>CM062290.1:344342120-344775614 GCA_031216915.1 Pictodentalium vernedei | reverse complement strand
AAGACAGTTAAATGCATAAAGTATTCTTTCCAGAAATATTTAAGATATCGTCTGAATCTCTTGTGAATGGAGACACTAAAATATGCGTCTTTCATGTCAATGGATGTGAAAAATTTGTTTTTGTGGATCATTTTCTGAACGGAACTTAATGTTTCCATTTTGAAATGGTGGTACTGTATGAATTTATTAAGTCGACGAAGGTTGATAACCGGTTGAAGCTCTCCATTTTTCTTTGGTCTAGCAAAAATATTTGAAACAAATTGGGTTTTTTCAGGTTTAGATTTTGAAATTGCTCCTTTGGATATTAATTGTTTTATTTCGTGGTCAAGTGCTATTTCTTCTGTTTTGGAGAAGCTTAAAGGCATTGGTGTAATTTTTTTAACAGGTGGAGACTCAAACTCAAGTTTGTGACCTCGCAAGTATCGAGAATCCATTTGTCAGAAGTAATTTTCTCCCATTCATCAATGTTCTGGAAAAATTAACCTGCCGCAAACTTTTGTTGTTTTGGATAAACTATAATCACCTTTACTGACGGGGCCATCTGTTGCGACATTGCCAGTTGCCTCTGTTTCTCCCTCCTCTTGGGCGAAAACCCTGACCGTGGCCGCCTCCTAAAATACCCTCTGACTTTCTGTCAGGGTTGTAAGCTCGACGATCATTTGGTCGAGATGAAGGCCCAAATCTGTGGCTCTGTTTCTTATAGGAGCCCCTTGAAAAATTGGAGGTAATTCTGACTGGGTCATTGTAAGCCTTAAGTGACTGATTGATGTCCTTTCCAAACAGTAAATCAGAGACAGGCTGTTTTTGAGAACAGAGCGTCCTAAATTGAGGCTTAAAACTAGGCTTCAAAAGGAATTTACATTTGGTGGAGGGTACTAAATTTGCCCCTCCTGTCAGGGAGATGCCAACCACGGAGAGAGTTTCAATTTCCCCCATAATATCCTCAATTTTCTTTTCAATTTCCAAAATCTTTTCTTTGCTTTATTTCTTTTTAATCAGTTTTTGTTGAGCTTGATTTAATTTCCTGATTTCATCTGATTTTTCAAAATTGTAAAATACGGCACCGTAGATGAAGCTATGCCTCTTTGAATTTCCTGAATCTTAACAACGCGAAATTTTTCGCGTGTCTCTAATTGACCCTATAATTCAGGATTCAATTTAGGAGGTTGTGTCAATTTTGCATTCCCAGGAATGAGATGATTGCTGAGCAATGCATCCATATTCGATTTGCATGTGGAAGATTTATTTGCAAATTCAGCAAGAGACTCTTTGATATTGTCCCCAAAATTACTCTCATCAACGAAATTGGTGGGGAAATTCAAGTCATCATCATGTGACAAGTTGTCATCAGAATCAAAGAATCCGACACAGAACGAATGTCCTTATCTGACTCTAAGTCTGGACGGGAAATTTGAACATCATTGGATGAGCTATGTGCCTTTTGAGCCTGTAAATTGTCGGCAGCCATGCTACTCGACTGTTTAGCCCCCTTTTTTGATTTGTGTTTGGGCTGACAAGACTCAGGAAATGATTCATTTCCACTCTCGGTAGCTATGCTACTCAAGGCAGTTAAATTCTGAACTCGAATTTGTAAATTGTCAGTAACCATGTTAGTTGACTTATCACATCTCTTTTTAGTGACATGTGTATTTGGCAAGGCAGTTTTAGATTTTTTATTGCTAACCTCCACTGTCCGATTTTTACTAACAGACTGTGTCAGTTTCTGCATCCTTGTTTTCGCAGTATTGACAACAGGTTGTTTTACCTATACTCTCGGTCTGTTTGTGGTCATTTGTTTTTGGATTACGATATCCAGAAAATGATGAAGTGCTATCATCAGAAACTAAAATTTTTAAGGCCTGACTCCTATGTTCCGTATTCATGGTGGAAGCGGACGGCAGTGAGATATCACTAGTTCGAACTGATTCCGAAGTTGTCTGACTGGAATCGGAATCAGATTCAGTACTGACATCAGACTCCGAGACTGAACCCGAATTCGAAAGGTTAGTCCTTGCCATTTAAATAATGATTTTGAAATTTCAGAGATGTCCCCAATATTTCTAGTCTACTACTAAGCAGCATGCTCAAAGCGAAAAAGATGATATCACTGGACAGTGTGGCATTTTATACAGTGTATGAATACTGTAATCAATCTCACACTTTGATACTTTCAAGGTGAGAATTGCGTGCGGTGCGTGCAAAGCGAAATGCTAACGCAACCCGAGAAGCCTTCAGGATTAGTGAAAAAGAATCAAATTTGGAACCTGATACTGCCTCCTCTTTTAATCCTAATCGTCAATTAACGAGAGGGGACATAATTTACAGTGATGAACTACTTTTAGTAATTATCAAATGTTCCAAAACAATTCAATTTGGTAAAAAAAATCTTAAAATTCCAATTTTGGCTATTCCTCATTCTGCTTTATGTCTGGTTAAAGCTTATAAAAACATGATACAATTGGTTCCGGGTAAATCTTCAGATCCAGTTTTCTTTCACAAATCTACTCTTAGGCCTATCACTTATCCGCAGTTACAGTCTTTCATTACATTTGTCATCAGTAGCATCGGTAGAGACAGCTCTTTATATTCGTCACATAGTTTTAGGAGAGGTGGTGCCTCATGAGCCTTTCAGGCAAAAGTTCCAGGTGAATTAATCCAACTTTTGGGTGACTGGTCCAGTGATGCATACAAAAATTATTTATATTATACTCTAAATGATAAATTTTTTGTTGCAAAGAGAATGAGAGACTTAATTTTAGATACAGATATGTGACCTTTTTTCTCATTTTCCTTTTTTGTATATTTCCGCTAAAACTCCAGAAATGTAGCCATTATTTCCGACTACATTTGCAAATATGTGACGGATATTTATGATACTCAAGTGATACCAGGGGTCCGCCGAGTGGGCGACTGGGGCGAAGAAGTCGCCTTGGCTTACATTGGGGGCAAAATTCAAGTCGCCCTCCAAAACTTCCTTGGGAGACATGGCAGTTTACTGTATTTTCTGATGTTTTATTTAAAAAAAAACCCGCTTCCGCATTCACAAAAAAAGTAAACACGGCTGCTGTTAAAATCCGTCATACTGCTCTGAAAATAGCCTAAACTAGCCCACCAATTTTATATTTCTGAAACGAGTTGTAATGGCGAAGTCGTCCGAACAATACGCCCCAACGGTGACGTCTCACTCAGCCAACCTTTTTAAAAAACGAGTCGCGACCAGCCAACTTCTAACAGTTAATTAGTAGCATCTAGCCAACCTTTTTTCCTTCACACCTTCATAATTAACACTATAGTTTGTTCTCACATTTGTTACGTTTGGTGAACTTCAATGAAATTAAGTGTTTGCTTATTTTTTAGCATATCACATCAGTCTGTATCGGGTGAGCTATTCTCAAATGAATGTTTATGTGTTTGTTTCTTTAATTTATTTTGTCTGTTTGTTTGAGATAAATTCATTTACACATCCCCGTATGTGTTTGTTTCTTTTATTTATTTTGTGTATTTGTTTGTTTGAGATAAATTCATTTACACATCCCTGTATGTGTTTGTTTCTTTTATTTATTTTGTGTATTTGTTTGTTTGAGATAAATTCATTTACACATCCCCGTATGTGTTTGTTTCTTTTATTTGTTTTGTGTATTTGTTTGTTTGAGATAAATTAATTTACACATCCCCGTGAGTACATTTCACTTGTTGGTTTTGCTGAAGTTATCCAGTATATATGGAGCCCAACATTACCCAAACCTTTCATTCATTCAGTTAGTGGGACTCAAACCTTTACCATCGCCGAACTGGAACCGAATAGAGCCCACTCTCTAATAGTTTTAAAGGCGTTGAGGGATTGAGTATTGGCCATCTAATACTCCAACGTAAACTGCCAGGTATTCTAACCGCGTGCATACCCCCCTCAGACTCCATTTTGGGCAATAGGAAAGCTAGGCCTGTGTGATCCAAGGGAAATAAAATAAGGTCAACCGGGTCGCAAGGGATTTGTAAATCCCACATCGTCCCAGCGTGCCTTCGGCGCGCTAAAACCTTTCATTCATTCCTTCAAATGAGTCGCTAATCATGGCTGCTGCACAAATAAATGTTGAGTTTTTAGATAATGGTAGGGGTGGATATTATTTAATTCATGGAGGCTTCAAATTTTCTATTAGAACCAGAAATCATGGGAGATGTTACTGGAGGTGTGTTGATAGGAATTGTTCAGCAACAGTGGTGACAAAAGACAATATTCTGTTAAAAAATCCCAGCAATCATAATCATGATTCGGTCCATCATTCGGATGTTGTTGGTGTTGCTGCTTGTGCGTTTATAAGTAAAGTTAAAAAGAGATGTCATGAAGAAATAGAACCCATTCCCAGGATATACGATGAAGAATTGGGCAGCTTAAAAGGAACTGACTCTCATGAGTTGATAGATGATGTGATCAAAAGCATTCCGACGTATGATAGCTGCAAGGCTTCTCTTTATAGGAACCGTGCAAAAGTGCTTCCAAAACTGCCTCGTGCACAAAACGAAATAGACTTAGGTGATGAATGGAAAGAGACACTCTCTGTAGAGCAATTCCTTCTAAATGATCAAACAGACGAACAGAACCGACGCATTCTTTTATTCGGCACGGAAAATAGCTTACACCGGTTATGTGAATCTCAAGTTGTCTTTGGAGATGGTACTTTTTATTCTTGTCCGGGGTTGTTTTACCAATTTTATTCACTTCATGGCTACATTGATGGGAAGGTGTTTCCATTAGTTTATGCACCAGGTAAGGGAGACAACTGATATATTTTGTCATTTACCTTAGAGAAATAATTTAAGTCAAACTGTTAATGACGCTTAATTTACGAAGGATATCGAAAACATTTTTAACTACGCATTTCAATTCAATAAGGACATTCAGAAATCATGAATGACACAGCTTCTTATGTGAACTTGAAATTTATTTTAAATACTTTCAATATTTTTTTTTAAAAGAATATACCTTCTATAACAGAGAAGAACACTCTCACCATGGGTAATGCTAAATTTCAAATCCACTGCATTGAGGCAAATTCAAAATCAACTGCGTGATAACCCTAGTCATCACTGTTAGGGAAAGAGTTAGGGTATTCAGAAACAATGAACGACACACTTTTTGTAGGGGAGGGGGAGGATTTTAACCTACATGACTTAGTGTTGTGTATGTATGTTTGTATAACATTTATTTATTTTTTCTCCACAATTGTGTCCTCTATGTACATTTATTTTGTCACAATGTCATATATGTTTTTTTCTGACATCTCCCTCATGTCCACTGACTTCTCCCTCCTGTCCCCTGACTTCTCCCTAAAGTCTCTGGAGGGAGAAGTCACTTCTCCCTAAAATCAGCTGCCAGGCTGACCCCTGAGTGATACCATATCCAGGAATCTCTATTTCTGGTATTACTTATTTGATCAGTTCAGGGAAGCTCAAGATTGACACTTTTTCACATATTATTTACCATGTTGGCACTAATGACATTGAAAAGAAACCTACAGAGATAATTGCCGCTGCTTTTAATAATTTAATAACTGTTTCTAGGGGTCAATCTTCAGCCAAATTAATTTTTTCAGCCATATTACCTCGGCCAAAGGATTTTGACACCCTGGGTAAAAAAGTAATTCAAGTCAATTTAAAATTAGGTGGGCTCAGTTTAGAGAGACAGTACAGTTTTTGAAATCTTAGACCTTTTTAAAATGTTGTAAACCAAAAAGGGAATTATTCGCTGAGAAAGATATATGCTCTTCATTTAAATTTTGAAGGAACAAGACTTTTGCGTTCCTACTTTATCCAAATTATCAACAGACTATCATAACTCTGATTCAACATTGTTTAAATATTAAAATTCTTCTTCTTTTACAGGTTTCACCGTTTGACTTACATGGTCGCTTCGGTTTCCATGGGTCTTTTGGAGAGAGGGGCCTCGGTTATGTGTTCCCTAACTCCAAAAAATTGGTTTTTTTTTGGTGAAAATGTTTTTGAGGATGGGTTTGTACAATTTCTTTAATAATTTTCTTGTGTCTTTCTCAGTGAGTGGTGTCTTCATTTTATGTTCCATCTGCATGTCTACAACTCATTTCTATTTCAGTTGGTATATATTTTCTTATTTTTCATTTATTTCTTATAACAAGCTCTATATCCATTTCTCCATTTAGGTACTTCTTAATTTATTATTTATTAATTTTTTTTTTAATGTTTGGTGGCCTTTGGCTTGGGGGATTTTAAAAATAGTCTTTCGTGGCTCTTATTCTCTGGAAAGTGTTTCATCACTCTCCAATGGATGATAGTGAATTGAGTCTGTTCTCTTACAACCATTGATTCAGTCAATTTAGTCCCAGTAATTACCATATTCATTCACACATTTAAAGGTAGAGCATGTTATGTGCACATGATTATCTGTTTTGTGTATCAAGTTTTGTTTATTGTATGTTCCAAGCATGATTGTATGTCACTGTTCATGTATTTCTGTCCTATTGTAATCTCATGTCCCCATCAATGTTTTCACGGCAAAATAAAAGGTTAAGTTTATTTGATTTTTCTATTTTAACCCAAATTGTAATTGGTCTCATTTGTTTCAAATAGGTTAATTACAATGGAGCTGCATTGGCTTTATTCAAGGTTTGCTATTCTTCGATTCTTACTCCCCTCCAATTGAGTGTAACCTACCCATACAAAGTAACAATTGAACATTATTCTTCATTTTTTAAAATATTTTGATCGGGACGGTTGAAAATATGAAATTTTCTTTTTCTCACCCCCACCTTCCCTTTTTCATCAACCTTGAGTTTCATTTTTATCATATTTTTTTTTATATATAAATATTTTGGGGGATTTTAAAAATAGACTTTTGTGGCTCTTATTCTTTGGAAAGTGTTTCATCACATCATGATAGCGATTTGAGTTTGTTCTCTTACAATCATTGATTCAGTCAATTTAGTCAATTTAGTCCCAGTCATTACTCTTATTCTTTGGAAAGTGTTTCATCACATCATGATAGCGATTTGAGTCTGTTCTCTTACAATCATTGATTCAGTCAATTTAGTCCCAGTCATTACCATATTCATTCACACATTTAAAAGTAGAGCATGTTATGTGCATGAGTGTGTACATGTATGATTATCTGTTTTGTGTATCAATGTTTGTTTATTGTATGTTCCAAGCATGATTGCATGTCACTGTTCATGTATTTCTGTCCTATTGTAATCTCAGATCCCGATCGATGTTTTCACGGCAAAATAAAAGGTTAAGTTTATTTGATTTCTCTATTTTAACCCCTATTGTAATTGATAAGTTTCATGAAAAGGGACATAACTCTATAAACAACTGTATGTGCATTTCATTCAGAGACATGTTTTCTTAATCTTGATTTCTTCTGTTACAGTTAGTTGTCTATGGGTCCTCACCAATCAGTTTTTCAAAAAAACCTATTAATAAATACATTTTGTAATTAAATTCTGATGACTTAAATTAATGTAGCTCCCAACAAGTCAGACATGAGAGAATGACTGATTGATGTTTCCATCTGAGTTAGGCCAGTTGGTTCAATCAGTAAAACCATTCAAGATTAGACTTTCCTTTGCCATGCAACATTGATCATTCATATTTGTAATAAAAAACCTTCAATATTTGAGAAAACTGATAGCAAAAAATGGATCTTGTTTGCAACATGTTTTGTAGTTTCCTGCATCACGGGCCTGTGGAAACTGCATGAATGTTCCTTTGGATGGTGCAAAGCATACATTTTGACATTTTTTATGTAAATCGCCATTCAAGCAAGTTTTGTGACATTATAACTGAATTACAAGGTGCATAGTCTCACAAAGTGTGTACATCTGTGCATACCCCCACTTGCTAGTCAAGTAAAAATATGAGGAATCAACAAGGAAATTTCATGCTGATGGATGACAGGTCATCATACTACATGTGGGGTCCTAAAGTTCGTACTGAAAAGGTTCATGTACCTCTGAAAGAAAAAAATCCTGGACTTTCAAGGACATGTACAGAGAATTCTCAAGCCCTTTCCCACTTTTGTCTAAAACTATTTTTCGTCATCTATGGTGATTGTATACAAGCCTGTTAACCATTCTAACCCAGACCATTAACACCTGCACCTGACTCTTGTTAAGCTCTCGGAGAGAGCTTCCCAAGGATCAGAGTCAGGAGTCAGATATCTCATATGTTTCACCCCACATTTGCCAGATCTCATGTGACATCCTAGTCACGTGACCCAGTTGCATCATGTTGTGTTGTCATGGTAACCCATGTGAGTGGCCATGTTGTGACATCATCCAGATAGTGATACGTGGAGTAAGTGTGCATGCGCAGCACATGTTGTTAGGGTGATACGTGTTTCTGTAGTCCATTTTGTGTGCAGGAGGCCGCCATCTTGGTTTCTATGGTTATGTTTCCCAAAGGCTTCTTATAGGATAGGGATATGTTCAGAGGATATGTTCCTTTGTACAAGAGTAGTCCCCGATTCATAGAATTACCCAAATAGACTGACAATCCCTCCAAACCACCAAAATGTACCTAAAATCCTTTTTTGGACTGCCATACTGTGGTGGGGTCCGGGGAATATTCGATTGAACTAGAGCAGTTTTTCTGGTTCAGATTTCGACAGGATCCATATTTACTTCGTAGAATTACCACAAAAAAAGACATAATTGTTTACTTGGCTCTGATTTCTCAGTTTCTACCTATGTATCTGCGAGCTGTTATGACCTCTTTGTTCTATTCATTCTGACATCCCTAGACGTGTTTATCTTCTATCGCACACATTACATGCAGCACAAAAGCACATGCTGGATGTGCCGATATGTGCTTATTTGAAAAGGCACAATGTGATACAGTGTGCACTAGCACATCGACACATGCTGGATATACTGATAGGAGCTGGAGTAGTTTCTGGCATCGGATTCTTGGCCAGAAAGGAGCAATCAGTGATAAAAGTAACACTGTTGGTGGACCTCCTGAAAAAGGCCAGATCAACCGAGAGATCGTGACGCTCACTAACCCTTCTGGCTGAGGCAAACGCCATCAGAAAAGCCGTCTTGTATGTGAGAAAACAAATATGCACCTGGGATAAAGGTTTGAACGGCACCTCCCCCTCCCTGCCACCAAGCAAAGCAGCACCCAAGAAAGATTCCATCTCGGTTTAAGCTGCAAAATCATAGGCCTTTCCAAAGAAAAGTGCTGACTAAGCTTGGAGAGGTATGGATTAGAGCTGATATGATGCTTTCCCACATACGAAAAGGTCTCCAAAAGCATGGACCTCGACCCTTTGACGGTAACAGGTTGGAGACTCTGAGAATCAAACAGATACACCAGAAACTCTCCAATCTGTGGTACCAAAGGATCAGCATAATCAACAGAGTGATCAGCACACCATCGACAGAAGACCTTCCACCTAGCCACATGGCTAAACCAGTGGAGTGCCGCCTTGAAGAAGAAATGCACTCTACTGCTCATCTCGAAAAACCTCTACGGATAGAGACAGGACCCAACAAAGATATGCGTGAAGGCACAATGAAGTCGGGTCGACATGAAACTTCCCCAGGTGACCTTGACAAAGAAGGTCGCGACGTAGAGGGAGACATATCAGAACCCCGACAACAGAGAGCGGTCTGTGATTGATCCACACCTGCTGAGGCGACAGGGGAGTGAATAGAATGATTCGACAACTGCAGGTTCGTATCTTGGCGAGAATCCGAGGCAGAATCGGCCCTGGTGAGAAGGCATAGCCAACAAGACTGTTCCAATCGATTGACAGAGTGTCTACAGCAAAAGCCAGAGGATCTGGACACAGGGACACGAAAGTGTCCACTTGATGGTTCCATCGGGTCACAAAAAGATCGATGTGGGGACGACACCAGAGATCGCAAAGCAACTGGAACACTGCCCTGTAAACCATCCGCTCAGTGGAAATGACCCTGTCATGTCGGGATAGGGAGTCGGCTAGGATATTCAGACAACTGGGAATGTGTCGAACCACCACCCCAGCGTTAACATCCTGAGGTAGCAGTAGAAGATCCCGAGCGAATTCGTACACAAGAACCGAGAGCGTGCCGCCCTGGTTCCGAACGTAAGCGACCATTGTCGAATTGTCGAACAACAGAAGGATCTGACGATTCGAAAGGTGGGGGATCCACTGCCGGAAACTCTGAAGAAGAACAAGAAGCTCCTTCTGATTGATGTGAAGAGCTGCTTGATTCTGGTCCAATACACCATGAAGGGAAAGACCTAGAGGATCCAACATCGTGCCCCATCCAAGATCGTTGGCATCTGCCGACAAAACACGATCGAATATGGGCAAGTCCAACAGAACTCCCTGCATAATCCACTGAAAATCTGTCCAGGGAAGAAGGTGATGATGAAAAGATGCTAGTAACTGAAGCACCAGGTCAAGAGGATCGACAATTGGCCTCCAACGACTGAGCAGAAAGTGTTGGAGAGGTATGACATGCAGCCGATCTTGCAGCTGTTGCAGTCGTTGACTGGGTCAGAGTCAGGGTGAAAGCTGGGGGAATCACTGCCCTCGCCCGGGGAATATTCAGCTGTGTGCAGAAATCCATCCCCAGATGACAAAACGACTGAGAAGGGACCAGGAACGACTTCTCCTCGTTGACTTGGAACCCCAGCGACATGAGCAGGCTCAACAGTGCATTGACATTTGACTCCAGAAGAGCAGCATTGAAGTGCCTCTGGAGGATATCGTCTGGATACGGAGAAGTTGTCACCTTGGACTGTGTGTAATGGAAGGCTACCACATGCAACATCAGTCGGGTTAAGACCCAAGGAACCAGGATGTGGCTGAAAGTCATGATCTTGAACTGGTAAACTCGCCCAAGAAAAGCGAACCTGAGATACTTTCGAGATGTCCGATGAATCAGAACATGAAAGTAAGCAACACGCAGGTCAATTCTGGAAGTGAAATCTCTCTGGGAAATGGAACTGACCTGAATATCTCCATGCTGAACTTGGGAGCAATGATAAGACTGGTTCAGGATACTCAGATAGATAACCGGTCAGAGTTGGCCATCCTTCTTCGCCACCAAGAACAGGCAGGAATAAAATACCACTGAATGAATCTTCTTGATGACCTTGATCTTCCCTTTGACAGGAGATTGTCTATCTCTGTGACCAAAAGTTCCCGACGTGAAACGTTTCAAGGAACTTGGGTTGGAAGAGGTACTCTCTCGAGAGAGTGGGGTGCCTCTGACAGGATATCCGCAGACCGGTCCGAACAACATCTAACACCCAAGGATCGGATGTGATCGTGGCCCAACGGTCTGCAAACTCAGATATCCTTCCTCCAATCTGGGACGAATCGAGGTGAGGAACATTTCGAGCCTCAGTGAGGCCTGTGAGAGGAGAAACCATCTCCTCTGCGATGCTTACCCTTACCACGTGAGTAAGAAGCGGCGGCAGGAGGATCAGCCCATGGCTTCACTAAGGAAGCAGAAGGGCATTTGTTAGGCATGGAATGGTCACAGCCTCCAACAGTAGGTGGATCAAGCTGGCGAAGCAGCAGCTGATCTTTGGAATGACAAAGGATGTCATCGCGGACCATTGCCACGGAATCATGGGATAGTTGCAGACCCACCAAAGAATCAGATCGAAGAGCAGTGCGCTGCCCTTCAGGAAGGGAGTGGCTTGTGTCCAACACAGCATCCCGGCAAACTAATTCCAAATTAGCCGTGTTACAGTCATGCATGTGAGTAAGAAGCATGAGCACCTTAGAGATCACATGCAAAGGAGCCTGTATGTTGTCAAACCTATCTGTAGGCAGATAAGCAGCCAAGGCAGAGATCATGTGATCTGAGAGAGAAAGCATGCCTAGCATCTCTCTGGATAAGCCCAACATGGATTCCAAAGTCGCCACTGGAATAATGGCCGACGCTTGGAAAACCTGAGGGAGGAGTCCTGATCCAAGACCGTCAAACTCCGGCAGGCAGACAGAGTGGCAGAATCGTAGGAATGATATCGCACAGAAGGCAAAAAGGTGTCAGCCTAGCGAAGAATGAAGTCTCCATAACCTTGGAACTCAGCTTTGAGTTGCATGCTGCAAAAGCTTCGACCACTTGTACCGACTGGTTCGGTCGAAGGCACCAAGAAGTATCCTGAACCAGTCTATCACTGCTACAAGGTTCAGCATGGAGACTTTCAGGTCGGTTGCATTTCCCAGGGAGATTTCGCTTCTGGCATCGACCTGCGAGTCGCTTACTTTCATGTTCCGATTCATTGGACATCTCGAAAGTATCACAGGTTCGCTTTTCTGGGGGGAGTTTACCAGTTCAGGGTCATGCCTCTCGGCCGCAACCTGACTCCTTGGGCCTTTACCCGACTGATGTCGCATGTGATAGCCTTCCTTTGCATACAGTCCAAGGTGACAACTTCAGCGTATCTGGGTGATATCCTCCAGAGGCACTTCAATGCTGCTCTTCTGGAGTCAGATATCAACACAATGTTGAGCCTGTTCATGTTGCTGGGGTTCCGAGTCAACGGGAAATTGGACCTTGTCCCTTTCCAGTCGTTTTGTCTGGGGATGGATTTCCACACTCAGCTGAATATGGTGGCGGTTCCCCGGGTGAGGGCTGATTCCCTTGCTTTTACCCTGACTCTGACCCAGCCCATGTCCACGACAGCTTGGAGTATTTTCTGGCTGCTCGGTCTCTGTGGTTCGGTGACGGATCTCATTCATCTAGGTCGGCTGCATGTTATGCCTCTCCAACACTTTCTGCTCAGTCGTTGGAGGCCAAATGTCGACCTTCAGCATCTGGGTCTTCAGTTACCAGCATCTCTTCATCGTCACCTTCTTGCCTGGACAAATGTTCAGTGGATAATGCAGGGAGTTCAATTGAACTTGCTCATATCCGGTCGTGTTGCAACGGCAGATGTCAGCGATCTCGGATGGGGCACAACGTTGGATCCTCTAGGTCTTTCCCTTCATGGTGTAGGGGACCAGTACCATGCAGCTCTTCACATCAACCAGAAGAAGCTTCTGGCCCTTCTTCTGAGTTTCTGGCAGTGGATCCCTCACATTTCGAATCGTCAGGTCCTTTGTTGTTCGACAATGGTCCCTTACATTCGGAACCAGGGCGGCACGCACTCACTTCTCATGTACGAATTGGCTTGGGATCTTCTACTGCTAGCTCAGGATGTCAATGCAGGTGTGGTGTTTTGTCACATACCTGGTCGTCTGAATGTCCTATCCGACTCCCTGTCCCGATGGGCAGGGTCATTTCCACTGAGTGGATGCTTCACAGGGCAGTGTTCCAGTCGATTTGCGATCTCTGGTGTCATCCCCACATAGATCTTTTTTGCAACCCACTGGAATGATCCGGTGGACACTTTCGTGTCCCTATGTCCAGATCCTCTGGCTTTCGCCATGAATGCTCTGTCACTCTATTGAAATGGGCTTGTCGGCTAAATCTGCCCGCTGGGTCTGATTCTGCATCAGGTTCTAGTCAAGATACGAACCTGCAGTTGTTGAATCATTCTGATCACTCCCGTCACTTCAGCGGGTGTGGATCAATCAGCTCCACTCTCTGTTGGCGGCTGTTCTGACACATCTCCCACTAAGTCGCGACGTTCTTTGTCAAGGCCACCCAAGGAGGTTTCATGTCGGCCCGACTTCATTGTACCTTCACGCATATCTTTGTCGGGTCCTGTCTCCTCGTAGAGGTTTTTCGAGAAGAGCAGTGCAGTGCATTTCTTCTTTAAGGCGGCACTCCACTGGTTTAGCCCAAGGAGCCAGGATGGTGTGCTGATCACTCTGTTGATTATGCTGATCCTTTCATAACACAGATTGGAGAGTTTCTGGTATATCTGTTTGATTCTTGGGGTCTCCAACCTGTTATCGTCAAAGGGTACAGATCCATGCTTTTGAAGACCTTTTCTTATGTGGGAAAGCATCGTATCGACACTAATCTGTACCTGTCCAAGTTTATTTGGCACTTTTCTTTGAAAAGGCCTAGGATTTTGCAGCTTACTCCAAGATGGAATCTTTCTTGGGTGCTGCTTTGCTTGGGGGCAGGGAGAGGGGGGGGGGGGGTGGGAATTAGTGCATGTTTAGTCTGAACTGGTGATTCAAATCCAAACCTGAATGCAATTGTTAAGTTTCATGAAAAGGGATATAACTCTGCAAACAATTGTATGTGCATTTCATTCACAGGCATTATGTTTTCTTAATCTTGATTTCTTCTGTTACAGTTAGTTGTCTATGGGTCCTCACCAATCAGTTTTTAAACAAGAGGCCCAAGGGGCCTGTAATCGCTCAAATGACAAAGTAGTTCAAAGAAGTATTTGGGATCAAAATTAGCTAGCCATGGCTAAGGCTTATCAACATTCATAGTAAAGAAGTCATGAAATTATTTATAACTCTGGTGCCATGTCAGATGATTATTATCATATGTCTTGCTGACTGGGTTCATTTCTACCAGCTGAAGACAGTACTACCAAACTTCCAACGGGTTTTATTCCATTGCAGTTTTGAGGGAAGAACACCGAGGAACGGATTTGAACAAACTTGAATCTGCCTATTTAAGGATATTGCATTTTGGAGTAAAAAAAATGTTTCCGCCTTATCGACCCCCAGAGGGTATAGGAGGGGGTGGTGGATTCATATGGGTAAAACTGTTTTTTGCATAATATCAAAAGATTTTTATTGGTGAAACCGAAGATGAATTTTTGAGAATATTCCTCATAATGCACTAAGTTAAAATTCGGGCTCCCATAGAGAGCCCAAATATGACCCCAGGGACTTGATTTGAACAAACTTGAATCTGACCTCCCTAGAGATGTTGTACACCAAATATGAAAAAATTCTGACTGATAGATCTGAAGATTTTTTAAAAAAATACTCCTCGTATTGCACTAAGTTAAAATTTGGGCTCCCATAGGTAACCCAAATATTAATCCAGCGACTCGATTTTAACAAACTTGAATCTGATTCCCCCAGAGATGTTCTATACTGAATATGAAGGAATTCTAGCTGTTGGATCTGAAGAAGATTTTTTAAAGAATAGTCTTCATATTGCACTAAGTTCAAATTCAGGCTCCTTCGGGGAGCTGAAATATGACCCCAAGAACTCGATTTGAACAAACTTGAATCTGTCCTCCAATGAGATGTTGTGTTTACAAATAGGAAAGAATTCTGAATGATGGATCTGAAGAAGAAGACTTTTTTAAAAAATAGTCCTCATATTGCACTAAGTTAAAGTTCGGGCTCCCATTGGAAGCCCGAATATGTACCCAGGAACTCAATTTGAACCATCTTGAATCTTACCCCCCTAGAGATGTTGTATACCAAAACTGAAATGATTCTGACTGGTGAATCTGAAGAAGATTTTTAAAGAAGAGTCCTAATACTGCACTAAGTTTTAAAATTCGGGCTCCCATAGGGAGTCCAAATATGAACCCAGGGACTCAATTTGAACATACTTGAATCTGACACCCCTAGAGATGTTGCATACCAAATATGAAAGAATTCTGCCTGGTGGATCTGAAGAAGATTTTTAACAATAACCCTCATTTTGCACAAAGTTAAAATTCGGGCTCCCATAGGGAGCCCAAATAAGAACCCAGGGACTCGATTTGAACAAACCTGAATCTGATCCCCCTAGAGATGTTGTATACCAAATATGAAAGAATTCTGCCTGGTGGATCTGAAGAAGAAGATTTTTAAAGAATAATCCTCATATTGCACTAAGTTAAAATTAGGGCTCCCATAGGGAGCCCAAATATGAACTCAGGGGCTCGATTTGAACAAACATGAATCTGACACCCCTAGAGATGTTGTATACCAAATATGAAAGAATTCTACCAGGTGGATCTGAAGAAGATTTTTTTTGATTTTGGAAAAGTTCATGGGTGCTATCAGTTATGCCCCCTGTGGTGCCCGCTGTGGGCGTGGCAACTTTATTTGAACAAACGTGAATTGACATATGATAGGGAACATGCATAGCAAAATTTGTTGAATTTGGTCCAGTAGTTTGTGAGGAGAAGTCGATAATGTAAAGTTTACGACGGACGGACGGACAGACTCGGACTTATGAGCTTTTTGGAAATGCCCCAACCCCCCCAAAACCTTAATGTACCCAGAACCCCACCCTCACCACCCTAGAACTTTTATCTGAGCCTAACTCCACCCCCTCCACACCCTAACCCAACCCCACCCTGATCCTAAAACCCCACCCCCACCCCTGACCCTAACCGCCACCCCCCCTGGAACCTAACCCCCTCCCCCAACCTTAAGCCCTACTCTGGGGCCTGCCCTAACCCACCCCACCACTGACCTTAACCCTACCTTAGGCAGGCCCTAACCCTTAAAAAAAGTTATGAGCTTAGCTCATAATCCGGGCTAAGCCCATAATCATCGGATGGACGAATCTTTTTCCCCGTAACTCCCGAATGGTAGCACGGACGGATGGATGGACGGATGGACAGAAAATAATTAGTAAAGCTCCCCTTGAGCTTCGCTCAGGTGAGCTAAAAAAAACCTATTGATAAACAAATTTTGTAATTAAATTCTGACGACTTGAATTAATGTAGCTCCCAACAAGTCAGACATTAGAGAATGACTGATTGGTCTTTCCATCTGAGTTGGGCCTGTTGGTTCAATCAGTGAAACCATTCAGGATTTGACTTTCCTTTGCCATGCAACACTGTGCATATTTGTAATAAAAAAACATTCAATATTTAAGCATTCAATATTTAAGAAAACTGATAGCAAATGAAAGTGTCAACGACAGTGTATTTATTTATTTACTGGTGTTTAAGGTCACATACTTATGCACAATGGCTAATCGTGACCGTGACAGTTTTACGGGTGGAGGAAGCCGGAGTACCCGGAGAGAACCACCGAGCAACGACGAGCAGCTGTCAGCTCTCCAACATCGTAACTCTGAACTCTGCACCGCAGCACAGGCAGGGTTAGAGTGGTTGAAGACATGCGCACCATCGACGTGCAGTACGCCTCAGTACACAGCGTCATCGTGCCCCCATGTAGGCAATCGGGGTGAAGTGTCTTGCCCAAGGACACAACGCGGTTGCCGCAGGTGGGATTCGAACCGAGGACCTCTCGGCTTGCAGCCTGCACCTCTACCAACTGAGCCACCGCGCCCCAATGACAGTGTAGCTCAACTTTTTAAGACATGTACATGTATAGTATGTGACACAGCGATGACAAACATCTAGGCAATGACCTGATAACAAAGGTACATATAAAGTATTGTAACGGTCTGTACATAAATACTGACCATAGCCTGTACCAAATGTATAGGTAAAGTATTGTAAAAGTGGGCGACAGTCACATGCTAAACTAGAAAAGAAATCTTTAAGTCCCAGAGTGGGTCTGACTGAACCCCAAAATATTTGTTCTCATAGCACAGTGATAACAAAGGGATCCAAAAACACTCGTTCCTGTTCCAAGGTGAAAACAAAGGTACCCAAGAAGTTTCGTGAAGATCGGTTCATAAATACGGCCTCTAGCCTGAGCCATATAGAAGATGTGAACAAAAAACTGATTGGACCTAATTTCGGTACAAAATGGCCACTGGCAGCCATCTTGAATTTTGGACCACACCCAGAAACACTCGTTCTCGTCCCAAGGTGATAACAAAGGTACCCAAGAAGTTTCATGAAGATCGGTTCATAAATACAGCCTCCAGCCCTAGTCATATTGACATGTGCACTTACTGTGTATAAGTTGCACTGAATAAATCACAAAGTTCATTTAATTTAGATAATTTCTGCACGAGACAAAAACCTGTATTATATGTGATGTATTCCGTGTTACTAAACATTCATACAAAAATTTATGCAGAAATTCTGTACAAAAAACTGATTGCACTAATTTCGGTACAAAATGGCTGCTGATGGCCATCTTGAATTTCGGACTGCACCCAAAAACACTTGTTCTCGTCCCACAGTGATAACAAAGGTACCCAAGAAGTTTTATAAAGATCAGTTCATAAATACGGCCTCTAGCCTCAGCCGTATAGAAGTTGCGTACAAAAAACTGATTGGACCTAATTTTGGTACAAAATGGCCACTGGCAGCCATCTAGAATTTTGAATCACGCCCCAAAACACTCGTTCTCGTCCCAAGGTGATAACAAAGGTACTCAAGAAGTTTCGTGAAGATCGGTTCATAAATACAGCCTCTAGCCCAAGCCGTATTGACATGTGCACTTACTGTGTATAAGTAGCACTCAATAAATCAAAGGTCATCTAATTTGCATAATTTTTGCACAAGAAAAAAACCCGTATTATATGTGATGTATTCCTGTTATTAAACATTCATACAAAAATTTATTCAAATCAGAACTTTCATACAGAAGTTCTGTACAGAAAACTGATTACACTAACTAAAGTACAAAATGGCTGCTGGTGGCCATCTTGCATTTTGGACCGCACACAAAAACACTCGTTCTCGTCCCACGGTGATACCAAAGGTACTCAAGAAGTTTCGTCAAGATCGGTTCATAAATACAGCCTCTAGCCCGAACCATATTGGCATTTGCACTCACAGTGCTGAAAGTAACACTAAATAAATCTAAGTTAGTCTAATTTGCATAATTTACGCACAAGAGAAAAACCCGTATTATATGTGATGTATCCCATGGTACTAAACATTCATACAAAAAAATTATTCAAATTGGAGCTTTCATATGGAAGTTCTGCGCAAAAATCTGATTGCCAGTGGCCGTCTTAAATTTTGGACTGCCAGCGGCCATCTTGAACTTCAGACCGGACCCCAAAAAACACGTTCTCGTCCCACGGTGATAACAAAGGTACCCAAGAAGTTTTGCAAAGATCGGTTTATAAATACGGCCTCTAGCCCGAGCAGTATTGAAATGTTGATGGACAGACGGATGACTGGCCATGGCATAAGCTCAAATTTGAGCTAAAAATGGATCTTGTTTGCAACATGCTCTGTAGTTTCCTGCATCACAGGCCTGTGGAAACTGCATGAATGTTCCTTAGGATGGTGCAAAGTATACATTTTTGAAGTAAATCGACATTTAAGCAAGTTTTGTGACATTAACTGAATCACATAACCAACCCCACACAACCCGCCTGTGCTGGAAACGTGGACAGAAGAGGAATTTCCTAGGCCAATAAAACCATAGCATCACAAACATTAGTAAAAGACAATCAGATATGAGGCATATGGATCTGTGTGACACACAGACAGAAAGGACAGTAACTAAGCACATGGCTGGAACTGACCTTGTAAGAAGTCTAATGGCTAGGGTAGACAGCAGACTGAGCAGAAGAAAGAGGGCCCAAGGTAAAAAGGTCCTCAGACTGCTCCTGCAACTGACTCAGATAGAAGGTGGAGAAAGTATAAGCATTTCTCCAATAGGCTGCCTGCATAACATCCAACAACTTGACAGAGTTAGCATAAGCCCAGGAGGTAGACAAGGCACATACGCCATGGGCAAAAATATGATTGTTAATACAATTGTCAGCCACTAGATGGGTGTAGGCTGCACGCATAGTAAGAAAAATCCACCGAGAAATGGATTGAGGAGAGATCTTCTGTCGATCAGGAATAAGAGACAGAAAAAATCATTTCCTGCGTTTCCTAATGAACTGGGTTTGGTTTAGATAAATACGATTTTGCACGAACTGGACAGAGCAAAGGGTAATTACCATCAGCAGAAGTTAGAGCCCTGATACAGATAGGAGGTGGAGTAGTTTCTGGCATCTGATTCTTGACCAAAAAGGAGCAATCAGTGGTAAAAGTAACACTGTTGGCGAAGCTCCTGAACAAGGCCAGATCAACCGAGAGGGCAGGAAGGTCACAAACCCTTCTGGCTGAGGCAAATGCCATCAGAAAAGCCGTCTTGTATGTCAGAAAGCACATATCCACCTGGGATAAAGGTTTGAATGCCACCTCCCCCTCCCTGCCCCCAAGCAAAGCAGCACCCAAGAAAGATTCCATCTTGGGGTAAGCTGCAAAATCCAAGGCCTTTCCAAAGAAAAGTGCCAACTGAGCTTGGATATGACGCTTTCCCACATACGAAAAGGTCTCCAAAAGCGAGGACCTGTACCCTTTGACGGTAACATGTTGGAGACTCCGAGAATCAAACAGATATACCAGAAACTCTCCAATCTGTGTTACCAAAGGATCAGCATAATCAACAGACAGATCAGCACATCATCGAAAGAAGACCTTCCACCTAGCCAAATAGGCTAAACCAGTCGAGTGCCGCCTTGAAGAAATGCACTCCACTGCTCGTGAAGAAAAACCTCTACAGAGAGAGACAGGACCCAACAAAGATATGCGTGAAGGCACAATGAAATCGGGTCGACATGAAACCTCCTCGGGTGACCTTGACAAAGAAGGTCGTGACATAGAGGGAGACGTGTCAGAACCGCCGCCAGCAGAGAGCGGAGCTGATTGATCCACACCCGCTGAGGCGACAGGGGAGCGATCAGAATGATTCGACAACAGCAGGATTATATCTTTGGCGAGAACTTGGGGCAGAATCGGCGCTGGCGAAAGGCGTAGCCAAGACTGTTCCAATCGATTGACGGAGTGTCTAGGCAAAGCCAGAGCATCTGGACACAGGGACACGAAAGTGTCCACTTGATGGTTCCAACGGGTCGCAAAAAGATCGATGTGGGGACAACACCAGAGATCGCAAAGCGACTGGAACACTGCCCTGTAAAGCATCCACTCAGTGGAAATGACCCAGTCATGTTGGGACAGGGAGTCGGCTAGGACATTCAAACAACCGGGAATGTGTCGAACTACCACCCCGGTGTTGACATCCTGAGCTAGCAGTAGAAGATCCCGAGCCAATTTGTACACAGGAACCGTGTGCGTGGCGCCCTGGTTCCGAATGTAAGCAACCATTGTTGAATTGTCGAACAACAGAAGGACTTGATGATTCGAAAGGTGGGAGATCCACTGCCGGAAACTCTGAAGAAGAGCAAGAAGCTCCTTCCGGTTGATGTGAAGAGCTGCTTGATTCTGGTCCCATACACCATGAAGGGAAAGACCTAGAGAATCCAATGTCGTGCCCCATACGAGGTCGCTGGCATCTGCCGACAGAACACGATCGGATATGGGCAAGTCCAACAGAACTCCCTGCACAATCCGCTGAAGATGGTCCAGGGAAGAAGGTGATGATGAAGAGATGCTAGTAACTGAAGCCCCAGATCTAGAGGATCGACATTCGGCCTCCAACAACTGAGCAGAAAGTGTTGGAGAGGTATGACATGCAGCCGACCTAGAGGAATGAGATCCGTCACCGAACTACAGAGACCAAGCAGCCAGAGAATACTCTGGGTCAGAGTCAGGGCGAAAGCCAGGGGAATCACAGTCCTCGCCAGGGGAACCGCAACCATATTCAGCTGTGTGCAGAAGTCCATCCCCAGATGACAAAACGACTGAGAAGGGACCAGGTCCGACTTCTCCTCATTGACTCGGAACCACAGCGACATGAGCAGGCTCAACAGTGTGTTGACATCTGACTCCAGAAGAGCAGCATTCAAGTGCCTCTGGAGGATGTCGTCCAGATACGGCAAAGTAGTCACCTTGGTCTGTGTGCAATGGAAGGCTATCAAATGCGACATCAGTCGGGTGAAGGCCCAAGAAGTCAGGATGTGGCTGAAAAGTATGATCTTGAACTGGTAAACTCACCCCAGAAAAGCGAACTTGAGATACTTTCGCGATGTCCGATCAATCGGAACATGAAAGTAAGCAACTCGCAGGTCAATGCTGGAAGTGAATCTCCCTGGGAAATGGAACTGACGCTGAAAATCTCCATGCTGAATTTGGGAGCAATGATAGACTGGTCCAGGATACTCAGATAGATAACCGGTCAGAGTCGTCCATCCTTCCTTGCCACCAAGAACAGGCAGGAATAAAATACCACTGAATGAATGTTCTTGACGATCTTCCCTTTGACAGGAGATTGCCTATCTCTGTGATGAAAAGTCCCGACGTGAAACATTTCAAGGAACTTGGGTTGGAAGAGGCACTCTAGAGAGAGAGTAGGGTACCTCCAAAAGGAAATCTGCAGACCGGACCGAACAGCATCTAACACCCAAGGATCGGATGTGATCGTGGCTCAACGGTCTGCAAACTCTGATATCCTTCCTCCAACCTGGGACGAATCGAGGTGAAGACCTTCATTTCAAGCCCCAGCGAGGCCTGTGAAAAGAGAAATCATCTCCTCTGCCAGAGGAAGGATCCTGAGACATTTCTCTGGTCTACCGATGCTTACCCGTACCACGTGAGTGAGAAGAAGCGGCAGCAAGAGGATCAGCCCGTGGCTTCACAAAGAAGCAGAAGGGCATTTGTTAGGCTTGGAACGGCCACGGCCTCCAACAGAAGGTGGATCAAGCTGGCGAATAAGCAGCTGCTGATCTTTGGAATGACACAGGACGTCATCGCGGACCACTGCCATGCAATCATGGAAGAGTCACGAACCCACCAAAGAAGCGGATCGAAGAGCAGTGCACTGCCCTTCAGGAAGGGAACGGCTCATGTCCAACACAGCGTTCCGGCAAACTAATTCCAAATTAGCCGTGTTACAGGCATGCGTGTGAGTAAGATGCATCAGCATCTTAGAGATCACATGCAAAGGAGCCTGTATGTTGTCAAACCTATCTGGAGGCAGATAAAAGCCAAGGCAGAGACGATGTGATCTGAGAGAGAGAGAAAGCATGCCTAGCATCTCTCTGGATAAGCCCAACATGGACTCCAAAGTCGCCTTTTGAATAACGGCCGACTTGGGCTTGGAAAGCCTGAGGGAGGAGGAGTCCTGATCCAAGACCGTCAAACTCTGGCAGGCCAACAGATTTGCGGCATCGTAGGAATGATAATGCACAGGAGGCAAAAGGTATCAGCCTAGCAAAGAATGAAGTCTTCATAGCTTTGGAACTCAGCTTTGAGTTGCATGCTGCAAAAGCTTCGATCAGAAGTATCCTGAACCAGTCTATCATTGCTCCCAGGTTCAGCATGGAGACTTTCAGGTCGGTTGCATTTCCCAGGGAGATTTTGCTTCCAGCATCGACCTGCGAGTCGCTTAGTTCCACGTTTCGATTCATCGGACATCTCCAAAGTATCTCAGATTCGCTTTTCTGTGGGGAATTTACTAGTTCAAGGTTATGCCTCTTGGCCGCAACCTGGCTCATTGGGCCTTCACCCGACTGATGTCACATGTGATAGCCTTCCATTGCACACAGTCCAAGGTGACTACTTCAGCATATCTGGATGATATCCTCCAGAGGCACTTCAGTGCTGCTCTTCTGGAGTCAGATGTCAACACACTGTTGAGCCTGCTCATGTCGCTGGGGTTCCGAGTCAACGAGGAGAAGTCGGACCTGGTCCCTTCTCAGTCGTTTTGTCATCTGGGAATGGATTTCCGCACTCAGCTGAATATGGTGGCGGTTCCCCGGGTGAGGGCTGTGATTTCCTAGGCTTTCAACCTGACTCTGACCCTGTCCACGTCCACAACAGCTCTGAGAATTTTCCGGCATCTCGGTCTCTGCGGCTCGGTGACGGATCTCATTCATCTAGGTCAGCTGCATATCATACCTCTCCAACACTTTCTGCTCAGTCACTGGAGGCCGAATGTCGATCCTCTGCATCTGGGTCTTCAGTTACCAGCATCTCTTCATCTTCACCTTCTTGCCTGGACAAATGTTCAGTGGATTATGCAGGGTGTTCCATTGGACTTGACCATATCCGATCATGTTCTGATGGCAGATGCCAGCGATCTCGGATGGGGCGTGATGTTGGATCCTCTAGGTCTTTCCCTTCATGGTGTATGGGACCATGATCAAGCAGCTCTTCACATCAACCAGAAGGATATTCTGGCTCTTCTTCTGAGTTTCCAGCAGTGGATCCCCCACATTTCAAATCATCAGGTCCTAATGCTGTTCGACAATTCGACAATGGTCTCTTACATTCGGAACCAGGGTGGCACGCACTCGCTTCTCATGTACGAATTGGCTCGGGATCTTCTACTGCTAGCTCAGGATGTCAATGCCGGTGTGGTGGTTCTTCACATACTCGGTTGTCGGAATGTCATAGCCGACTCCCTGAACTGATGGGGCAGGGTCATTTCCACTGAGTGGATGCTTCACAGGGCAATGTTCCAGTCGCTTTCCGATCTCTGGGGTCATCCCCACACAGATCTTTTTGTGACACATTGGAATGGTCAGGTGGACACTTTCGTGCACCTGTGTCCAGATCCTCTGGCTTTTGCCTTGGATGCTCTGTCACTCGATTGGAAAGAGCTTGTCGGCTACACCTTCCCGCCAGGTCTGATTCTGCTTCAGGTTCTAGCCAAGAAACAAACCTGCAGTTGATGCATCATTCTGATCACACCCCTGTCACCTCAGCGGGTGTGGATCAATCAGCTCTGCTCTCTGTTGGCAGCAGTTCTGACATGTCTCCCACTACGTCGCGACCTTCTTTGTCAAGGTCACCTGTAGAGGTTTATGTCGACCCAACTTCATTGTGCCTTCATGCATATCTTTGTCGGGTCCTGTCTCCTCGTAGAGGTTTTTCGAGACGAGCAGTGGAGTGCATTTCTTCTTCAAGGCGGCACTCCACTGGTTTAGCCTATGTGGCTAAGTGGAAGGTCTTCTGTCGATGGTGTGCTGATCACTCTGTTGATTATGTTGATCCCTCGATAACACAGATTGGAGAGTTTCTTGTATATCTGTTTGATTCTTGGGGTTTCCAATTTATGCAAAATCTACCCCAAGATGGAATCTCTCATGGGTGCTGCTTTGCTTAGAGGCAGGGAGTGGGGAGGGGGAAATTAGTGTATGTTTTGTCTGAACTGGTGATTCAAATTCAAACCTGAATGCAATTGATAAGTTTCATGAAAAGAGACATAACTCTGTAAACAATTGTATGTGCATTTCATTCAGAGGCATTATGTTTTCCTAATCTTGATTTCTTCTGTTACAGTTAGTTGTCTATGGGTCCTCACCAATCAGTTTTTCAAACAAGAGGCACCAGGGGGCCTGAGGGCGCTCACCTGACATGGTAGCCTGAATATAAAACCCAGGGAATTGATTTCAACAAGTTGCATCTGCCCCTCCTTAGAAAAGCTTACACCAAGTACCCAAAGATTCAGACCAGTGGATCTAAAAAAAAATATTTTTAAAGAATATTCCTCATATTGAACTAAGTTATAATTCGGGCTCCAATAGGAAGTCCAAATATGAACCCAGGGACTTGGCTTGAACAAACTTGAATCTCACCTCCAGTGGGATGCCGTTTTCCAAATATTAAAAGATTCTGACTGGTGGATATGAAGGAGAAGATTTTTGAACAATCATCCTCATACTGAACTAAGTTATAATTCAGGCTCCCACAGGGAGCCCAAATATCAACCCAGGGACTTGGCTTGAACAAACTTGAATCTCACCTCCAGTGGGATGCCGTTTTCCAAATATCAAAAGATTCTGATTGGTGGATATGAAGGAGAAGATTTTTGAACAATCATCCTCATACTGAACTAAGTTATAATTCAGGCTCCCATAGGGAGCCCAAATATCAACCCAGGGACTTGGCTTGAACAAACTTGAATCTCCCCCCCCCCCCCCCCCCCCCCCCCCCCAAGGATGCTGCATGCCAAATATCATAACATTCCAAAAGCGGAATCTGAAGAAGAAGATTTTTTAAAGAAAAATTCCTCATACTGAACTAAGTTATAATTTGAACCTGGGACTTGGCTTCAACAAACTTGAATCTCACCCCCCCCCTCCAACCTCCCTTAAGGATGCTGCATACCAAATATTAAAATATTCCGACTGCTGGATCTGAAGAAGAAGATTTTTAAAGAAAATTCCTCATTTTGAACTAAGTTATAATTCGGGCTCCCACAGTGAGCCCAATTATGAACCCAGGGACTTGGCTTGAACAAACTTGAATCTCACCCCACTAAGCATGCTGCATACCAAATATCAAAAGATTCTTATGGGTAGATCTGAAGAAGATTTTTAAAGAATATTCCTCATACTACACTAATTTAAACATTTGGGCTCCCACAGAGAGAAATGATTTCAATAAATGTGAAACAATCTTCCAAAGATGTTATATGTGAAATTTGAAAGCTTTTGGAGCAGTGGTTTGGGAGAAAAATAGTGTTAAATGTTTTTCACATTATCCACAGTGTTAAAAAATGCTGACTCAGAACTTTTTCAAAGTTCCAAAAAAATACCCCCATGATAAAACTGATAGTAATTTTTTTTTACCATTCCATTCTGTTTGTCCTAAGGAAGCCTCACATCAAAAAAGAATTCTCAGTGCCATGTAGTTTTGGAGATATGGGCGTTTTAATTTTTTTTCTATTTTTAGTTCCTGCAGTTCCCATGGGGCGACAAGAAAAATATTATGGCATAAATGAAGTACTTAAGACCCAATAAGCCCTCATATCACATTTGGTTCAAATCTGCCTCTCGGTTTGGAAAATAGAAATTTTGGGTGGGATGCAAATTCTTGCCCCTCCCAAAACGAAGGCAAATATAGCTCCTCGAACTTCTCTTGAACAAATCTTAGTCTACACCTCAAAAGGAAGCTGCACACCAAATATCAAGTCTCTGCTACTGCTGGTTCATGAGAAGATTTTTTAAGATTTAAGCACACTTTTTGGGCGTGGCCCTACCGAGGGGCAGGTCAAACTGATTTGAACAAATTTGAATTGACATGTGATAGGGAACATGCACACCAGATTTGGTCCAATTTGGTTGAGTAGTTTGTGAGAAGAAGTCGATAATGTAAAGTTAATGCTGGATGACGGATGAGGGAGCCCAAATATGGACCCAGGGACTTGGCTTTAACAAACTTGAATCTCACCCCCCTAGGGATGCTACACACCATATATCAAAACATTCCGACTGCAGGATCTGAAGAAGATTTTTTTTAGAAAATTCCTCACTTCGAACTAAGTTACAATTCAAGCTCCCACAATGAGCCCAAATATGGACCTAGGGACATGGCTTGAACAAACTTGAATCTTACCTCCCTGAGGATGCTGCATACCAAATATCAAAACATTTCGACTGCTGGATCTGAAGAAGAAGATTTTTAAAGAAAATTCCTCATTTTGAACTAAGTTATCATTCGGGCTCCCACAGTGAGCCCAAATATGGACCTAGGGACATGGCTTGAACAAATTTGAATCTCACCCCCTAAGGATGCTGCATACCAAATATCAAAACATTCCGACTGCTGGATCTGAAGAAGATTTTTAAAGAAAATTCCTCATTTTGAACTAAGTTATAATTCGGGCTACCACAGTGAGCCCAAATATGAACCCAGGGACTTAGCTTGAACAAACTTGAATCTCACCCCCCTAAGCATGGTGCATACCCAATATCAAAAGATTCTGCCTGCTGGATCTTGAGAAGATTTTCAAAGAAATTTGCCTGAAATGCACTAAGTTCAAATTGGGCTCCTACACTGAGCCCAAATATGAACCCAGGGGGCTGATTTGAACAAACTTGAATCAGATCCACCCCACAATGCTGCATACCAAATATCGAAAGATTCTGCCTGCTGGATCTGGAGAAGAAGATTTTTTAAGAAATTTGCCTGAAATGCACTAAGTTCAAATTTGGGCTCCTATACTGAGCCCAATTCTAAACCCAGGGGGCCGATTTGAACAAACTTGAATCAGATCCACCCCACAATGTTGTATACCAAATATCAAAAGATTCTGCCTGCTGAATCTGGAGAAGAAGATTTTTTAAGAAATTTGCCTGAAATGCACTAAGTTCGAATTCGGGCTTCTATACTGAGCCCAAATATGAATCCAGGGGGCCGATTTGAACAAACTTGAATCAGATCAACCCCACAATGTTGCATACCAAATATCAAAAGATTCTGCCTGCTGGATCTGGAGAAGAAGATTTTTTAAGAAATTTGCCTGAAATGCACTAAGTTCGAATTCGGGCTTCTATAGTGAGCCCAAATGTAAATCCAGGGGGCCGATTTGAACAAACTTGAATCAGATCCACCCCCACAATGTTGCATACCAAATATCAAAAGATTCTGCCGGCTGGATCTGGAGAAGAAGATTTTTTAAGAAATTTGCCTGAAATGCACTAAGTTCGAATTTGGGCTTCTATAGTGAGCCCGAATATGAATCCAGGGGGCCGATTTGAACAAACCTGAATCAGACCCATACCAAGATGCTGCATACCAAGTATCAAAAGATTCTGCCCACTGGTTCTGGAGAAGAAGATTTTTTAATAATTTTTCTATAATTCATATGGTGCTATCAGAGTTTTGCCCCATACAGAGCCCCCAAGGGACATGGCCATTTCATTTGAACAAACATGAATTGCCATATAGCAATGAACATCCACATGAAGTTTCGTGAAAATCGGAGCAGTGGTTTCAGCGGAGAAGTTGTTTGAAAAATGTTCACGACGCCGGACAGCAAGTGATAAGTTGAGCTCCCTTTGGTGAGCTAAAAAGTGATAGCAAAAAATGGATCTTGTTTGCAACAGGTTTTGTAGTTTTCTGCATCACAGGCCTGTGTAAACTGCATGGATGTTCCTTTGGATGGTGCAAAGTAGACATTTTGCCATTTTTGACGTAAATCGCCATTTAAGCAAGTTTTGTGACATTAACTGAATTACAAGGTGCATAGGCTCACAAAGGGTGTACATCTGTGCATACCCCAACTTGCTAGTCAAGTGAAAATATGGGGAACCAACAAGGAAATTTCATGCTGATGGATGACAGGTCATCATACTACATATGGGGTCCTAAAGTTCCTACTGACAAGGTTCATGAACCTTTGGAGGAAAAAAATCCTGAACTTTCAAAGACATGTACTGAGAATTCTCAAGCACTTTCCCACTTTTGTCCAAAACTACTTTTGTTATCTACGGTGATTGTATACAAGCCTGTTAACCATTCTAACCCAGACCATTAACACCTGCACCTGACCCATGTTAAGCTCTCTGAGAGAGCTTTCCAAGGATCAGTCAGGAGTAGTATGCCTCGTATGTTTCACCCCCACATTTTCCGGATCTCATGTGACATCATAGTCACATGACCCAGTTGCATCATGTTGTATTGTCATGGTAACCCGTATGAGTGGCTATGTTGTGATGTCATCCCCATACTGATAGGTGGCATAAGTGCACATATGCAACACGTGTTGTTAGGGTGATGTGTGTTTCGGTAGTCCATTTTGTATACTGGAGGCAGCCATCTTGGTTTATATAGTAGCATGTGGTTGCTATGTTACCCAAAGACTTCTTATAGGATAGGGGTATGTTCAGAGGATATGTTCCTTTGTAAAAGAGTAGTCCCTGATTCATAGAATTACCCAAATAGACCCGACAATCCCTCCAAACCACAAAAATCCTTTTTAGGACCGCCATACCGTGGTGGGGCCTGGGGCAAGTTTGATTGAACTAGAGTACTTTTTCTGGTTCAGACTTCCACAGAACCCATATTTACTTCGTAGAATTACCACAAAAAATACCCATACCCATAATTGTTTACTTGGCTCTGATTTCCCAGTAAATTCTCGGTTTCTACCTATGTATCTACAACCTGTTATGACTTCTTTGTTCTATTTATTCTGACTTCCCTAGACGTGTTTATCTTCTATTGTACACATTACATGCAGCACAAAAGCACATGCTGGATGTGCCAATATGTGCTTATGCGAAAAGGCACAATGTGACACATTGTGCACTAGCATTTAGGCACATGCTTGCACTACAGTGGAAGTTAACTCAGAAAAATACTCTCTATTTTCTTCTTTTCCAAGCGATTTGGGAAAGAAAAGTGGTGTAAAAGAACCAAGAAATGAATGTATCAATGACACTGTAGCTCAACTTGACAAACTTGAACTTGGTAAGTTATAAGTGAAATGGCAAAATTGAAGATCATTGGTACCAATGTTATTTGGTGAAATTTCAACGAAACAGCTTTGTGTGTGCACAACATCAGAGTAATCCATGAATTTTTAAATGTAAACTGTAAGACTGGCTAAAGGAAGAATGTTGATACACAAATGCAGTAAGTTCAGAGGTTATTGTAAATGGCAGCTTTTTTAACAGAAATGAATGCTAATCAATAGCTTTTATCTAAAGCACACCAAGTTCAATAAACAGCTGCGGCATGAGACCATGATATGCCAGTTATTAACCCTTTACCCAACGCAGACGATATCAAAATTTATTATTTTAAATATAATTTTTTAAAATTTTTCAAAACATTTCAAGAAAACCATATCATGTGACACCTCATTGGAACAAGCTCAATGAGCTCGTTCCAATGAGGGGTCACATGATATGGTTTTATTTAAATATTTTGAAAATTTTTATTTTTTCAAATGCTCAGTTTGCATATTACGCGGGCGGATACGGGCGATTCGTTAGGTAAAGGGTTAATTACAAGAGGGAAGCACACAATATGAGTATACATGTGTACTCGTCAGGTAAATATACTTGCCACCAAAAAATCATGAAAATTGCTCAAAGTCCAACATGTGGAAAATTGTCTATATTTTGACGAATAAAGTCCCATAACTCTGGAATGACAAATCGGACAGTGACACAAATCGAAAGGGAGATTCCTTCTATCAACATATACTTACAACCAAAATATCATGAAAATTGCTCTAAGCATTTTTAAGTTACTGTTCGACATGTGGAAAATTGCTTGTATTTTGACGAATAAAGTCCCATAACTTTGGAATAACAAATCAGATGGCAACACAAATAGAAAAGGAGATTTCTTCCATCAACATATACTTGCCAGCAAACAATCATGAAAACTGCTCAAAGCATTTTCAATTTATTGTCCGACATGTGGAAAATTGCCTATATTTTGACGAATAAAGTCCTATAACTCTGGAGTGACAAATCGGACAGCGACACAAATTGAAAACTTCCTTCCATCAACATATACTTTCCACCAAAAAATCACAAAAATTGCTCCAAATGTTTTTGAGTTATTGTACGTTGTGTGGATGGACGGACGGATGAACAGATGGACGGATGCACAGCGGCATACCATAATACAACCGTTTTTTTCAAAAAGGGTGTATAAAAACAATCCTGTGATAAATGTGGACTGTAGGCCATGTCAAAGAAGAATGTTGATGCACAAATGCAATAAATTCAAAGATTGTTGCTAACAGCAACAGTTTTTGATGGAAATGAAAAGAAAATCAATAGCTCCTATCTTTGTCACACTGCATAAGCATACAAAGTTTCAAAACAACCTGATAATGAATGTGCCCTCTGAGGCATGCCAAAGGAAGATGTTAATGCACAAATGCACCAAGTTTGAAGGTCGTTGCTTGTGTTTTTTGTTTTCTTTTTATGGAAATTCATAAATATACCCTGCAGAGAGTGCAAAATGGATAAGTTGATGATGCACAAATGCAGTAAGTTCAAAGGCTGGTGATAACAATATTTTATGGAAATGAAAAAAAGCAATAGCTCACACCTAGAGGTCACCCCGAACACACATACCAAGTTTCAAAGTGATCCAATCATAAATGTGCCCTGAAGGGTGTGACAAAGGGAAATATTGAGGTCTGACTTAACTAAGTTCCAAGAACATTGCCACCAGCAACATTTTTTGATGGAAATGGAAGAAAATCGATAGATCCCATCAAGAGCTCACCCCAAACAAGCATACCGAGTTTTAAAGTGATCTGGTCAAAACTGTACACTGCAGGGTGTGCCAAAAGCGAAATATTGATGCATAACTGCACTAAGTTCATTGAAGGTCATTGCCAGTGGCAACATTTTTTTTACGGAAATCGAAGAAAATCGATAGCTCGCATCTAGAGGTAACCCAAACAAGCATACAAAGTTTCAAACTGATCTGATCATAAATGTGTCCTGTAGGGCATGCCCAAGGAAGATACTGATGCTTGACTAAACTAAGTTCAAAGGTCAGTGCCAGCAGCAACATTTTTTGAAGGAAATGGAAGAAAATCAATAGCTCCCATCTAGAGGTCACTCCAAACAAGCATGCCAGATTTCAATTTCATAGCAATCCAATCATAAATGTGCCCCGTGGGGTGTGCCAAAGGGAAATATTGAGGTCTGACTAAACTAAGTTCTAAGAACGTTGGCCACGGCAACATTTTTTGAAAGAAATTGAAGAAAATCGATAGCTCCCATCTAGAGGTCGCCCCAAACAAGCATACCAAGTTTCAAAGTGATCCTACTCACCTGAATGGTCTTTTATCAGAAAAACTCTGAATTTTTTAAATTTTGGCGAATCTTTAATCCAGTGGTTCAACACCTTCTACACTGAGGTTTCTAGCTGATTATAAACAAGGGGAATTGTTCAGATTGTTTTAATATTCAGAGGGGAGTTTGTCAAGGGGACCCATTGTCCCCTTACCTGTTTATTCTGTGTGTCAAAATACTTAGCGCATTCCTTAAATTCAACCCAAAAATAAACGGAATCAAAATTAATGATTCAGAGTACATAATCAACCAATACGATGACGACAGTACTCTAATCTTAGATGATGACCAAGATTCCCTAAACGAGGCCCCAAATGCTCTCGACAATTTCGTTGTGATATCCGGATTTACGAATTAAGCGTTAACTTATCGTTTGGATAGGATCTCGGCATGGTTGTGGGTTCGTACTGGAAACAGAAAAACGTATAAAGTGGAATCATAACAGAACGTTTACCATCCTTGGCATAAAATTTGAACTAAATTCAGACATTTACTTCTATAAACATTTTTCAGAAAAAATAAACAAAATGCGAAAACTCTTATCAGATTGGTCTCTCAGAAATCTTACACTAGTCGGCAAAGTTACAGTTATTAAAACGTTAGCAATTCCCATCCTAATACACTCTCTTACTGTTTTCCCTGATCCAGCTTATAGAATACTAGACGAAATTCAAAGTATAATTTTTAAACTTCTATGGTCGAATAAAATTAACAAAATTAAATGTGACATTATAATCAATTTAATCGAAGATGGCAGGCTCAAACTACCCTACGTAAAAACACTGTGTTGCTCTTTAAAAATAATATGGATCAAAAAGTTACTAGATTCAAAAACAATGGCCCAATGGAAAATGCTCGTAGTTGATAATTTTGAAACTTTTGGGGGGAGCAAAATGTGGTCTTTGAATAAACATGGTATACTTAGAGTTTCAAATTATATGGACCCTTTCTGGAAAAACGTGCTTAATTCATGGGCTCTCTTAAAAAATAGAGATCCCACAACCCCGACCGAGATCCTCTCATAACCACTATTTTATAGTAATTATATAAAAATTAACAATGAATCCTTTCTTTAGAGACGGTGGTGCACAAAGGGTGTTTTCTTCATAAACGATATACTTAGCGCTTCTGGAGCCATTATTGACTTTCAAGAATTTAAGTTGAAATATGACCTAGATATACCATTCACCAACTACCTTGGTGTGATGAATCCAATACCAAGGTCATGGAAAAATATAATATCCAATAGTACAAAACTTGAATATGTTTCTGATCCCTTGGTAAGTGACATCATATCTTGCACTAAAGCCAACCACCATTTCTATCCAATACTTCTTAATAAAGTATCACAAAAACCCACACATACCCAAGAGAAATGGAACACCACATTAGATGAAAATCTTGACCATAATGATTGGCAACTCATTTACAAACAAACTTTTAGGGAAACAGATGATACATATCTACAAAGTTTACAATATAAGATTAACCACAAAATCCTATTTACAAAATCTAAACTCATTAAATGTGGGTTTTCAGAAACAGAGCTGTGCTCTTTCTGTGGAAATACAAAGGAAACGATCGAACATCTGTTTTACGATTGTTCTTTCTCAAAAACAGTTTTACTTTCACTAGTGGAAAAGGTTAACCTTAATAAGGATCCGCAAGTTCTACTAAACATAAATAAAAGAGAAATAATTTTAGGTGCAACTTCCTAGCATGCATATCCAAATATGTGGAATACCTGTCTCCTCATCTACAAAAAGTGTATTTACACCTGCAGCCAAAGTGATATCATCCCCGTTTTCTCAGGTCTAGCAAGAGCAGTAAAATTCTACAAAAATATTGAAATGTATTCTCTATACATGTACTCAATCAGCAAGGCTGTGTGTATTAAGGAAAAATGGAACTACCTAACTGATGCATTTTTTGAATAATTGGAGAACTGCTCTGTATGTATATATATTATGCTGTAAAAATTCAATTCTGTTGTAATCTTTTATAATGTACTATTCTTCTAAGGTTGCCAATAAAAAAGAAAAAAAACAAAAACAAGAGGCCCCAGGGGGCCTGCGGATGCTCACCTGACATGGTAGTCTAAATTTCAAACCAGGGACTTGAATAAGCTGCATACGCCCCCTTCTAAGAAAAGCATATACCAACTAGATGAAGCGATTGTGTCCACACAATACACAGGATTTTCCTTCTATTTTCAGTTCCTGCACTTTTACGTCCCAAAATTGAGATAAACACATAAAAACAGAATTTTTTCCCAAACAAAATATTTTCAGCCTAAATTTTTTTTTCTTCTTAAAAGGCATTAAAAACCAAAAAACTAATTTCCAGATTTTGGTCCAAAATTTTGTAAGTCCCATCCAGACCCCAAATTTTCAGTGTAAAAAAAAAAATTTTTTTTTGTCTTAAAATTGACCGAAACGCATAAAAAAACAAAAAAAAAATTTCCGGATTTTGGTCCAAAATTTCTAAGTCCGCAATGGGACCCCAAATTTTCAGCCTAAATATGAACCCAGGAACTTGGCTTGAACAAACTTGAATCTCACCCCCATAAGGATGCTGCATACCAAATATCAAAATATTCTTATTGGTAGATCTGAAGAAGAAGATTTTTAAAAAATAGTCCTCATACTGCACTAATTTAAATAGAGGTACTGTGAGCAAACTCACAAAGTGATACCCCCCGTGCCTGAAATGTATAAGTTAGATTATCTCCCCTTGGAAATGTCAGAACGGAATTAAATTGCTCCATGCACATCTTCCTTCATATGGAGTTCTTCCATTGTGTAAAGTTTCATGAAAATTCTTCAAATGGTTTAGGAGGAGTTGCGCTTACAAGGATGGACAGACGGTATAAGTTAGATTATCTCCCCTTGGAAATGTCAGAACAGAATTATATTGCTTCATGCACATCTTCATATGGAGTTCTTCCATTGTGTAAAGTTTCATGAAAATTCTTCAAACGGTTTAGGAGGAGTTGCGCTTACAAGGATGGACAGACGGTATAAGTTAGATTATCTCCCCTTGGAAATGTCAGAACGGAATTATATTGCTTCATGCACATCTTCATATGGAGTTCTTCCATTGTGTAAAGTTTCATGAAAATTGTTCAAACGGTTTAGGAGGAGTTGCGCTTACAAGGATGGTCAGATGGACAGATTATCTCCCCTTGGAAATGTCAGAACGGAATTATATTGCTTCATGCACATCCCCATATGGAGTTCTTCCATTGTGTAAAGTTTCATGAAAATTCTTCAAACGGTTTAGGAGGAGTTGCGCTTACGATGGATGGACAGACGGACATACAGGGTGATTCCTATATACCCCCCCCCCCCCCCCCAAACTTTGTTTGCGGGGGTATAAAAATTTGGGCGCCCATAGAGAGCCCAAATATGGACCCAGGGAATTGATTTCAATAAACATGTCAAACAATCTTGCAAAGATGTTATATGTGAATTTTGAAAGCTTTTGGAGCAGTGGTTTGGGAGAAAAGTAGCCTTATATGTTTTTCCCATTACCAACAGTGTTAAAAAATGCTGACTCAGCACTTTTTCAAAGTCCCCAAAAAGTACCCCATGATAAAACCGATGGCAATTTTTTTTTTACCATTCCATTCTGTTGATCCTAAGGAAGCTTCACAACAAATAAGAATTCTCAGTGCTGTGTAGTTTTGGAGATATAGGTGTTGTAATTTTTTTCTATTTTTAGCTCCTGCGGTTCCCATTGGGCGACAGGAAAATTTTTTTTTGCATAAATTAAGTACTTGTGATCCAATAAGCCCTCATATCAAATTTGGTCAAAATTTGCTTCTCGGTTTAAAATAGAAATTTTGGGAGGGGCAAATATCTTGCCCCTCCCATTACGACGCCAAATATAGCCCCACAAACTTCTCTTGAACAAATCTGAGTCTACACCTCAAAAGGAAGTTGCACACCAAATATCAAGTCTCTGCTACTGCTGGTTCATGAGAAGATTTTTTAAGATTTCAGCACACTTTTTGGGTGTGGCCCTACCAATGGGCGAGGCAACTTGATTTGAACAAAATCCAATTGCGATGTCATAACAAACTATTATCTCAAACATCAATTAAATTGGTTCAGCGGTTTGGGAGGAGAAGATGCAAACACCATGTTCACGGACGACGACGGACGGTGGACGGTGAGTGATCACTATAGCTCTCCTGACTGAAAGTCAGGTGAGCTAAAAAAAGTTTCAAAGTGATCAAATAATAAATGTGACCTGCAGGGTGTGCCAAGGGGAAATTTTGATGCATAACTGCACTAAGTTCATCAAAGTCGTTGCCAGCGGCAACATTTCTTGGCAGGTATCGAAGAAAATTGATAGCTCCCATCTAGAGGTAATCCTAAGCAAGCATACCAAGTTTCAAACCGATCTGATCAAAAATGTGCCCTGTATGGCGTGCCAAAGGAATATATTGATGCCTTACTAAACTAAGTTCAAAGGTTGTTGCCAGCGGCAACATTTTTTGACGGAAATGGAAGAAAATCGATAGCTCCCATCAAAAGGTCAACCCAAACAAGCATGCCAGGTTTCAAATCAAACTGATCATAAATGTGCCCTGTAGGGTGTGCCAAAGGGAACATATTGAGGTCTGACTAAACTAAGTTCTAAGAACGATGGCCGGGGCAACATTTTTTAACGGAAACTGAAGAAAATGTTAAAAAATTTATAGTAATTTATATATTTTTTATACTTATCAATGACCCAGACATAGCTGGTGCTAATTCTCAAAAATCTAGGGCCAAACACAAATTTTGCCCCCCAATCCCCCAAATTTGCATCTAAAACCGAAAAAATCATGTCCTAAATGGTCCTCCATACTTTTCCTCCACTGCGCATGCACAGTGTCAAGGAGGTCTCGAAATTGGCGCCAATTATCAATCTTACAAGCAGTTCCTGGTCAGCGCTATGTACTCAGCGGGGAGGTATGAGTTCCCAACTCCTGGGAGGGCCATCCCCGTCTGGGTCATTGGTAAGTATAAAAAATATATAAATTACTATAAATTTTTTAACATTTTTATACTGTACCAATGACCCAGACATAGCTGAATAGTAAAAAGGCTGGAGGGCCTTGGACATAGAGGAAAATCCAATAAGCTCAACTATATATAACAGAGTCATCCCCTCGAGGAGAAAAGGAGTATTAGGCTTTACATGTATCTTTCTTATTTATGATAAATTAGAAAGACACAACACCCTCCATAATTGAGCATAATAACATTCATGTTCTCTATTAACATCCAGTATAACCCTTTATACTAATTATTTTTAAAGTAAGCCAATAAATAAAGTTAGTCCAGAGAATTGAGACTCTTTATACTCTTTAAAAGTGTCCGAGGATTGTATATTAACGCCCGTTTGACACATGACATATACAAATGCTTCACACCGAGCTACACTTTAAAAATATGACATGAATGAATTTTAAACATTAACTTTACACTTTAAAACCATCCTGGTAACGACTCAGAATTACTGACTCCGGAGGAGGTATCCCCTTGCTTTTCACTATAAAGCAGGTGACCTAAGGGAACACCCCCCCCCCCCCCCTGCCCCTTGCCCTGGATCAAATAGCCCAGAGCGAAGAGGGCAGCAGGACGGACTCACTGCCGGAACAGAAAGCCTGCATAACTATAGTTGCAACTGTTTAGTGGACAACATTCTGAGCAACAGATAACGGGCCTAAACAATGCAGGTCTCCAGAAATGGATTCAATATTTCTGAGATAAAAATTCATGAATGTGGATGGCTGAGACCAATATGCAGCCTTCATTAAATCTGTAATAGCAACACTATTTGCATAAGCCCAAGATGTAGAAAGAGCTCTTACTTCATGAGGCGAAATCTTAAGCACAGACTGCTGAGTTGAAGATAGATTATCATAAGCAGTGCGGATAGTTAATTGAATCCAACTAGCAATAGAATGGACCGTAATGTCCTTTCTATTAGGCATCAGAGACAGAAAGAAGCGTTTTCGTCCCTTTCTGATAAACTGAGATCTTCGTTTATAAATACGTAAAGCTCTAACCGGACAGAGTAAAGGCCTATGCCTGTCTGAAGATGGAAGGGCCTTAATAACAATAGGTTCCGGATATTTATTAGGAGCCTGATTCTTAGCCAAAAATCCAACATTAGTATTAAAGGTAATAGTGTTCCCGACACTACGATAGTGAGAATCGTCCACAGATAGTGCATGAAGCTCACTGTCTCTTCTAGCAGAAGAGAAAGCTAAGAGAAATGCTGTCTTATAAGACAAGAATTTGAAATCTACTGTCTCAAGAGGCTCAAATGGCTTTTCTTTTAGTTTAAGAAGAACCCAAGCTAAATTCCATTTAGGAATTAATCTGAGGGTTCTAGGTCTATTTATCGAGAAGTTTCTAACTAATTTAGATAAAGAGACATTAGATCCAATTTGTAAACTATCATGGTGTGCATAGGTATCAGATAACATAGACCTATAACCTTTAATAGTAACAGGCTGCAGTTTGATTTCGTCAAACAAGTATACTAGAAAGTTTGCAATGTCTGGTATGGAGGGATCAAAAATATCAACAGAATGATCCCTACACCAACGACGAAACACCTTCCATTTAGCCGCATAGTTTAGCGAAGAGGAGGTCCTCCTACAGTTAGAAATCGCGTCCACTGCTCGTCCTGTAAAATGCTTGCCGTGCAAGAAGGACCGTACAACGGAAATGTGTGAAGGTTGAGACCTTGTGGGTTGTGATGTAGTTGACGCGATTTCCCCTGCGAAAGAAGATCCTCTCGTGGAGGAAGTTTTCGCGGTAAGTCCCACAGGAGACACCTGAGCAGATTTATCCACGGTCTCTGTGGAGACAGAGATGCTACCAATAGAATTTTGCATTGAGATTGTTTTATCTTTAGCAATATCTGCTGAATCAACGGTGCTGGAGGATACGCATATCCTATCATTCCGTCCCACGAGATCGATAGAGCGTCTACTGCATATGCTCGGGGATCCGGACATGGAGACACATACGTCTGCAACTGATTGTTGAGTTGTGTCGCAAATAAGTCTATCATTGGCCGCTCCCATTTGTAGCAAATCTGATTGAATACCTGTTTGTTGAGAGTCCATTCTGATGGCAACAAGCGACCCTTCCGTGAAAGGGAGTCTGCTAATACATTCAGACGACCTGGAATATGATGGACCGAAAGTAGAACTTGGTGTTCTAGAACAAACAGAAGGATTCTTTCCATTAAATTGAATAACGGAACGGAATGAGTGCCTCCCTGGTTCCGAATATAAGCTACTACTGTCGTATTGTCGGACAGGATTTGGACATGTGCTTTCTGAATAATGTTCATCCAATGACGTAGTGCAAGCCAAATTAACATCATTTCCTTGATGTTTATGTGCTTGCCTAGGAAATGCGGATCCCAAAGACCCTGGCACTTCGAATCCGTTGGAATCAATGTTGCACCCCAACCTGTTTGACTGGCATCCGTCATAATCGTAAAACTCGGATCCGGCAATTGCAGTGGGACTCCCTGAGTCAACCACTGAATGTTTGCCCAAGTCTGAATCTCTTGTTTCACTTGATTTGACAAGAGAACGTCTATATCGAGCGAATGAATCTTTACACTCCAATTCTGAGTCAAGAAAATTTGGAGAGGACGAGTGTGTAGCTGCCCTATCGGAATGAGATCCGCAGCGGCTCTGCACAGACCTATCAGTCTCATGAACTCTCTCGCTGTGACTTTGTCTGAGTGAAGACAATAGCGAGCGTAACAACTGATTAATTTCGCTCTGGTTAACGGCAGACGAACGAGATTGTTGTGCGCCTCGAAGCTCATTCCCAGATGAGTGAATGACTTGGATGGCACCAGAACCGACTTCTCCTCGTTTATTATAAAACCGAGACGTTGGAGTAATAGAAGCAGATTCTGCACATCGTTCTGAAGCATTAACTCGTTGCCGTACCTCTGAAGAATGTCGTCCAGGTAGGCCGACGTTACAGCAGACAAATGAGCTCGGAAATATATCATTACCGAGTTCATTATTCGAGTGAAAGCCCAGGGCGCGAGGTTCAAACCGAAGCACATCGCTCGGAACTGATATACAACTCCTAGGACTGCGAAGCGTAGATACTTTCTGAATGTCAGATGTACCATGACGTGAAAGTACGCATCCTTGAGATCTATGCTTGTAGCATAGTCGTTCACCCGAATACCTCACTCTGACTGATCGAATTGTCTCCATATAGAACTTTGGAGCGACGATCAGCTTGTTTATCCAGCTCAGATCTATGACTGGACGGAACGAGCCGTCTGGTTTCGGAACCAGAAATAGATGGCTGTAGAAACCCGGTGATTCCTGGTCTTCTACGACCTCTACCGCGTTCTTCTTCAGAAGAGACTGTACTTCTGATAAAAGAGCGTCTCTTTTCTGCGGATTCGACGGAAGCCGAGTCCATTTTGGACTTCGAGTTAATGGAGGCTTTCGTTTGAAGGATATCCTTAGTCCTTCCGAAATTACCCCTCGAACCCAGGGGTCGTCCATAATTGACGCCCACTCGTTTATAAAACTCGATAATCTTCCGCCTACCGGAACACGATAGAGGTTCAAACCATCACCTCCTGGACCTGCAAGGCTTGCGGAAGGAGAAACTACGTCCTCCACGATCCGAACCTCGCCCGGTCGACCTAGGGACGTCTGACCGGTAATCTCGGCCAGAAGAACGTCCCCCACGAGAGTCGCTGCCTTGACGGTCTCTAGAATAAGACCTAGAGGATGCATAGGAACCTCTATAGGAACTTCTCTTGGGCGTACTTGTCCCAGAAGTGCCCGTCTTACTCTTTTCTGCTGTATCCAGCTTTTTGGAAGCGGATTTGAAAAGCAGAGATCCAAAGCTTTCTTAGTTATCTTATCATAGATTGCTGAAAGCTTGCCGTCGAAGAGAAGCTCCCAGGAGACCGAAGCGACTCTGAGAGAGTTCTTCACCTTACCATCCACGCACGTGGATGTAGCTAGGGCTGCGTCACGTCTAACCAACTCCAGGTTTGCCACTGAAAGGGCGGAGTTATACGTGGAATAAGCTACTGCCCTTGAAAGAAGTCTTAATGAGGATTGTATATACTGGAATTCTTTCCCTTGAAGACGTAATGATAACGCCTTAGTAAGGTGATCTGCATATGATAAGGCGTCTAAGTTAACTCTGTTAGACATTATTGTCGGTTCCAATGTCGTGATTGGAATTGACATAGACGCCGGTGTAGACAATTCCAAGTCTTCAGCCTCGTCGTCTAGACGCAGAGGAACTCTCGGTATGCCCTGTCCTGCCGTTTCAAATTTATTCCTTGAATTGATGAAAGGCAGATTTAGGGCATTTGCGGATAAGAAACCAGACTTGCCCGTTTTGATAGCAAGCTTATAAATAGCATCGTTCAATAATTCAAATGTTCTTGTGACCTTATTGGACTGTGTCGGAAACACAGGGACGATGTCCCTGAACCGATCAAAAAATTCTGTGTCCAATGACGCTATCAGTCTCTTATCCGGCATCGCAGCATTCTGGTCAGACGGAACAACCTCTGGAAGGTAATGCCGGATAAAATCTACGGTAGCTTTATGTTGTTCCGAAAGGGAAAGCTCCAAATCCTCCGAATCCCTTTCGCCATCCTGTCGGACCCTATGAAGTTCTCGGTCGTCCGTACCCGATGCTTCGGCGGAGCGTACCGACCCAGCATCGTCGGATAATTCCTGATCCGACAGAGATTCTGTCGTTTGCTGGGATGCTGCGATAAGTTGTGCTATTTGGGATAGCACATCTGTCACTGAGGCCTGTGGAGTAGTGGTCTTACGTTGATTTGCCGCTGGAAGCTCCATGTACGTTGACTCCTGCATACTTCTTTTATGTGAACGTCCGGAGTCTACAGGCCTCGTGTCCCTGGCTACCGGATGGCGTGACCTGGTCGCCGTGGAATCCCTGATCGGCGAAGCTGGCTGGATATCCGTGGTCACGTAGCCAAGGTGCGGTCGTGTGCGCTGCCGTGAGGATGAGGAAGCCCTATCGACAGTCTCTCCGGACTGTCTATATAACGGAGCATCCCGAGCGGCGGATGTATGCTCCGAATGCGAAACGTTTTGTACCACAACATCTGGTCCCAGATGTTGTACGAGAGAGGGACCTCTCTCGCTCGCAACCCGGATGGACCTTGACGAGCTAGGAACCGGACTAATAGGCTTCCTCCGTTCTCTCCTCTGATCCGTCGTCACTGGGTGTGCACTTTGTCTTATTATAGTGTTCGCATCACCCAAATCTCCTTCCTGGACCACAACGGACGAACCCGGCTGCCGATCCATTCGATGAATGGTCGCTACACCGGGCGAGCTAGCGGACGCCAATGCCGTCGATCCTACTAGGGACCTCTTAGGCAATTGACGTATTTCCATGAGCACTTTTGCCGCTAGCTCTTCATTTAACTGTGACGACGGAGGCACACTTTTGGAAGACATCACTGAAACATCACCCTGTTCTTGTTCCTCTGAAATAGAGATTGATAAACTAGAGTGACCCTGCGGAGAAAGGACCGGCATTGCCTTTTCCCCGCTAACAACATACCGTGACACACGTTTCCAATGTTTGTCATCCCAATTGACACATACTGAACAGGAGTTAGTGCGAGTTCACTGATTACAATTAATACAATGATCATGAAAGTCAGAGGAAGATTTCCTCTTATTACAATTTGAACAATATCCTTTCATTGTGAAAAGAACACAAAAAGTCCTAGTACTCGCACCAACCCCTAAAAATAAAGATACATAATAACATGATCCATTAATATAGAAAAAATAATTGAAATCAAAAAAAAATTTTTGAAAAAATATTTTTTCAGAAAAGCCCAAGTTTCTGAAAGTAACGTTGAGCCTCAATGGATCCCAAAAAGCCTAAGTGTGGACAAAATTTTTTAAAATATTACAAAAAAATTAATGCAACACTTACGTATAATAAAAATGTATCTTGTTATGATTAAGCCAATACAAAGACAAGAAAATCCCTCTCAACAGAAACCGTTGTCAATGTAAACAAGAAGTGTATAAACACCAGAAACATGACTCCAGGCACTGATAACCATGGCCCGAAATCAGTTACCAATAACACACTATCTGATGCAGGGACCAGCCTAGGGGGGAATTTTGGGGAGACTTCATGTCTCCCTCCAGAAAAAATAGGGAGACTGCAGAGTCATGTAGGAAGACTTCATAGGCAAGTGGTGAAAATTAAGAATATTCATGTACCATCCCCCTGCCGCCACTTCATATTTTCAACTTGTGGTCCTTCATTAACGTCTGATTAATCCAGGTCTAGTTGTCTATGATGCATCTATGCCAGGTTAAAAAATCACAATGTACTTATTGACTGAAAATCCCCCACTGCTACCCTCTCCTTCATGACCCCTCCCCTCTTATTCATGCCAATCCCCCAGCACCCTCCTGTGGTTGCCTTTTCAAAAAAAGTCTACTAAGCTAATAATTTCCTAAGTCTGAAAGTGTGAACAGGACCAAATGTAAGAAGGTTGCTTGGGAGGTACTTTGTTAGTCAATAAACAAAATACATTCTGAGATCGAGTATTTTGCAATAGAAATGTCATTCCGCATCATTTTTGAGGCATTCCGGTGTCATTCCGTGTCATTTCGTGTCATTCCGGTGTTTAGGAGGACCCTTTTCAAGATCGTCCACATGTGCACTTGTGCCCTGAACAAAGCTTTTCTTGTCATCACTAAAGCTTTTTTTCATGTGTTTCAATTCCACTTGTATGTTTCTAGGAATAGACGGCCAACAGTTGACAGTCATCCGCAAAACGAAATAAAAATACAGTGTTATAAAATACGTCCGTTGTGTATACTTTTTCAGCATCCTAAGCGAGGTAACCTACTTTCAAACTGAGTTATTTTGTTGAGTCGCGTAAGTCACTTATTTTCGTTTCAACACTTGAAGCTCTGACTGAAATGTACGGACGCGTTGAGGCGCCAGTTGAGTATTATTTCTATCTTGCACGTGCAAGGAAAATCTGCCAAAAGCGACAATGGACAATTGATTGACGTACCGGTATGATTTCAAATAAATGGTCGTTTATTCGACGAATTAAAATGCCCATTTATAACACTCAAGCACATTCGATCCTTGAAAATAATCGTTTTTATGTGAACCTCGCATCACTCAGTTCAACTGTTCAGCCTTTCCTCATTTTGGCCAATTTTCAGAGGGCGACTTATAATCGCCCCGGCTATTTTTCTAGGTGACTTTGGGCTTAGAAGGGCGACATAATCACCCTAGTCGCCCTCACGGCTGGTCCCTGATCTGATGCAAAACAGAGACTTCCAGGGAAGAAACTGCAGAACATCAGATGGTAGATGCAGAACACTACGCCTAAACACCCATGGGTGAGGACGTAAACATGGGGAAAAGAACAGAATTCATTTTGTTACCCAGCTAAAACTCCCAATAAATTTTAGTAATAATATTACAGAAAATATGCCAAAAGCATGGGAGAATAGCAAGGGGGGACTTAAAGGAAAGGGAGAGAGGAAACACTGAACAAGCAGTGTAACTTTATAGCAAGAATGACAACAACAGGCCCATGCCTTGAAATTAGGCAACATAACATAATTTCGTAAAAAATTTTCAAGTTACAGCCCTGATTATTTCCTGCCACTCATTTTTCCTCTCCTCCTTCTATTTCCTCTTTAGGTCCACCATTTCTCTAATATTTATGTGTCTGGCATCATTTAAACTGAGATTTACAAGCACAAATATCAGTCAGATGTGAACTGATGAAGGGCCAAACAAAGAATGATAATTGGCGCCAATTTCGAGACCTCCTTGACACTGCGCATGCGCAGTGGAGGAAAAGTATGGAGGACCATTCAGGACATGATTTTTTCGGTTTTAGATGCAAATTTTGGGGATTGGGGGGCAAAATTTGTGTTTGGCCCTAGATTTTTGAGAATTAGCACCAGCTATGTCTGGGTCATTGGTACAGTATAAAAATATTGATAGCACCCATCTAGAGGTCACCCCAAAGACATAATGCAAGTTTCAAAGCAATCTGATAAAAAATGCGACCTGTGAGGTGTGCCAAAGGAAATTGTGGATGTATGTACATACGCCCGGATTCACACACACACACACACACACACACACACACACACACACACACACACAGAGTCTTGTCTACCCTACATACCGTGGTACCCCATTGTTTGTCCTTTGTGTGGACTAACGGTTTCTACCTCGTTTTGCCGGTACAGTTCTGGGAAAACAACCGAGGTAAAGGGTTTCTTTTGTCTTTTGTACCTCGGTAAGGCGAAACACGCAAACTCTTTTGACACACACACACACACACACACACACATACCATACATACCACACACACACACACACACACACATACATACATACATACGCCGACGGACGAGAAGCGATGGCAAAAGTTCAGCTTGACTTTGTCAAGTTGAGCTAAAAATAAGCCAAAATTGGGTCGTGTGCGACCAGCCCACACCCAGTAGAGGACACTCTTCTCCTTGTACTAATCCACGCCTTCCGGAACCAGTGCACAGACACATAACCAATGGATCATTCTATTTGAATTCACCAACATTGGAGGTATGTGATCAGCGATGAGGAACGATTCTTACCCAAATAAGAAGACAGAGGGCCTCCACGTAAACAATTGTGTAAGATATAATAAGAAAGGAAATTTACTATAAAATTTAAATTTCTTAACAACCTACCTTACAATTGTTTACAACAGGCTGAACAGACAATAGGAGGAGGGAATCACATAACCAAACCCCACACAACCCACCTGTGTTTGAACCGTGGACAGAAGAGTACCCTAGGCTTATAAAACTATAGCATCACAAAATCCTGGGCCTTTCCAAAGAAAAGTGCCGACTAAGCTTGGAGAGGTATGGATTAGTGCCGATATGGCGCTTTCCCACATACGAAAAGGTATCCAAAAGCAACATACGAAAAGGTATCCAAAAGCACTGACCTGTAACCTTTGACAGTAACAGGTTGGAGACTCCGAGAATCAAACAGATATACCAGAAACTCTCCAATCTGTGTTACCAAAGGATCAGCATAATCAACAGAGTGATCAGCACACCATCGACACAAGACCGTGCACCTACCTATATAGTCTAAACCAGTGGAGTGGCGCCTTGAAGAAGAAATGCTCTCCACTGCTGGTCTCGAAAAACCTCTACGAAGAGACAGGACCCGACAAAGATATGCGTGAAGGCACAATGGAGTCAGGTCGACATGAAACCTTATCGAGTGACCTTGACAAAGAAGGTTGCAATGTAGAGGGAGACATGTCAGAACCCCCAACAACAGAGAGCGGTGGTGATTAATCCACACCCACTGAGGCGACAGGGGAGCGAACAGAATAATTCGACAACTGCAGGTTCGTATCTTTGCGAGAACCTGAGGCAGAATCGGCCCTGGCAAGAAGGCGCAGCCGACAAGACTGTTCCAATCAACTGACAGAGTGTCTACGGCAAAAGCCAGAGGATCTGTACACAGGGACATGAAAGTGTCCACTTGAGGGTTCCAATGGGTCGCAAAAAGATCGATGAGGGGATGATCCCAGAGATCGCAAAGTGACTGGAACACTGCATCCACTCAGTGGAAATGACCCTGTCATGTCGGGACAGGGCACTGGCTAGGACATACAGATGACCAGGAATGTGTCGTACCACCACCCTGGCATTGACATCCTGAGCTAGCAGTAGAAGATCCCGAGCCAATTCGTACATGAGAACCATGTGGTGCCGTCCTGGTTCCAAATGTAAGCGACCATTGTCAAATTGTCGAACAACAGAAGGACCTGACAATTCGAAAGGTGGGGGATCCACTGCCGGAAACTATGAAGAAGAGCAAGAAGCTCTTCTGGTTGATGTGAAGAGCTGCTTGATTCTGATCCCATACACCATGAAGGGAAAGACCTAGAGAATCCAACGTCGTGCCCCATCCAGGAACGCTGGCATCTGCCAACAGAACACGATCGGATATGAGCAAGTCCAACAGAACTCCCTGCATATTCCACTGAACATCTGTCCAGGGAAGAAGGTGACGATGAAGAGATGCTAGTAATTGAAGCACCAGATCTAGATGATCGGCAATCGGCCTCCAACAAGCAGAAAGTGTTGGAGAGTTATGATATGCAGCCAACCTAGAAGAATGAGATCCGTCACCGAACCACAGAGACCGAGCAGCCGGAGAATACTCCGAGCTGTCGCGGTCATGAACTGGGTCAGAGTCAGGGCGAAAGCTGGAGGAATCACAGCCCTCGCCCATGGAACCACCACCATATTCAGCTGTGTGCTGTAGTCCATCCTCAGATGACAAAACAACTGAGAAGGGACCAGGTCCGACTTCGCCTCATTGACTCGGAACTCCAGCGACATGAGCAGGCTCAGCAGTGAGTTGACATATGACTCCAGAAGAGCAGCATTGAAGTACCTCTGGAGGATATCGTCCAGATACAGCGAAGTAGTCACCTTGGACTGTGTGCAATGGAAGGCTATCACATTCGACATCAGTCGGGAAAAGGCCCAAGGAACCAGGATGTGGCTCAAAGGCATGATCTTGAACTGGTAAACTCGCCCTAGAAAGCCAACCTGAGATACTTTTGAGATGTCCGACGAATCTGAACGTGAAAGTAAGCAACTCGCAGGTCGATGCTGGAAGTGAAATCTCCCTGGGAAATGGAACTGACCTGAAAATCTCCATGCTGAACATGGGAACAATCATAGATTGGTCCAGGATACTCAGATAGATAACCGGTCAGAGTGGGCCATCCTTCTTCGCCACCAAGAACAGGCGGGAATAAAGTCCCACTAAATGAATGTTCTTGACGACCTCGATCTTCTCTTTGACAGGAGATTGTCTATCTCCGCAATCAAAAGTTCCCGATGTGAAGAGGCACTCTCTTGAGAGAGAGTGGGGTGCCTCTGAAAGGATATCCGCAGACCAGAACGAACAACATCTAACACCCAAGGATCGGATGTGATAGTGGACCAACGGTGCGCAAACTCTGATATCCTTCCTCTAACCTGGGACAAATCAAGGTGAAGACCTTCATTTCGAACCCCAGCGAGGCCTGTGAGAGGAGAAACCATCTCCTCTGCTACAGGAAGGATCCTGAGACATCTCTCTGATCTGCCGATGCTTACCCTTACCCCATGGCTTCACAAAGGAAGCAGAAGGGCGTTTGTTAGGCTTGGAACGGCCACAACCTCCAACAGAAGGTGGATCAAGCTGGCAAAGCAGCTGCCGATCTTTAGAATGACACAGGACGTCATCGCAGACCATTGCAATGCAATCATGGAATAGTCGCGGACCCACCAAAGAAGCGGATCGAGGAGCAGTGCGCTGCTCTTCAGGAAGGAAGCAGCTTGTGTCCAACACAGCGTTCTGGCAAACTAATTCCAAATTAGCCGTGTTACAGGCATGCATGTGAGTAAGATGCATGAGCACCTTAGAGATCACATGCAAAGGAGCCTGTATGTTGTCAAACCTATCTTGAGGCAGATAAGCAGCCAAGGCAGAAACGATGTGATCTGGGAGAGAAAGCATCATGCCTAGCATCTCTCTGGATAAGCCCAAAATGGACTCCAAAGTTGCCATTGGCATAATGGCCGACTTGGGCTTGGAAAGCCAGAGGAAGGAGGAGACCTGATCCAAGACCGTCAAACTCTAGCAGGCCGACAGATTGGCGGAATCATAGGAACGATAATGCACAGGAGGCAAAAAGGTATCAGCCCAGCGAAGAATGAAGTCTTCATAGCCTTGGAACTCAGCTTTGAGTAGCATGCTGCAAAAGCTTCAACCACTTGTACCGACTGGTACGGTCGAAGACACCCAGACGTATCCTGAACCAGTCTATCATTGCTCCCAGATTCAGCATGAAGACTTTCGGGTTGGTTGCATTTCCCAGGGAGATCTTGCTTCCAGCATCGACCTGCGCGTCACTTACTTTCACGTTCTGCTTCATTGGACATTTCTGGGGAGAGTTTACCAGTTCAAGGTCATGCCTCTCAGCCGCAACCTGGCTCCTTGTGACTTCACCTGACTGATGTCGCATGTGATAGACTTCCATTGCACACAGTTCAAGGTGACTACTTTGCCGTATCTGGACGATATCCTCCAGAGGCACTTCAATGCTGCTCTTCTGGAGTCAGATGTCAACACACTGTTGAGCCTGCTCACGTTGCTGGAGTTCCAAGTGAACGAGGAGAAGTCGGACCTGGTCCCTTCTCAGTCGTTTTGTCATCTGGGGATGGATTTCTGCACTCAGCTGAATATGGTGGTGGTTCCCCGGGTGATTCCCCAAGCTTTCACCCTGAATCTGACTGAGTCCACGTCCACAACAGCTCCAAGTATTTTCCGGCTGCTCCGTCTCTGCGGTTCGGTGATGGATCTCATTCATGTAGGTTGGCTGCATGTCATACCTCTCCAACACTCTTTGCTCAGTCACTGGAGGCCGAGTTTTGATCCTCTGCATCTGGGTCTTCAGTTTCCAGCATCTCTTCATCGCCACCTTCTTGCCTGGACAAATGTTCAGTGGAATATGCAGGGTGTTCCATTGGACTTGCCCATATCCGATCGTGTTCTGACGGCAGATGCCAGCGATCTCTGATGGGGTGCAATGTTGGATCCTCTAGGTCTCTCCCTTCATGGTGTATGGGACCAGGATCAAGCGGCTCTTTACATCAACCAGAGGGAGCTTCTGGCTCTTCTTCTGAGTTTCCGGTAGTGGATCCCCACATTTCGAATCGTCAAGTCATTCTGTTGTTCGACAATTTGACAAAAGTCTCTTACATTCAGAACCAGGGCGGCACGCACTCGGTTCTCATGTACGAGTTGGCTCGAGATCTTCTACTGCTAGCCCAGGATGTCAATGCCGGTGTGGTGGTTCGTCACATACCCGTTCGTCGGAATGTCCTAGCCGACTCCCTGAACCGATGGGGCAGGGTCATTTTGCACTGAGTGGATGCTTCACAGCGCCATGTTCCAGTCGCTTTGCAATCTCTGTGGTCATCCCCACATAGATCTTTTTGCTGACCCATTGGAATGATCAAGTGGACACTTTCGTGTACCTGTGTCCAGATCCTCTGGCTTTCGCCATGGATGCTCAGTCACTCGATTGGAATGGGCTTGTCGGCTACATCGTGCCGCCAGGTCCGATTCTGCCTCAGGTTCTAGCCAAGATATGAACCTGCAGTTGTTGAATCATTCTGATCACTCCCCTGTCGCCTCAGCGGGCGTGGATCAATCAGCTCCGCTCTCTGTTGGTGGCAGTTCTGACACGTCTCCCACTACATCGTGACCTTCTTTGTCCAGGCCACCCGAGGAGGTTTCATGTCGACCCGACTCCATTGTGCCTTCACGCATATCTTTGTCGGGTCCTGTCTCTTTGTAGAGGTTTTTCGAGACGAGTAGTGGAGTGCATTTCTTCTTCAAGGCAGCACTCCACTGGTTTAGCCTATGCGGCTAAGTGAGTGGAAGGTCTTCTGTCGATGAGTGCTGATCACTCTGTTGATTATGCTGATCCTTCGATAACACAGATTGGAGAGTTTCTGGTGTATCTGTTTGATTTTTGGGGTCTCCAACCGGTTGTCGTCAAAGGGTACAGGTCCATGCTTTTGGAGACCTTTTCATATGTGGGAAAGCATCGTATCGGCACTAATCCGTACCTGTTCAAGCTTATTCGGCACTTTTCTTTGAAAAGGTATAGGATTTTGCAGCCTACCCCAAGATGGAATCTTTCTTGGGTGCTGCTTTGCTTGGGGAAAGGGAGAGGGGAGGGGGAAATTAGTGTATGTTTAGCCTGAACTGGTGATTCAAATCCAAACCTGAATGCAATTGATAAGTTTCATGAAAAGAGACATAACTCTGTAAACAATTGTTTGTGCATTTCATTCAGAGGCATTATGTTTTCTTAATCTTGATTTCTTCTGTTACAGTTAGTTGTCTATGGGTCCTCACCAATCAGTCTTTCAAACACGAGGCCCCAGGGGGCCTGAGGGTGCTCACCTCACATGTTAGCCTGAATATAAAACCCAGGGAAATTGATTTCAACAAGTTCCATCAGCCCCTCCTTAGAAAATCTTATACCAAATATCCCAAAATTCAGACCAGGGGATGTAAAAAAAATATTTTTAAAGAATATTCCTCATATTGAACTAAGTTATAATTCGGGCTCCCATAAGAAGCTCAAATTTGAACCCAGGGACTTGGCTTGAACAAACTTGAATCACACCTTTAGTGTGATGCCATTTTCCAAATATCAAGAGATTCTGACTGGTGGATGTGAAGAAGATTTTTGAAGAATCATCCTCATATTGAACTAAGTTATAATTCAAGCTCACACAGGGAGCCCAAATATCAACCCAGGGACTTGGCTTGAACAAACTTGAATCTCACCCCCTAAGGATGCTGCATACCAAATATTAAAATATTCCTACTGCTGGATCTGAAGAAGATTTTTAAAGAAAATTCCTCATTTTGAACTAAGTTACAATTCGAGCTCCCACAGTGAGCCCAAACATGAACCTAGGGACATGGCTTGAACAAACTTGAATCTCATCCCATTAAGGATGCTACACACCAAATATCAAAACATTCCGACTGCCTGAATCTGAAGTGGAGGATTTTTAAAGAAAATTCCTCATTTTGAACTAAGTTACAATTCGAGCTCCCACAGTGAGCCCAAATATGAACCTAGGGACATGGCTTGAACAAACATGAATCTCACCCTCACCACTACCCCCCCCCCCCCCTCTCCCCTAAGGATGCTACATACCAAATATCAAAACATTCCGACTGCTGGATCTGAAGAAGATTTTTAAAGAATATTCCTCATACTGCACTAACTTAAACATTTGGGCTCCCATAGAGAGCCCAAATATGGACCCAGGGAATTGATTTCAATAAACGTATGAAAAAATCTTCCAAAGATGTTATATGTGAAATTTGAAAGTTTTTGGAGCAGTGGTTTGGGAGAAAAGTAGTGCTGACTCAGCACTTTTTCAAAAGTCCCCTAAAACTACCCCATGATAAAACCGATAGCAATTTTTCTTCACCATTCCATTCTGTTGGTCCTAAGGAAGCCTTGCACCAAATAAGAATTTTCAGTGCCGTGTAGTTTTGGAGATATGGTCATTTTTTTAATTTTTTGCTATTTCTAGCTCCTGCAGTTCCCATGGGGCGACGGTTAAAAAAAATTATGGCATAAATTAAGTACTTATGACCCAATAAGCCCTCATATCAGATTTGGTTCAAATCTGCCTCTCGGTATGGAAAATAGAAACTTTGGGCGGGGCGAAAATTCTTGCCCCTCCCATAACGAAGGCAAATATAGCTCCTCGAACTTCTTTTGAACAAATCTGAGTCTACACCTCCAAAGGAATCTGCACACCAAATATCAAGTCTCTGCTACTTCTGGTTCATGAGAAGAAGATTGTTTAAGATTTAAGCACACTTTTTAGGCGTGGCCCTACCGAGGGGTGGGTCAACTTGATTTGAACAAATTTGAATTGACATGTGATAGGGAACATGCACAAAAGATTTGGTTCAATTTGGTTGAGTAGTTTGTGTGAAGTCGAAAATGTAAAGTTAACGCCGGACACCGGTCGACGGACGGAAAGTGATTAGTAAAGCTCCCCTTGTGTTTCGCTCAGGTAAGCTAAAAAACCTATTGATAAATACATTTTGTAATTAAATTCCGACGACTTAAATTAATGTAGCTCCAAACAAGTCAGACATTAGAGAATGACTGATTGATGTTGCCATCTGAGTTGAGCCTGTTGGTTCAATCAGTGAAACCTTTCAAGATTATTAGACTTTCCTTTGCCATACAACACTGATCATTCATATTTGTAATAAAAAACATTCAATATTTAAGCATTCAATATTTAAGAAAACTGATAGCAAAAAAGGGATCTTGTTTGCAACATGTTTTGTAGTTTCCTGCATCACAGGCCTGTGGAAACTGCAAGAATGTTCCTTTGGATGGTGCAAAGTATACATTTTGACATTTTTGACGTAAATCGCCATTTAAGCAAGGTTTGTGACATTAACTGAATTACAAGGTGCATAGTCTCACAAAGGGTATACATCTGTGCATACCCCCACTTGCTAGTCAAGTAAAAATATGAAGAACCAATATGGAAATTTCATGCTGATGGATTACAGGTCAGCATACTACATGTGGGTCCAAAAGTCCGTACTGACAGGGTTCATGTACCTCTGGAGGAAAAAAATCCTGGACATTCAAGGACATGTACTGAGAATTCTCAAGCACTTTCCCACTTTTGTCCAAAACTATTTTCGTTATCTACGGTGATTGTATACAAGCCTGTTAACCATTCTAACCCAGACCATTAACACCTGCACCTGACTCTTGTTAAGCTCTCTGAGAGAGCTTCCCAGATCAGTCAGGGTCAGTATGTCTCATTTGTTTCACCCCACATTTGCCAGATCTCATGCGACATCATAGTCACATGACCCAGTTACATCATCTTTTGTTGTCATGGTAACCTGTGTGAGTGGCCATGTTGTCATCATCTCCATAGTGATACGTGGCGTAAGTGCGAATACGCAACACGTTTTGTTAGGGTGATATGCGTTTCCGTAGTCCATTTTGTATACTGGAGGCAGCCATCTTGGTTTCTATGGTAGCATGTGTTTGCTATGTTACCCAAAGACTTCTTATAGGACAGTGGTATGTTCGGAGGATATGTTCCTTTGTAAAAGAGTAGTCCCCGATTCATAGAATTACCCAAATAGACCCGACAATCCCTCCAAACCACAAAAATCCTTTTTAGGACCGTCATACCATGGTTGTGCCTGGAGTAAGTTCGATTGAACTAGAGTAGTTTTTCTGGTTCAGATTTCCACAGAATCCATATTTACTTCATAGAATTACCACAAAAAAACCCATAACCATAATTGTTTACTTGGTTCTGATTTCCCAGTAAATTCTTGGTTTCTACCTATGTATCTACAAGCTGTTATGACTTCTTTGTTCTATTTATTCTGACTTCCCTAGATGTGTGTTGATACATACTTACGTGAAAAGGCACAATGTAACACATTGTGCACTAACATATTTAGGCACATGCTTGCACTACAGTGGAAGTCCGTAACTCGGAAAAATACTCTCTATTTTCTTCTTTTCCAAGTTATTGGGGAAAGAAAAGTGGTGTAAAAGTACCAAGAAAAAATAAGCCAAAACTGGGTAGTGTGTGACCGGCACACACCCAGTAGAGGACACTCTTCTCCTTGTACTAATCCACGACTTCCAGAACCAGTGCACAGACACATAACCAATGTGTCATTCTATTTGAATCTGCCAACAGTGGAGGTATGTGATCAGCGATGAGGAAGGATTCTTACCAGAATAAGAAGATGGAGGGTCTCCACGTAAACAATTGTAGTAGGTTTTAGAAAGGAAATTTACTATAAAATTTAAATTTCTTCCCAACCTACCTTACAATTGTTTACAACAGGCTGAATAGACAATAGGAGGGAATCACAAAACCAAACCCCACATTGCCCACCTGTGCTGGAAAAGTGGACAGAAGAGGAGTACTCTAGGCCAATAAAACCATAGCATCACAAATATTAGTAAAAGATAATCAGGTATGAGGCATATGGCTCTGTGTGACACACAAACAGAAAGGACAGTATAACCAAGCACATGGCTGGAACTGACCTTGTAAGAAGTCTAATGGCTAGGGTAGACCACAGACTGAGCAGAAGAAAGAGGGCCCAAGAAAAAAAGGTCCTCAGACTGCTCCTGCAACTGACACAGATAGAAGGTGGAGAAAGTAGAAGCATTTCTCCAATAGGCTGCCTGCATAGCATCCAACAACTTAACAGAGTTAGCATAAGCCCAGGAGGTAGACAAGGCACATACCTCGTGGGCAAAAATACGATTGGTAATACAATTGTCAGTCACTAGACGGGTGTAGGATGTGCAAATAGCAAGACAAATCCATCGAGAAATGGATTGAGGAGAGATCTTCAGTTGACTAGGAAAAAGAGACAGAAAAAATTGTTTCCTGCCTTTCCTAATGAACTGTGTCTGGTTGAGATAAATACGATTTTGCACGAACAGGACAGAGCAAAGGGCAATTACCATCAGCAGAAGGAAGAGCCCTGATACAGATAGGAGGTGGAGTAGTTTCTGGCATCTGATTCTTGACCAGAAAAGAACAATCAGTGGTAAAAGTAACACTGTTGGCGGAGCTCCTGAAAAAGGCCGGATCAACCGAGAGGGCGTGAAGCTCACTAACCCTTCTGGCTGAGGCAAACATCATCAGAAAAGCCATCTTGTATGTGTGAAAACACATATCCACCTGGGCTAAAGGTTTGAATGGCACTTCCCCCTCCCTGCCACCAAGCTAAGAAGCACCTAAGAAAGATTCCATCTTGGGGTAAGCTGCAAGATCCTAGGCCTTTCCAAAGAAAAGTGCCGACTAAGCTTGGAGAGGTATGGATTAGTGCCAGTATGACGCTTTCCCACATACGAAAAGGTATTCAAAAGCAAGGACCTGTAACCTTTGACGATAACAGGTTGGAGACTCCGAGAATCAAACACATATACCAGAAACTCTCCAATCTGTGTTACCAAAGGATCAGCATAATCAACAGAGTGATCGACAAAAGACCTTCCACCTGGCTACATAGGCTAAACCAGAGGAGTGCCGCCTTGAAGAAATGCGCTCCACTTCTCCTCTCGAAAAACCTCTACAAAGAGGACCCAACAAAGATATGCGTGAAGACACAAAGAAGTCTGGTCAACGTGAAACCTCCTCGTGTGACCTTTACAAAGAAGGTCGCGTTGTAGAGGGAGACGTGTCAGAACCTCCGCCAACAAAGAGTGGAGGAGATTGATCCTCACCCATTGAGGCGACAGGGGAGCGAACAGAGTGATTCGATAACTGCAGGTTCGTATCTTGGCAAGAACCTGAGGCAGAATCGGCCCTGGTGAGAAGGCATAGCCGACAAGACTGTTCCAATCGTTTGACAGAGTGTCTACGGCAAAAGCCAGAGGAGCTGGACACAGGGACACGAAAGTGTCCACTTGATGGTTCCAATGGGTCGCAAAAAGATTGATGTGGGGATGAAACCCAGAGATCGCAAAGCGACTGGAACACTGCTCTGAAAAGCATCCACTCAAGGGAAATGACCCTGTCACGCCGTGACAGGGAGTCAGCTAGTACATTCAGATGACCAGGAATGTGTCGTACCACCACCCCGGCTTTGACGTCCTGAGCTAGCAGTAGAAGATCCCGAGCCAATTCGTACATGAGAACCGTGTGTGTGCCGCCCTGGTTCTGAATGTAAGTGACCACTGTCGAATTGTCGAACAACAGAAGGATCTGACGATTCGAAAGGTGGGGGATCTACTACCGGAAACTATGAAGAAGAGCAAGAAGCTCCTTCTGGTTGATGTGAAGAGCTGCTTGATTCTGGTCCCATACACGATGAAGGGAAAGACTTCCAAGATCGCTGGCATCTGCCATCAGAACACGATTGGATATGGGCGAGTCCAACAAAACTCCCTGCATAATCCACTGAACATCTGTCCAGGGAAGAAGGTGATGATGAAGAGATGCTAGTAATTGAAGAATCAGATCTAGAGGATCGACAATCGACCTCCAACGACTGAGCAGAAAGTGTTGGAGAGTTATGACATGCAGCCAACCTAAAGGAATGAGATCCATCACCGAACTGCAGAGACCGAGCAGCTGGATAATACTCAGAGCTGTCAGAAGGGACCAGGTCAGACTTCTCCTCGTTGACTCGGAACCCCAGCGACATGCACAGACTCAACAGTGTGTTGACATCTGAATCCAGAAGAGCAGCATTGTAGTGCTTCTGGAGGATATCGTCCAGATACGGCAAAGTAGTCACTTTGGACTGTGTGCAATGGAAGGCTATCACATTCGACATCAGTCGGGTGAAGGTCCAAGGAGCCAGGATGTGGCTGAAAGGCATGATCTTGAACTGGTAAACTGACCCCAGAAAAGCCAACTTGAGATACTTTCGAGATGTCCAATGAATCGGAACGTGAAAGTAAGCAACTCACAGGTCGATGCTGGAAGTGTAATCTCCCTGGGAAATGGAACTGACCTGAGAATCTCCATGCTGAACTTGGGGAACAATCATTGACTCGTTCAGGATACTCAGATAGATAACCGGCCGCAGTCGGCCATCCTTCTTCGCCACCAAGAACAGGTGGGAATAAAATCCCACTAAATGAATGTTCTTGATGACCTCGATCTTCCCTTTAACAGGAGATTGTCTATCTCCGTGATAAAACGTTCCCAATGTGAAACGTTTGAAGGAACTTGGGTTGGAAGAGGCACTGAAAGGATATCCGCAGACCAGAACAAACAACATCTAACACCCAAGGATCGGATGTGATAGTGGCCCAACGGTCTGCAAACTCTGATAACCTTCCTCCAACCTGGGACGAATCGAGGTGAAGACCTTCATTTCGAGCCCCAGTGAGAGGAGAAACCATCTCCTCTGCTAGATGATGGATCCTGAGACATCTCTCTGGTCTGCCGATGCTTCCCCTTACCAAGTGAGTAAGAAGAAGCGGTGGCAGAAGGATCAGCCCATGGCTTCACAAACGAAGCAGAAGGGCGTTTGTTAGGCTTGGAATGGCCACAGCCTCCAACAGAAGGTGGATCAAGCAGGCGAAGCAGCAGCTGATCTTTGGAATGACACAGGACGTCAGCGCGGACCATTGCCATGCAATCATGGAATAGTCGCGGACCCAACAAAGAAGCAGATCGAAGAGCAGTGCACTGCCCTTCAGGAAGGGAGCGGCTTGTGTCCAACACAGCGTTCTGGCAAACTAATTCCAAATTAGCCGTGTTACAGACATGCATGCGAGTAAGATGCATGAGCACCTAAGAGATCACATGCAAAGGAGCCTGAATGTCGTCAAACCTATCTTGATGCAGATAAGCAGCCAAGGCAGAGACGATGTGATCTGGGAGAGAAAGCATGCCTAGCATCTCTCTGGATAAGCCCAACATGGACTATAAAGTCGCCATTGGAATGACTTGGGCTTGGAAAGTTCGAGGGAGGAGTTCTGATCCAAGACCGTCAAACTCTTGCAGGCTGACAGATTGGCGGAATCGTAGGAACGATAATGCAAGGAGGCAAAAAGGTATCAGCCCAGGGAAGAATGAAGTCTTCATAGTAGCCTTGGAACTCAGCTTTGAGTTGCATGTAGCAAAAACTTTGACCACTTGTACAGACTGGTACGGTCAAAGGCACCCAGAAGTATCCTGAACCAGTCTATCATTGATCCCAGCTTCAGCATGGAGACTTTCGGGTTGGTTGCATTTCCCAGGGAGATTTTGTTTCCAGCATTGACCTGCAAGCCGCTTACTTTCAAGGTCCGATTCACTGGACATCTCGAAAGTATCTCAAGTGCACTTTTCTGGGGAAAGTTTACCAGTTCAAGGTCATGCCTCTTGGCCACAACCTGGCTCCTTGGGACTTCACCAGACTGATGTCACATATGATAGCCTTCCATTGCACACAGTTCAAGGTGACTACTTCCCCGTATCTGGACAATATCCTCCAGAGGCACTTCAATGCTGCTCTTCTGCAGTCAGATGTCAACACACTGTTCAGCCTGCTCATGTTGCTGGAGATACGAGTGAACAAGGAGAAGTCGGACCTGGTCCCTTCTCAGTCGTTTTGCCATCTAGGGATGGATTTCTGCACTGAGCTGAATATGGAGGCGGTTCCCCGGGTGAGGGCTGTGATTGTCTTGGCTTTTGCCCTGAATCTGACCCAGTCCACGTCCACCACAGCTCGGAGTATTTTCCGGCTGCTCGGTCTCTGCGGTTCGGTGTCGGATCTCATTCATCTAGGTCGGCTGCATGTCATACCTCTTCAACACTTTCTGCTCAGTCATTGGGAGGCCGAGTGTCGATCCTCTGCATCTGGGTCTTCAGTTATCAGCATCTCTTCATTGTCACCTTCTTGCCTGGACAAATGTTCAGTGGAATATGCAGGGAGTTCCACCGGACTTGCCCATATCCGATCGTGTTCTGACGGCAGATGCCAGCGATCTCGGATGGGGCGCGACATTGGATCCTCTAGGTCTTTCCCTTCATGGTGTATGGGACCAGGATCAAGCAGCTCTTCACATCAACCAGAAGGAGCTTCTGGCTCTTCTTCTGAGTTTCTGGCAGTGGATCCCTCACATTTCGAATCGTCAAGTCCTTCTGTTGTTTGACAATGCGACAATGGTCTCTTACATTTAGAACCAGGGCAGCACGCACTGGGTTCTCATGTACGAATTGACTCCAGATCTTCTACTGCTAGCTCAGGAGGTCAATGCCAGTGTGGTGGTTCATTACATACCCGGTCGTCGGAATGTCCTAGCCGAATCCCTGAACCGACAGGTCAAGGTCATTTCCACTGAGTGGATGCTTCACAGGACCGTATTCCAGTTGCTTTGCGATCTCTGGGGTCATCCCCCACATAGATCTTTATGCCACACATTGGAATGATCAGGTGGACACTTTCGTGTACCTGTATCCAGATCCTCTGACTTTTGCTGTGGATGCTCTGTCACTCGATTGGAATGGGCTTGTCGGCTACACCTTCCCGCCGGGTCCGATTCTGCCTCGGGTTCTATCCAAGATACGAACCTGCAGTTGTTGAATCATTCTGATCACTCCCCTGTCGCCTCAGGGGGTGTGGATCAATCAGCTCCGCTCTCTGTTGGTGGCGGATTCTGACACGTCTCCCACTACATCTCAATCTTCTTTGTCCAGGTCACCCGATGATGATTCATGTTAACCGACTTCATTGTGCCTTCACGCACATCTTTGTCGGGTCCTGTCTCCTCATAGTGGTTTTTCGTGACGAGTAGTGGAGTGCATTTCTTCTTTAAGGCGGCACTCCACTGGTTTAGACTATGCGGCTAAGTAGAAGGTCTTCTGTCGATGGTGTGCTGATCACTCTGTTGATTAAGCTGATCCTTCGATAACACAGATTGGAGAGTTTCTGGTATATCTGTTTGATTCTTGGGGTCTCTAACCTGTTATCGTCAAAGGATACACCTTTTGATATGTGGGAAAGCATCGTATCGGCACTAATCCGTACCTGTCCAAGCTTATTCGGCACTTTTCTTTGAAAAGCTCTAGGATTTTGGTGCCTCCCCCAAAATGGAATCCTTCTTGGGTGCTGCTTTCCTTGGGGAAAGGGAGAGGAGAGGGGGAAATTAGTGTATGTTTAATCTGAACTGGTTATTCAAATCCAAACCTGAATGCAATTGATAAGTTTCATGAAAAGAGACATAACTCTGTAAACAATTGTATGTGCATTTCATTCAGAGGCATTATGTTTTCTTAATCTTGATTTCTTCTGTACAGTTAGGTGTCTATAGGTCCTCACCAATCAGTTTTTCAAACAAGAGGCCCCGGGGGCATGAGGGCGCTCACCTGACATGGTAGCCTGAATATAAAACCCAGGAATTGATTTCAAGTTGCATCTGCCCCTCCTTAGAAAAGCTTATACCAAATATCCAAAGATTCACACCAGTGGATCTAAAAAAAATGTTTTTTAAAGAATATTCCTCATATTGAACTAAGTTATAATTCGGGCTCCCATAAGAAGCCTAAATATGAACCCAGGGACATAGCTTGAACAAACTTGAATCTCACCTCCAGTGGGATGCCGTTTTCCAAATATGAAGAGATTCTGACTGGTGGATGTGAAGAAGAAGATCTTTGAAGAATCATCCTCATATTGATCTAAGTTATAATTCGGGCTCCCACAGTGAGCCCAAATATGAAACTAGGGACATGCTTGAACAAACTTGAATCTCACCCCACTAAGGTTGCTGCCTGCCAAATATCAAAACATTCCGACTGCTGAATCTGACGAAGAAGAGTTTTAAAGAAAAATTCCTCATATTGAACTAAGTTATAATTCAGGCTCCCGCAGGGAGCCTAAATATGAACCCAGTGACTTGGATTTAACAAAAATGAATCACACACCCCTAAGGATGCTGCACACAAAATATCAAAACATTCTGACTGCTGGATCTGAAGAAGATTTTTAAAGAAAATTCCACATTTTGAACTAAGTTACAATTGGAGCTCCCACAGTGAGCCCAAATATGGACCTATGGACATGGCTTGAACAAACTTGAATCTCAACCCCCTCCCTCCCTCTTCCCCCCCCCTCCCCCCCACCAAGGATGCTACATACCAAATATCAAAACATTCCGACTGCTGGATCTGAAGAAGAAGATTTTTAAAGACAATTCCTCATTTTGAACTAAGTTATAATTCAGGCTCCCACAGTGAGCCCAAATATAAACCCAGGGACTTGGCTTGAACAAACTTAAATTTCTCCACCCTAAGCATGCTGCATACCAAATATCAAAAGATTCTAATTGGTAGATCTGAAGAAGATTTTTAAAGAATATTCCTCATACTGCACTAATCTAAACATTTGGGCTCCCATATAGAGCCCAAATATGGACCCAGGGAATTGATTTCAATAAACGTGTGAAACAATCTTCCAAAGATGTTATATGTGAAATTTGAAAGTTTTTGGGGCTGTGGTTTGGGATAAAAGTAGTGTTAAATGTAAAGTTGACACCGGATGGAAAGTGATTAGTAAAGCTCCCTTGGTGCAAAGTATACATTTTGACATTTTTGACGTAAATTGCCATCTAAGCAAGTTTGTGACATTAACTGAATTACAAGGTGCATAGTCTCACAAAGGGTGTACATCTGTGCATACCCCCACTTGCTAGTCAAGTAAAAATATAAGGAACTAACAAGGAAATTTCATGCTGATGGATGACAGGTCATCATATTACATGTGGGGTCCTAATGTTCCTACTGACAGGGTTCATGTACATTTGGAGGAAAAAATCCTGGACTGTCAAGGACATGTATTGACAATTCTCAAGCATTTTCCCACTTTTGTCCAAAACTATTTTCGTTATCTACAGTGATTGTATATAAGCCTGTTAACCATTCTAACCCAGACCATTAACACCTGCACCTGACCCTTGTTAAGCTCTCTGAGAGAGCTTCCCAAGGATCAGTAAAGAGTAGAATGTCTCATATGTTTCACCCCACATTTGCCGAATCTTATGTGACATCATAGTCACATGACCCAGCTGCATCATATTGTGTTGTCATCCCCATATTGATAGATGGCGTAAGTGCACATATGCAACACATGTTGTTAGGGTGATATGTGTTTCTGAAGTCCATTTTGTATACTGGAGGCAGCCATCTTGGTTTCTATGGTAGCATGTGGTTGCAATATTACCCAAAGACTTCTTATAGAATAGGGGTATGTTCGGAGGATATGTTCCTTTGTAAAAGAGTAGTCCCCAATTCATAGAATTACCCAAATAGACCCGACAATCCCTCCAAACCACAAAAATCCTTTTTAGGACCGTGGTGGGGCCTGAGGTAAGTTCGATTGAACTAGAGTAGTTTTTTCTTGACCAGATCTCCACAGAATCCATATTTATTTCGTAGAATTACCACAAAAAAACAATACCCATAATTGTTTACTTGGCTCAGATTTCCAAGTAAATTCTCGGTTTCTACCTATGTATCTACAAGCTGTTATGACTTCTTTGTTCTATTTATTCTGACTTCCCTAGACATGTTTATCTTCTATTGTACACATTACATGCAGCATGGAAGCACATGTTGGATGCGCCAATATGTGCTTATGTGAAATGGCACATTGTGTATTAGTACATCGTCGCATGCTGAATGTGCTGATATGTGCTTATGTGAAAAGGCACAATGTGACACAATGTGCACTAGCATTTAGGCACATGCTTGCACTACAGTGGAAGTCCGTAACTCGGGAAAATACTCTATATTTTCTTCTTTCCCAAGCGATTTGGGAAAGAAAAGTGGTGTAAAAAAGAAACAAGAGGCCACAAGGGGCCTGAGGGTAGCCTAAATATCAACCCAGAGAAGTGATTTCAACAAGTTGTATCTGCTCCTCCTAAGAAAAGCTTATACCAAATATCCAAAGATTCTGACCAGTGTATCTAAACAAGAGGCCCCAAAGAGCCTTAATCGCTCACCGGCCAAAGTGGTTCAAAGAAGTATTTGGGGTCACATTCAGTTAGTCATGGTTCATGGTTCATCAACACTACAAAGGAATGAAATCATGAGAGACAAATTTTATGGAACTAGGGACATGGCTTGAACAAACTTGAATCTTACCCCCCTAAGGATGCTGCATACCAAATATCAAAACATTCATCTGCTGGATCTGAAGAAGAAGATTTGTAAAGAAAATTCCTCATTTTGAACTAAGTTATCATTCGGGCTTCCACAGTGAGCCCAAATATGAACCCAGGGACTTGGTTTGAACAAACTTGAATCTCACCCCCTAAGGATGCTGCATGCCAAATATCAAAACATTTCGACTGCTAAATCTGAAGAAGATTTTTAAAGAAATATTCCTCATATTGTCTAAGCTATAATTTGGGCTCCCACAGGGGGCCCAAATATGGACTCAGGGACTTGGCTTTAACAAATTTGAATCTCACCCCCTAAGGATGCTGCACACCACATATCAAAACATTCCGACTGCTGGATCTGAAGAAGATTTTTTAAGAAAATTCCTCATTTTGAACTAAGTTATCATTCGGGCTCCCACAGTGAGCCCAAAAAAGGACCTAGGGACATGGCTTGAACAAACTTGAATCTCACCCCCTAAGAATGCTGCATACCAAATATCAAAACATTCTGACTGCTAGATCTGAAGAAGAAGATTTTTAAAGAAAATTCCTCATTTTGAATTAAGTTATCATTCAGGCTACCATAGTCAGCCCAAATATAGACCTAGGGACATGGCTTGCACAAACTTGAATCTCACCCCCCTAAGGATGCTGCATACCAAATATCAAAACATTCCAACTGCTGGATCTGAAGAAGAAGATTTTTCAAGAAAATTCCTCATTTTGAACTAAGTTATAATTCGGCTACCACAGTGAGCCCAAATATGAACCCAGGGACTTGGCTTGAACAAACTAGAATCTCACCCCCATAAGCATGCTGCATACCCAATATCAAACGATTCTGACTGCAAGATCTTGAGAAGAACATTTTTAAAGAAATTTGCCTGAAATGCACTAAGTTCAAATTTGGGCTCCTAAACTGAGCCCAAATATGAACCCAGCGTGCCGATTTGAACAAACTTGAATCCGATATACCGTACAATGTTGCATACCAAATATCAAAAGATTCTACCCACTGGATCTGGAGAAGAAGATTTTTTAAGAAATTTGCCTGAAATGCACTAAGTTCGAATTCGAGCTTGTATAGTGAGCCCAAATATGAATCCAGGGGGCCGATTTGAATAAACTTGAATCAGATCCACCCCACAATGTTGCATACCAAATATATCAAAAGATTTGGCCTGCTGGATCTGGAGGTGAAGATTTTTTAAGAAATTTGCCTGAAATACACTAAGTTCGAATTCGAGCTTCTATAGTGAGCCCAAATATGAATCCGGGGGGCCCATTTGATCCACCCCACAATGTTGCATACCAAATATTCTGCCTGCTGGATCTGTAGAAGAAGTTTTTTTAAGAAATTTGCCTGAAATGCACTAAGTTAAAATTCGGGCTTCTATACTGAGCCCAAATGTGAATCCAGGGGGCCGATTTGAACAAACTTGAATCAGATCCACCCCACAATGTTGCATACCAAATATCAAAAGATTCTGCCTGCTACATCTTGAGAAGAAGATTTTTAAATAAATTTGCCTGAAATGCACTAAGTTTGAATTCAGGCTCCTATACTGAGCCCAAATATGAACCCAGGGGGCCGATTTGTACAAACTTGAATCAGATCCACCCCACAATGTTGCATACCAAATATCAAAACATTCCAACTACTGGATCTTGAGATGAAGATTTTTAAAGAAATTTGCCTGAAATGCACTAAGTTCAAATTTGGGCTTCTATAGTGAGCCCAAATATGAATCCAAGGGGCCGATTTTAACAAACTTGAATCTGACTCCCCTAGAGATGATGTATAACAAATAGGATAGAATTCTGCCTGGCGGATCTGAAGAAGAATTTTTTTGAATTTTGGAAAGAAATTCATGGGTGCTATCAGAGTTATGCCCCTTGTGGTGACACATGTGGGTACGGCAAGTTTCTTTGTACCAGTTTGAATTGATATATGAGGGGGAACATGCACACCGAATTTGGTTCAAATGGATCCAGTAGTTTGTGAGGAGTAGTCGTTAATGTAAAGTTCACGACGGAGGACGACGGACAGCAAGTGATAAGTTAAGCTCCCTTCGGTGAGCTAAAAAAAAGAAGATTTTTAAAGAATATTCCTCATACTGAATTAAGTTATAACTCGGGCTTCCACATGGAGCCCATATATGAACCCAGGGACTTGGCTTTAACAAACTTGAATCTCACCCCCTAAGGATGCTGCATATCAAATATCAAAACATTCCAACTACTGGATCTGAAAAAGATCTTTAAAAAAAATTCCTCATTTTAAACTAAGTTATAATTCAGGCTACCACAGTGAGCCCAAATATGAACCCAGGAACTTGGCTTGAACAAACTTGAATCTCCCCCCCCCCCCCCCCCCCCCCCCCCCCCCCCCCCCTAAGCATGGTGCATACCCAATATCAAAAGATTCTGCCTGCTGGATCTTGAGAAGATTTTCAGAGAAATTTGCCTGAAATGCACTAAGTTCGAATTCGAGCTTCTATAGTGAGCCCAAATATGACTCTAGGGAGCTGATTTGAACAAACTTGAATCAGATCCACCCCACAATGTTGCATACCAAATATCAAAAGATTCTGCCTGCTGAATCTGGAGAAGAAGATTTTTTAAGAAATTTGCCTGAAATGCACTAAGTTCGAATTCGGGCTTCTATAGTGAGCCCAAATATGAATCCAGGCGACTGATTTGAACAAACTTGATCAGATCCACCCCACAATGTTGCATACCAAATATGAAAAGATTCTGCCTGTTGGATCTGGAGAAGAAGTTTTTGAAGAAATTTGCCTGAAATGCACTAAGTTCGAAATCAGGCTCCTATACTGAGCCCAAATATGGACCCAGGGGGCCGATTTGAACAAACTTGAATCAGATCCACCCCCACAATGTTGCATACCAAATATCAAAAGATTCTGCCTACTGGATCTGAAGAAGAAGATTTTTTAATGTTTTTCCCATTGCCTACAGTGTTAAAAAGTGCTGACTCAGCACTTTTTCAAAGTCCTCAAAAAACTACCTTGTGATCAAACCGACAGGGATTTTTTTTAACCATTCTATTCTACTGGATAAAAATAAGCTTTATACAAAATAAGAATTCTCTGTGCCGTGTAGTTTTGGAGATATGGCAGTTTTAAGGTTTTTCCTATTTTTAGCTCCCGAGGTTCCCACAGGCAATAAGAAAATTTTTTTTTGCATCAACCAACTACTTATGAACCATTATCATCTCATATCAAATCTGGTTCAAATCGACACACGGTTCAGAAAATAGAAATTTTAGGCGTGGCCAAAATTTCTGCCCCTCCCATAACGAAGGCAAATAATGCCCGACAAACTTCTCTTGAACAAACTTGATTCTTCACCTCAAAAGGAAGCTGCATACCAAAATATCAAGTCTCTGCTACTGCGGGTTCATGAGAAGAAGATTTTCAAAGATTTTGGTGCCCGTTGGGGGCGTGGTCCCACCCAGGAGGAGGGGCAACTTCATTTGAACAAATCTGAATTGACATTAGGTAATAAACATTTACCCAACATTTGAAAATTATTGGGCCAGTGGTTTTTTCGGAGAAGTTGGTTTTGTAAAGTTTACGCCGGACAATGGTGGACGACGGACGGACGACTCCCGGAAAGCGATTAGTAAAGCTCACCTTGAGCTTCGCTCAGGTGAGCTAAAAAAAAAGCCAAAACTGGGTCGTGTGTGACCGGTACACACCCAGTAGAGGACACTCTTCTCCTTGTACTATTCCACGGCTTCCAGAACCAGTGCACAGACACATAACCAATGTGTCATTCTGTTTGAATCCGACAACATTGGAGTTATGTGATCAGCGATGAGGAAGGAGTCTTACCCGAATAAGAAGACGGAGGGTCGCCATGTAAAGAATTGCAGTAGGTATAATAAGAAAGGAAATTTACTATAAAATTTAAATTTCTTATCAACATACTTTACAACTGTTTGCAACAGGCTGAATAGACAATAGGAGGAAGGAATCACATAACCAAACCCCACACAACCCACCTGTGCTCGAACCATGGACAGAAGAGGAGTTCCCTAGGCCTATAAAACCATAGCATCACAAACATTAGTAAAAGACAATCAGATATGAGGGATATGGCTCTGCATGACACACAGGCAGAAAGGACAGTAACCAAGCACATGGCTGGAACTGACCTTGTAAGAAGTCTAATGGCTAGGGTAGACAATAGACTGAGCAGAAGAAAGAGGGCCCATGGAAAAAAGGTCCTCAGACTTCTCCTGCAACTGACACAGATAGATGGTGGAGAAAGTAGAAGCATTTCTCCAATAGGCTGCCTGCATAGCATCCAACAACTTGACAGAGTTAGCATAAGCCCAGGAGGTAGACAAGGCACATACCTCGTGGGCAAAGATACAATTGGTAAAACAATTGTCAATCGGTAGACGGGTGTAGGATGCGCGAATAGCAAGATAAATCCATAGGGAAATAGATTGAGGAGAGATCTTCTGTCGACCAGGAATAAGAGACAGAAAAAATTGTTTCCTGCCTTTCCTAATGAACTACGTCGGATGAGATAAATACGATTTTGCACGAACTGGACAGAACAAAGGGCAATTACCTTCAGCAGAAGGAAGAGCCCTGATACGGATAGGAGGTGGAGTAGTTTCTGGCATCTGATTCTTGACCAGAAAGGAGCAATCAGTGGTAAAAGTAACACTGTTAGCGGTGCCCTTGAAAAAGGACGGATCAACCGAGAGGGCGTGAAGCTCACTAACCCTTCTGGTTTAGGCAAACAGAAAAGCTGTCTTGTATGTGAAAAAACACATATCCACCTGGGATAAAGGTTTGAACGGCACCTCCCCCTCCCTGTCACAAAGCAAAGCAGCACCCAAGAAAGATTCCATCATGGGGAAAGCTGCAAAATCCTAGGCCTTTCCAAAGAAAAGTGCCAACTAAGCTTGGAGATGTATGGATTAGTGCCGATATGACGCTTTCCCACATACGCAAAGGCATGGACATGTAGCCTTTGACGGCAACAGGTTGGAGACTCCGAGAATCAAACAAATATACCAGAAACTCTCCAATCTCGTGTTACCAAAGGATCAGCATAATCAACAGAGTGATCAGCACACCATCGGCAGAAGACCTTCTACCTAGCCAAATAGGCGAAACCAGTGGAGTGCCGCCTTGAAGAAGAAATGCGCTTCACTGCTGGTCTCGAAAAACCTCTATGAAGAGAGACAGGACCCAAGAAAGATATGTGTGAAGGCACAATTAAGTCGGGTTGACATAAAACTTTCTCGTGTGACCTTGACAAAGAAGTTCTCGATGTAGAGGGAGATGTGTCAGAACCGCCGCCAACAGAGAGTGGAGGTGATTGATCCACACCCACTGAGGCGACAGGGGAACAAACAGAATGATTCGACAACTGCAGGTTCGTATCTTGGCGAGAACCTGAGGCAGAATCTGCCCTGGCGAGAAGGCGCAGCCGACAAGACTGTTCCAATCAACTGACAGAGTGTCTACGGCAAAAGCCAGAGGATCTGTACACAGGGACACCAAAGTGTCCACTTGATGGTTACAATGGGTAGCAAAAAGATCTATGTGGGGATGACCCCAGAGATCGCAAAACGACTGAAACACTACCCTGTAAAGCATCCACTTAGTGGAAATGACCCTGTCAAGTCGGGACAGGGAGTCGGCTAGGACATTCAGACGACCGGGAATGTGTCGAACCACCACCCCGGCGTTGACATCCTGAGCTAGCAGTAGAAGATCCCGAGCCAATTCGTACACGAGAACCATGTGCTATCAGAGAACCATGGTTCCGAATGTAAGCGACCATTGTCGAATTGTCGATTAACAGAAGGACCTGATGATTCGAAAGGTGGGGGATCTACTGCCGGGAACTATGAAGAAGAGCAAGAAGCTCCTTCTGGTTGATGTGAAGAGCTTCTGGCTCTTCTTCTGAGTTTCCATCACTGAATCCCCCACATTTCAAATCATCAGGTCCTTCTGTTGTTCGACAATTTGACAATGGTCTCTTACATTCGGAACCAGGGTGGCACGCACTCAGTTCCCATGTACAAATTGGCTCGGGATCTTCTACTGATAGCTCAGAATGTCAATGCTGGTGTGGTGGTTCGTCACATACCCGGTCGACGAAATGTCCTAGCCGACTCCCTGAACCGACGGGGCAGGGTCATTTCCACTGAGTGGATGTTTCACAGGGCCATGTTCCAGTCGCTTTGCAATCTCTGGGGTCATCCCATTGGAATGATCTGGTGGACACTTTCGTGAACCTGTGTCCAGATCCTCTGGCTTTCGCCGTGGATGCTCTGTCACTCGATTGGAATGGGCTTGTCGGCTACACCTTCCCGCCGGGTCCGATTCTGCCTCAGGTTCTAGTCAAGATACCAAGCAGCAGTTGTTGAATCATTCTGATCACTCCCCTGTCACCTCAGCAGGAATGGATTAATCAGCTCCGCTCTCTGTTGGCGGCGGTTCTGACACATCTACCACTACATCGCGACCTTTCTTGTCCAGGTCATGCCGACCCAACTTCATTGTGCCTTCACACACATCTTTGTCGGGTCCTGTCTCCTCGTAGAGGTTTTTTGAGATGAGCAGTGGAGTTGGAGTACATTTCTTCTTCAAGGGTACAGGTCCATGCTTTTGGAGACCTTTTCATTTGAAAAGGCCTAGGATTCTGCAGCCTAACCCAAGATGGAATCTTTCGTGGGTGCTGCTTTGCGTGGGGGCAGGGAGTGGGGAGGGGGAAATTAGTGTATGTTTAGTCTGAACTGGTGATTCAAATCCAAACCTGAATGCAATTGATAAGTTTCATGAAAAGAGACATAACTCTGTAAACAATTGTATGTGCATTTCATTCAGAGACATTATGTTTTCTTAATCTTGATTTCTTCTGTTACAGTTAGTTGTCTATGGGTCCTCACCAATCAGTTTTTCTAACAAGAGGCCCCAGGGGGCATGAGGGCACTCACCTGACATGGTAACCTGAATATAAAACCCAGGAATTGATTTCAACAAGTTGCATCTGCTCCTCCTTAGAAAAAGCTTATACCAAATATCCAAAGATTTACACCAGTGGATCTAAAAAAAAAACAATTTTTAAAGAATATTCCTCATATTGAACTAAGTTATAATTCGGGCTCCCATAAGAAGCCCAAATATGACTCCAGGGACATGGCTTGAACAAACTTGAATCTCACCTCCAGTGGGATGCCGTTTTCCAAATATCAAGAGATTGTGACTGGTGGATGTGAAGAAGAAGATTTTTGAAGAATCATCCTCATATTGAACTAAGTTATAATTCGGGCTCCCACAGTGAGCCTAAAAATGAACTTAGGGACATGGCTTGATCAAACTTGAATCTCACCCCACTAAGGTTGCTGCATGCCAAATATCAAAACATTCCGACTGCTGAATCTGATAAAGAAGATTTTTAAAGAACATTCCTCATATTGAACTAAGTTATAATTCGGGCTCTTGTGTGAAGCCTAAATATGAACCCAGGGACTTGGATTTAACAAATTTGAATCACACCCCCCTAAGGATGCTGCACACAAAATATCAAGACATTCCGACTGCTGGATCTGAAGAAGATTTTTTAAGAAAATTCCACATTTTGAACTAAGTTATAATTGGAGCTACCATAGTGAGCCCAAATATGGACCTATGGACATGGCTTGAACAAACTTGAATCTCACCCCCGCCCCCACCCCCCTAAGGATGCTACATACCAAATATCAAAACATTCCGACTGCTGGATCTGAAGAAGATTTTTAAAGAAAAGTTAAAAAATTTATATAATTGATATTTTTTTTTATACTTACCAATGACCCAGACTTAGCTGGTGCTAACTCTTAAATATCTAGGGCCAAACACAAATTTTGCCCCCCCAATCCCCCAAATTTGCATCAAAAATCGAAAATTACACGTCCTATATGGTCCTCCATACATTTACTCCACTGCGCATGCGCAGTGTCTAGGAGGTCTCGAAAGTGGCGCAATTATCATTCTTACAACCAGTGCCTGGTAAGCATTATATACTCAGCGGGGAGGTATGAGTTCCCAACTCATGGGAGGGCCATCCACGTCTGGGTCATTGGTAAGTATAAAAAATATATAAATTACTATAAATTTTTTAACATTTTTATACTGTACCAATGACCCAGACTTAGCTAATAGAAAAAAGGCTGGAGGGCCTAGGACATAAAGGAAAATCCAATAGGCTCAACTACATATAACAGAATTATGCCCTCGAGGAGAAATGGAGAAATAGGCTTTACATGTATCTTTCTTATTTGCATCCAAAAAGAAAGACACAACACCATTCTGTAATTGAGCACAATAACATCAATGATCTCTATTAATATCCAGTATAACCCGTTATACTAATTATTTTTAAAGTAAAGCCAATAAATAAAGGAAGTCCAGAGAAATGAGACTCTATATACTCATTGAAAGTGTCTGAGGATTGTATATTAACACCCGTATGACACGTGACATATACAAATGCTTCACACTGAGATACACTTTAAAAATATTACATGGATGAGTTAACATAAGCTTTACACTCTAAAACCATCCCAGCACCGACTCAGAATTACTGACGCCAGAGGAGGTATTCCCTTGCTTTTCACTATAAAGCAGGTGACCTAAGGGAACACCTCCCCCCCCCCCTTCCCCTTGCCCTAGATCAAATACCCCAGAGCGAAGAGGGCAGCAGAACAGAGTCACTGCCGGAACAGAAAGCCTGCATAACTATAGTTGCAACTGTTTAGTGGACGACATTATGAGCAACAGATAACGGACCTAAACAATGCAGATCTCCAGAAATGGACTCAATATTTCTAAGAAAAAAATTTGTGAAAATGGAAGGCTGAGACCAATATGCAGCCTTCATCAAATCGGTAATAGCAACACTATTAGCGTAAGCCCAAGATGTAGGTGGAGCTCTTACTTCATGAGCTGAAATCTTAAGCACAGACTGCTGAGTTGAAGATAATTTATCATAAGCAGTACGGATAGTTAATTGAATCCACCAAGCAATAGAATGGACCGAAATGTCCCTTCCATTAGCCATCAGAGACAGAAAGAAATGTTTACGTTCCTTTCTGATAATTCGGATCTACGTTTATAAATACGTATAGCTCTAACAGGACAGAGTAAAGGCTTACGCCCGTCTGAAGACGGAAGAGCCTTAATAACAATAGGTTCCCGATATTTATTAGAAGCCTGATTCTTAGCCAAAAATCCAACATTAGTAGTGAAGGTAATAGTATTTCCCACACTACGATAGTGAGAATCGTCTACAGATAGTGTGTGAAGCTCACTGACTCTTCTAGCCGAAGACAAGTCTAAGAGAAAAGCTGTCTTATAAGATAAGAATTTGAAGTCCACCGTGTCAAGAGGCTCAAATGGCGATTCTTTTAGCATAAGAAGAACCCAAGCTAAATTCCACTTAGGAATTAATCTAAGGGTTCTAGATCTATTTATCAAAAAGTTTCTTACTAACTTAGATAAAGAGACATTAGATCCAATCAGTAAACTATCATGGTGTGCATAGGTATCAGATAGCACAGACCTATAACCCTTAATGGTAACAGGCTGCAGTTTGATCTCATCAAACAAGTAGACTAGAAAATTTGCAATGTCTGGAATGGAGGGATCATAAATATCTACAGAATGATCCCTACACCAACGACAAAAGACCTTCCACTTAGCAGTATAGTTTAGCAAAGAGGAGGTCCTCCTACAGTTAGAAATCGCGTCCACTGCTCGTCCTGTAAAATGCTTGCCATGCAAGAAGGACTACACAACGGTAATACGTGAAGGTTGAGACCTTGCGGGTTGTGATGCAGCCTGCGCGATTTCCCCTGGGAAAGAAGATCCTCCTGTGGAGGAAGCTTCCGCGGCATGTCTCACAACAGACACCTGAGTAGATTTATCCACGGTCTCTGTGGAGACAGAGATGCTACCAACAGAATTTTGCATAGAGATTGTTTTATCTTGAGCAATATCTGCTGAATCAACGGCACTGGAGGATACGCATATCCTATCATTCCGTTCCACGAGATCGATAGATCGTTTACTGCAAATGCTCGAGGATCCGGACATGGCGACACATACGTCTGCAACTGATTGTTGAGATGCGTCGCAAATAAGTCTATCATTGGCCGCTCCCATTGGTAGCAAATCTGATTGAATACTCGTTTATTGAAAGTCCATTCTGATGGCAACAAGCGACCCCTCCGTGAAAGGGAGTCTGCTAATACGTTCAGATGACCCGGAATATGACGGACTGATAGGAGAACTTGATGTGCTAATACAAACAGAAGGATTCTTTCCGTTAAGTTGAATAACGGAATGGAATAAGTGCCTCCCTGGTTCCGAATATACATTATACACTACTACCGTTGTATTGTCGGACAGAATTTGCACGTGTGCATTCTGAATAACGTTCATCCAATGACGTAGCGCAAGCCAAATTGACATCATTTATTTGATGTTTATTTGCTTGTTTAGGAACTGCGGATCCCAAAGACCCTGGCACTTCGAATCCGTTGGGCTCAAGGTTGCACCCCAACCTGTTTGACTGGCATCCGTCATAATTGTAAAACTAGGATCCGGCAATTGCAGTGGAACTCCCAAAGTTAACCACTGAAAATCTGCCCAAGTCTGAATCACTTGTTTCACATGATTTGACAAGAGGATGTCCGTATCGAGCGAATGAATCTTCACCCTCCAATTTTGAGTCAGAAAGATTTGGAGAGGATGAGTGCATAGCTGCCCTATCGGAATAAGATCCACGGTGGCTCAGCACAAACCTATCAGTCTCATGAATTCTCTCGCTGTAACTTTGTCTGAGTGAAGACAATAGCAAGCGTAACAACTGATTAATTTCGCTCTGGTTAACGGTAGATGAACGAGATTGTTTTGCATCTCGAAGCTCATTCCCAGGTTGGTGAATGACTTTGATGGCACCAGATCCGACTTCTCCTCGTTTACTATGAAACCGAGAGGTTGGAGCAATAGAATCAGATTCTGCACATGTTTCTGAAGTGTTAACTCGTTGCCGTACCTCTGAAGAATGTCGTCCAGGTAGGCCGACGTTACCGCAGACGAATGAGCTCGGAAATGAGTCATTACCGAGTTCATTATTCGAGTGAAAGCCCAGGGTGCTAGATTCAGACCGAAGCACATTGCTCGGAACTGATAAAGGACTCCTAGGACGGCAAAGCGAAGGTACTTTCTGAACGCCGGATGTACCAAGACGTGAAAGTACGCATCCTTGAGATCTATACTCGTGGCATAGTCGTTCACCCGAATGCTCGCTCTGACCAATCGGATGGTCTCCATATAGAATTTTGGAGCCACGATCAGCTTGTTGATCCAGCTCAGATCTATGACTGAACGGAACGAGCCGTCTGGTTTCGTAAACCAGAAAAAGATGGCTGTAGAAACCTGGAGATTCCTGGTTTTCTACGACCTCTATCGCGTTCTTCTCCAGAAGAGACTGGACTTCTGATAGAAGCGAGCCTCTCTTCTACGGATTTGACGGACGCTGAGTCCATCTTGGACTTCGAGTTAACGGAGGTTTTCCTTTGAAGGACAGTTTTAGTCCTTCCGAAATCGCCTCTCGAACCCAAGGGTCGTCCGTAATCGACTCCCAATCGGTTGAGAAACTCGGCAGTCTTCCGCCCACTGGAACACGATAGAGGTTTATACCATCACCTTCTGGACCTGTGAGGCTTGCGGAAGGAGAAACCACGTCCTCCACGGCCCGCACCTCGCCCAGTCGACCTAGGGGTGTCTGACCGGTTGTCTCGGCCAGTATAATGGCCCCTACATGAGTCGCTGTCTTGACAGTCTCTGAAGTAAGACCTAGAGGATGCATAGGAACCTCTATAGGTATTCTTCTCCGCTGAATCCGACTTTTTGGAAGCGGATTTAAATAGCAGAGCGTCTGAAGCTTTCTTAGTAATCTGATCACAGATTGAGGAAAGCTTGCCGCCGTAGAGAAGCTCTCTGGAGACCGGAGCGACTCAAGAGAGTTTTTCACCTTGCTATCCACGCGCGTGGATGTAGCCAGGGCCTCGTCACGTCTAACCAACTCCAGATTTGCCACTGAAAGGGCGGAGTTATACGTGGAGAATGCTATGGCCCTCGAAAGAACTCTTAAGGAGGTTTGTACATCCTGAAATTCTTTTCCTTCGAGACGTAATGATAATGCTCTGGTAAGGTGATCTACGTACGATAATGCGTCTAAGTTATTCCTGTTAGACAATATTGTTGTTTCCAACGTCGTGGTTTGAATTGACATAGACAACGGTATAGACAATTCTAGGTCTTCGGCACATTTAGGCACATGCTTGCACTACAGTGGAAGTCTGTAACTCGGGAAAAGACTCTATATTTTCTTCTTTCCCAAGCGAGTTGGGAAAGAAAAGTGGTGTAAAAGCACCACGAAAAAAAAGCCCAAACTGAGTCGTGTGTGACCGGCACACACCCAGTAGAGGACACTTTTCTCCTTGTACTAATCCATGGCTTCCGGAACCAGTGCACAGACACATAACCAATGTGTCATTCTGTTTGAATCCGCCAACATTGGAGTTATGTGATCAGCGATGAGGAAGGGAGTCTTACCCAAATAAGAAAACGGAGGGTCTCCACGTAAACAATTGTGGTAGGTATAATAAGAAAGGAAATTTACTATAAAATTTAAATTTCTTATCAACCTACCTTACAATTGTTTGCAACAGGCTGTATAGACAATAGGAGGAGGGAATCACATAACCAAACCCCACACAACCCACCTGTGCAGGAACCGTGGACAGAAGAGCAGTTCCCTAGGCCTATAAAACCATAGCATCACAAACATTTGTAAAAAGCAATCAGATATGAGGAATATGGCTCTATGTGACACACAGGCAGAAAGGACAGTAACCAAGCACATGGCTGGAACTGACCTCGTAAGAAGTCTAATGGCTAGGGTAGACAACAGACTGAGCAGAAGAAAGAGGGCACAAGGAAAAAAGTCTCAGACTTCTCCTGCAACTGACACAGACAGAAGGTGGAGAAAGAAGAAGCATTTCTCCAATGGGCTGCCTGCAAAACATCCAACAACTTGACAGAGTTAGCATAAGCCCAGAAGGTAGACAAGGCACATACCTCGTGGGCAAAAATATGATTGGAAATACAGTTGTAAGTCACTAGACGGGTGTAGGGTGCACGAATAGTAAGACAAATCCATCGAGAAATGGATTGAGGAGAGATCTTCTGTCGACCAGGAATAAGAGACAGAAAAAATTGTTTCCTGCCTTTCCTAATGCACTGCGTCGGTTGAGATAAATACGATTTTGCACGAACTGGACAGAACAAAGGGCAATTACCTTCAGCAGATAGCTGATACAGATAGAAGGTGGAGTAGTTTCTGGCATCTGATTTTTGACCAGAAAGGAGCAATCAGTGGTAAAAGTAACACTGTTGGCGGAGCTACTGAAAAAGGACAGATCAACCGAGAGGGCATGAAACTCACTAACCCTTCTGGCTGAGGCAAACGCCATCAGAAAAGCCGTCTTGTATGTGAAAAAACATATATCCACCTGGGATAAAGGTTTGAATGGCACCTCCCCTCCCCTGTGAATGAAGGCTACCGCATGCGACATCAGTCGGGTGAAGGCCCAAGGAGCCAGGAACTTGAACTGGTAAACTCACCCCAGAAAAGCGAACCTGACATACTTTCCAGATGTCCGATGAATCGGAATGTGAAAGTAAGCAACTTGCAGGTCGATGATGGAAGTGAAATCTCCCTGCAAAATGGAACTGACATGAAGATCTCCATGCTGAACTTGGGAGCAATGATAGACTGGCTCAGGATACGTCTGGGTGCCTTCGACCGTACCAGTCGGTACAAGTGGTCGAAGCTTTTGCTGCATAACTGAAACTGATTAATTTCGCTCTGGTTAACTGCAGATGAACGAGATTGTTGTGCGTCTCGAAGCTCATTCCCAGGTGGGTGAATGACTTGGACGGCACCAGATCTGACTTCTCCTCGTTTACTATGAAACCGAGACGTCGGAGCAATAGAAGCAGATTCTGCACATCGTTCTGAAGCGTTAACTCGTTGCCGTACCGCTGAAGAATGTCGTCCAGGTAGGTCGACGTTACCGCAGGCGAATGAGCTCGGAAATGAGTCATTACCGAGTTCATTATTCGAGTGAAAGCCCAGGGTGCTAGATTCAGACCGAAGCACATTGCTCGGAACTGATACACGACTCCTAGGACGGCAAAGCGAAGATACTTTCTGAACGCCGGATGTACCAAGACGTGAAAGTATGCATCCTTGAGATCTATGCTCATAGCATAGTCGTTCACCCGAATGCTCACTCTGACCGATCGGATGGTCTCCATATAGAATTTTGGAGCCACGATCAGCTTGTTTATCCAGCTCAGATCTATGACTGAACGAAGCGAGCCGTCTGGTTTCGTAAACCAGAAAAAGATGGCTGTAGAAACCTGGAGATTCCTGGTTTTCTACGACCTCTATCGCGTTCTTCTCCAGAAGAGACTGGACTTCTGAGAGAAGCGAGCCTCTCTTCTACAGATTTGACAGACGCTGAGTCCATCTTAGACTTCGAGTTAACGGAGGTTTTCCTTTGAAGGACAGTTTTAGTCCTTCCGAAATCACCCCTCGAAACCAAGGGTCATCCGTAATCGACTCCCAAATGGTTGAGAAACTCGGCAGTCTTCCGCACACTGGAACACGATAGAGGTTTATACCATCACCTCCTGGACCTGCGAGGCTTGCGGAAGGAGAAAGCATGTCCTAAACCTCGCCCAGTCGACCTAGGGGCGTCTGACCGGTTGCCTCAGCCAGTATAATGGCCCCTACCTGAGTCGCTGTCTTGACGGTCTCTGGAGTAAGACGTAGAGGACGCATAGGAACCTCTATAGGAACTTCCCTTGGACGTATTATCTACTCTTCTCCGCTGAATCCGACTTTTTGGAAGCAGATTTAAATAGCAGAGAGTCTGAAGCTTTCTTAGTAATCTGATCACAGATTGAGGAAAGCTTGCCGTCGAAGAGAAGCTCTCCGGAGACCGGAGCGACTCAGAGAGTTTTTCACCTTACTATCCACGCGCGTGGATGTAACCAGGGCCGCGTCACATCTAACCAACTCCAGATTTGCCACTGAAAGGGCGGAGTTATACATGGAGAATGCCATGGCCCTAAAAGAACTCTTAAGGAGGTTTGTACATCCTGGAATTCTTTTCCTTCGAGACGTAATGATAACGCTCTGGTAAGGTGATCTACGTACGATAATGCGTCTAAGCTAGTCCTGTTAGACAATATTGTTGTTTCCAACGTCGTGGTTTGAATTGACATGGACGACGGTATAGACAATTCTAGGTCTTTGGCACATTTAGGCACATGCTTGCACTACAGTGGAAGTCTGTAACTCGGGAAAAGACTCTATATTTTCTTCTTTCCCAAGCGAGTTGGGAAAGAAAAGTGGTGTAAAAGCACCACAAAAAAAAAAGCCAAAACTCAGTCGTGTGTGACCGGCACACACCCAGCAGAGGACACTCTTCTCCTTGTACTAATCCATGACTTCCGGAACCAGTGCACAGACACATAACCAATGTGTCATTCTGTTTGAATCCGCCAACATTGGAGTTATGTGATCAGCGATGAGGAAGGGAGTCTTACCCGAATAAGAAGACGGAGGGTCTCCACGTAAACAATTGTGGTAGGTATAATAAGAAAGGAAATTTACTATAAAATTTAAATTTCTTATCAACCTACCTTACAATTGTTTGCAACAGGCTGTATAGACAATAGGAGGAGGGAATCACATAACCAAACCCCACACAACGCACCTGTGCAGGAACCGTGGACAGAAGAGCAGTTCCCTAGGCCTATAAAACCATAGCATCACAAACATTAGTAAAAAACAATCAGATATGAGGAATATGGCTCTGTGTGACACACAGGCAGAAAGGACAGTAACCAAGCACATGGCTGAAACTGACCTCGTAAGAAGTCTAATGGCTAGGGTAGACAACAGACTGAGCAGAAGAAAGAGGACACAAGGAAAAAAGTCTCAGACTTCTCCTGCAACTGACACAGAAGGTGGAGAAAGAAGAAGCATTTCTCCAATGGGCTGCCTGCATAACATCCAACAACTTGACAGAGTTAGCATAAGCCCAGAAGGTAGACAAGGCACATACCTCGTGGGCAAAAATATGATTGGAAATACAGTTGTCAGTCAGGGTGTAGGATGCACGAATAGTAAGACAAATCCATCGAGAAATGGATTGAGGAGAGATCTTCTGTAAACCAGGAATAAGAGACAGAAAAAATTGTTTCCTGCCTTTCCTAATGCACTGCATCGGTTGAGATAAATACGATTTTGCACGAACTGGACAGAACAAAGGGCAATTACCTTCAGCAGATAGCTGATACAGATAGAAGGTGGAGTAGTTTCTGGCATCTGATTCTAGACCAGAAAGGAGCAATCAGTGGTAAAAGTAACACTGTTGGCGGAGCTACTGAAAAAGGACAGATCAACCGAGAGGGTGTGAAACTCACTAACCCTTCTGGCTGAGGCAAACGCCATCAGAAAAGCCGTCTTGTATGTGAAAAAACATATAACCACCTGGGATAAAGGTTTGAATGGCACCTGCCCCTCCCTGCCACCAAGCAAAGCAGCACCAAAGAAAGATTCCGTCTTGGGGTTAGCTGCAAAATCCTAGGCCTTTCCAAAGAAAAGTGCCAACTAAGCTTGGAGATGTATGGATTAGTGCCCATATGACGCTTTCCCACATACGAAAAGGTATCCAAAAGCATGGACATGAACCCTTTGACGGTAACAGGTTGGAGACTGTGAGAATGAAACAGATATACCAGAAAATCTCCAATCTGTGTTACCAAAGGATCAGCATAATCAACAGAATGATCAGCACACCATCGACAGAAGCCCTTCTACTTAGCCACATTGGCTAAACCAGTGCAGTGCCGCCTTGAAGAAGAAATGCGCTCCACTGCTCATCTCGAAAAACCTCTATGAAGACAGACAGGACCCAACAAAGATATGCGTGAAGGCACAATGAAGTCAGGTCGACATGAAACCTCCTCGTGTGACCTTGCCAAAGAACGATGCGACGTAGAGGGAGATGTGTCAGAACCACCACCAACAGAGAGTGGAGGTGATTGATCCACACCCACTGATGCAACAGAGGAGCGAACACAATGATTCGACAACTGCAGGTTCGTATCTTGGCAAGAACCTGAGGCAGAATCGGCCCTGGCGAGAAGGCATAACCGACAAGACTGTTCCAATCAATTGACAGAGTGTCTACCGCAAAAGCCAGAGGATCTGGATACAGGGACATCGAAGTGACCACTTGATAGTTCCAATGGGTCGCAAAAAGATCGATGTGGGGACGACCCCAGAGATCACAAAGCGACTGGAACACTGTCCTGTAAAGCATCCACTCAGTGGAAATGACCCTGTCAAGTCGGGACAGGGAGTCGGCTAAGACATTCAGATGACCAGGAATGTGTCGAACCACCACCCCAGGGTTGGCATCCTGAGCTAGCAGTAGAAGATCCCGAGCCAATTCGTACACGAGAACCATGTGCGCGCCGCCCTGGTTCCGAATGTAAGTGACCATTGTCGAATTGTTGATCAACAGAAGGACCTGACGATTCGAAAGGTGGGGGATCTACTGACGGAAACTATGAAGAAGAGCAAGAAGCTCCTTCTGGTTGATGTGAAGAGCTGCTTGATTCTGATCCCATACACCAAGAAGGGAAAGACCTTGAGAATCCAACGTCGTGCCCAATCCGAGATCACTGGCATCTGCCAACAGAACACGATCGGATATGGACATGTCCAACAAAACTCCCTGCATAATTCACTGAACATCTGTTCAGGGAAGAAGGTGATGATGAAGAGATGCTAGTAATTGAAGAACCCGATCTAGAGGATCGACATTCGGCCTCCAACAACTGAGCAGAAAGAAGCGAGCCTCTCTTCTACGGATTTGACGGACTCGGAGTCCATCTTGGACTTCGAGTTAACAGAGGTTTTCCTTTGAAGGACAGTATCAGTCCTTCCGAAATCACCTCTCGAACCCAAGGGTCGTCCGTAATCGACTCCCAATTGGTTGAGAAACTCGGCAGTCTTCCGCACACTGGAACACGATAGAGGTTTATACCATCACCTCCTGGACCTGCGAGGCTTGCGGAAGGAGAAACCACGTCCTCCACCTCGCCCAGTCGACCTAGGGGCGTCTGACCGGTTGTCTCAGCCAGTATAATGGCCCCTACCTGAGTTGCTGTCTTGGCGGTCTCTGGAGTAAGACCTAGAGGACGCATAGGAACCTCTATAGGAACTTCCCTTGGACGTATTCACCCCAGAAGTGCCTATCTTACTCTTCTCCGCTGAATTTGACTTTTTGGAAGCGGATTTAAATAGCAGAGAGTCTGAAGCTTTCTTAGTAATCTGATCACAGATTGAGGAAAGCTTGCCGTCGAAGAGAAGCTCTCCGGAGACCGGAGCGACTCAGAGAGTTTTTCACCTTACTATCCACGCGCGTGGATGGTGCCAGGGCCGCGTCACGTCTAACCAACTCCATATTTGCCACTGAAAGGGCGGAGTTATACGTGGAGAATGCTATGGCCCTAAAAGAACTCTTAAGGAGGTTTGTACATCCTGGAATTCTTTTCCTTCGAGACATAATGATAACGCTCTGGTAAGGTGATCTATGTACGATAATGCGTCTAAGCTAGTCCTGTTAGACAATATTGTTGTTTCCAACATCGTGATTTGAATTGACATGGACGACGGTATAGACAATTCTAGGTTTTCGTCACATTTAGGCACATGCTTGCACTACAGTGTTAGTCTGTAACTCGAGAAAAGACTCTATATTTTCTTCTTTCCCAAGCGAGTTGGGAAAGAAAAGTGGTGTAAAAGCACCACGAAAAAAAAAGCCAAAACTGAGTCGTGTGTGACCGGCACACACCCAGTAGAGGACACTCTTCTCCTTGTACTAATCCATGGCTTCCGGAACCAGTGCACAGACACATAACCAATGTGTCATTCTGTTTGAATCCGCCAACATTGGAGTTATGTGATCAGCGATAAGGAAGGGAGTCTTACCCGAATAAGAAGACGGAGGGTCTCCACGTAAACAATTGTGGTAGGTATAATAAGAAAGGAAATTTACCATAAAATTTAAATTTCTTATCAACCTACCTTACAATTGTTTGCAACAGGCTGTATAGACAATAGGAGGAGGGAATCACATAACCAAACCCCACACAACCCACCTGTGCAGGAACCGTGGACAGAAGAGCAGTTCCCTAGGCCTATAAAACCATAGCATCACAAACATTAGTAAAAAACAATCAGATATGAGGAATATGGCTCTGTGTGACACACAGGCAGAAAGGACAGTAACCAAGCACATGGCTGGAACTGACCTTGTAAGAAGTCTAATGGCTAGAGTAGACAACAGATTGAGCAGAAGAAAGAGGGCCCAAGGAAAAAAGTCTCAGACTTCTCCTGCAACTGACACAGAAGGTGGAGAAAGAAGAAGCATTTCTCCAGTGGGCTGCCTGCATAACATCCAACAACTTGACAGAGTTAGCATAAGCCCAGAAGGTAGACAAGGCACATACCTCGTGGGCAAAAATATGATTGGAAATACAGTTGTCAGTCACTAGACGGGTGTAGGATGCACGAATAGTAAGACAAATCCATCGAGAAATGGATTGAGGAGAGATCTTCTGTCGACCAGGAATAAGAGACAGAAAAAATTGTTTCCTGCCTTTCCTGATGCACTGCGTCGGTTGAGATAAATAGGATTTTGCACGAACTGGACAGAACAAAGGGCAATTACCTTCAGCAGAGAGCTGATACAGATAGAAAGTGGAGTGGTTTCTGGCATCTGATTCTTGACCAGAAAGGAGCAATCAGTGGTAAAAGTAACACTGTTGGCGGAGCTACTGAAAAAGGACAGATCAACCGAGAGGCCGTGAAACTCACTAACCCTTCTGGCTGAGGCAAACGCCATCAGAAAAGCCGTCTTGTATGTGAAAAAACATATATCCACCTGGGATAAAGGTTTGAATGGCACCTCCCCCTCCCTGCCACCAAGCAAAGCAGCACCCAAGAAAGATTCCATCTTGGGGGAAGCTGCAAAATCCTAGGCCTTTCCAAAGAAAAGTGCCAACAAAGCTTGAAGATGTATGGATTAGTGCCAATATGACGCTTTCCCACATACGAAAAGGTATCCAAAAGCATGGACATGAACCCTTTGACGGTAACAGGTTGGAGACTGCGAGAATCAAACAGATATACCAGAAAATCTCCAATCTGTGTTACCAAAGGATCAGCATAATCAACAGAATGATCAGCACACCATCGACAGAAGCCCTTCTACTTAGCCACATTGGCTAAACCAGTGCAGTGCCGCCTTGAAGAAGAAATGCGCTCCATTGCTCGTCTCGAAAAACCTCTATGAAGACAGACAGGACCCAACAAAGATATGCGTGAAGGCACAATGAAGTCAGGTCGACATGCAACCTCCTCGTGTGACCTTGCCAAAGAAGGATGCGACGTAGAGGGAGATGTGTCAGAACCACCACCAACAGAGAGTGGAGGTGATTGATCCACACCCACTGAGGCAACAGAGGAGCGAACACAATGATTCGACAACTGCAGGTTCGTATCTTGGCAAGAACCTGAGGCAGAATCGGCCCTGGCGAGAAGGCATAACCGACAAGACTGTTCCAATCAATTGACAGAGTGTCTACCACAAAAGCCAGAGGATCTGGATGCAGGGACATCAAAGTGACCACTTGATAGTTCCAATGGGTCGCAAAAAGATCGATGTGGGGACGACCCCAGAGATCACAAAGCGACTGGAACACTGTCCTGTAAAGCATCCACTCAGTGGAATTGACCCTGTCAAGTCGGGACAGGGAGTCGGCTAGGACATTCAGATGACCAGGAATGTGTCGAACCACCACCCCAGGGTTGGCATCCTGAGCTAGCAGTAGAAGATCCCGACCCAATTCGTACACGAGAACCATGTGCGCGCCGCCCTGGTTCCGAATGTAAGCGACCATTGTCGAATTGTTGATCAACAGAAGGACCTGACGATTCGAAAGGTGGGGGATCTACTGATGGAAACTATGAAGAAGAGCAAGATGCTCCTTCTGGTTGATGTGAAGAGCTGATTGATTCTGATCCCATACACCAAGAAGGGAAAGACCTTGAGAATCCAACGCCGTGCCCAATCCGAGATCACTGGCATCTGCCGACAGAACACAATCGGATATGGACAAGTCAACAAAACTCCCTGCATAATTCACTGAACATCTGTCCAGGGAAGAAGGTGATGATGAAGAGATGCTAGTAATTGAAGAACCAGATCTAGAGGATCGACATTCGGCCTCCAACAACTGAGCAGAAAGTGTTGGAGAGTTATGACATGCAGCCAACCTAGAGGAATGAGATCCGTCACCGAACCGCAGAGACCGAGCAGCCGGAGAATACTCCGAGCTGTCGTGGTCGAGCACTGGGTCAGAGTCAAGGCGAAAGCCGAGGGAATCACAGCCCTCGCCCGGGGAACCACACCATATTCAGCTGTGTGCAGAAGTCCTTCCTCAGATGACAAAACGACTGAGAAGGGACCAGGTCCGACTTCTCCTAGTTGACTCAGAACCCCAGCGACATGTGCAGGCTCAACAGTGTGTTGACATCTGACTCCAGAAGAGCAGCAATGAAGTGCCTCTGGAGGATATCGTCCAGATACGGCAAACGTAGTCACCTTGGACTGTGTGCAATGGAAGGCTACCACATGCGACATCAGTCGGGTGAAGGCCCAAGGAGCCAGGAACTTGAACTGGTAAACTCACCCCAGAAAAGCGAACCTGAGATACTTTCCAGATGTCCGATGAATCGGAATGTGAAAGTAAGCAACTCGCAGGTCGATGCTGGAAGTGAAATCTCCCTGCAAAATGGAACTGACCTGAAGATCTCCATGTTGAACTTGGGAGCAATGATAGACTGGTTCAGGATACTTCTGGGTGCCTTCAACCGTACCAGTCGGTACAAGTGGTCGAAGCTTTTGCAGCATAACTGAAACTGATTAATTTCGCTCTGGTTAACGGCAGATGAACGAAATTGTTGTGCGTCTCCAAGCTCATTCCCGGGTGGGTGAATGACTTGGACGGCACCAGATCCGACTTCTCCTCGTTTACTATGAAACCGAGACGTCGGAGCAATAGAAGCAGATTCTGCACATCGTTCTGAAGCGTTAACTCGTTGCCGTACCTCTGAAGAATGCCGTCCAGGTAGGTCGATGTTACCGCAGACGAATGAGCTCGGAAATGAGTCATTACCGAGTTCATTATTCGAGTGAAAGCCCAGGGTGCTAGATTCAGACCGAAGCACATTGCTCGGAACTGATACACGACTCCTAGGACGGCAAAGCAAAGATACTTTCTGAACGCCGGATGTACCAAGACGTGAAAGTACGCATCCTTGAGATCTATGCTCGTAGCATAGTCGTTCACCCGAATGCTCGCTCTGACCGATCGGATGGTCTCCATATAGAATTTTGGAGCCACGATCAGCTTGTTTATCCAGCTCAGATCTATGACTGAACGGAACGAGCCGTCTGGTTTCGTGAACCAGAAAAAGATGGCTGTAGAAACCTGGAGATTCCTGGTTTTCTACGACCTCTATCGCATTCTTCTCCAGAAGAGACTGGACTTCTGATAGAAGCGAGCCTCTCTTCTATGGATTTGACGGACTCGGAGTCCATCTTGGACTTCGAGTTAACGGAGGTTTTCCTTCGAAGGACAGTATTAGTCCTTCCAAAATCACCTCTCGAACCCAAGGGTCGTCCGTAATCGACTCCCAATTGGTTGAGAAACTCGGCAGTCTTCCGCACACTGGAACACGATAGAGGTTTATACCATCACCTCCTGGACCTGCGAGGCTTGGGAAGGAGAAACCACATCCTCCACGGCCCGCACATCGCCCAGTCGACCTAGGGGTGTCTGTCCGGTTGTCTCGGCCAGTATAATGGCCCCTACCTGAGTCGCTGTCTTGACAGTCTCTGGAGTAAGACCTAGAGGACGCATAGGAACCTCTTTTGGAACGTCTCTCGGACGTATTCACCCAGAAGTGCCTATCTTACTCTTCTCCGCTGAATCCGACTTTTTGGAAGCGGATTTAAATTGCAGAGAGTCTGAAGCTTTCTTAGTAATCTGATCACAGATTGAGGGAAGTTTGCCGTCGAAGAGAAGCTCTCCAGAGACCGGAGTGACTCAGAGAGTTTTTCACCTTACTATCCAGGTGCGTGGATGTAACCAGGGCCGCGTCACGTCTAACCAACTCCAGATTTGCCACTGAAAGGGCAGAGTTATACGTGGAGAATGCTATGGCCCTAAAAGAACTCTTAAGGAGGTTTGTACATCCTGGAATTCTTTTCCTTCGAGACGTAATGATAACTCTCTGGTAAGGTGATCTACGTACGATAATGCATCTAAGCTAGTCCTGTTAGACAATATTGTTGTTTCCAACGTCGTGGTTTGAATTGACATAGACGACGGCATAGACAATTCTAGGTCTTCGACACTTTTGGGCACATGCTTGCACTACAGTGGAAGTCTGTAACTCGGGAAAAGACTCTATATTTTCTTCTTTCCCAAGCGAGTTGGGAAAGAAAAGTCGTGTAAAAGCACAACGACAAAAAAAGCTCAAACTGAGTCGTGTGTGACCAGCACACACCCAGTAGAGGACACTCTTCTCCTTGTACTAACCCATGGCTTCCGGAACCAGTGCACAGACACATAACCAATGTGTCATTCTGTTTGAATCCGCCAACATTGGAGTTATGTGATCAGCAATGAGGAAGGGAGTCTTACCCGAATAAGAAGACGGAGGGTCTCCACGTGAACAATTGTGGTAGCTATAATAAGAAAGGAAATTTACTATAAAATTTAAATTTCTTATCAACCTACCTTACAATTGTTTGGAACAGGCTGTATAGACAATAGGAGGAGGGAATCACATAACCAAACCGCACACAACCCACCTGTGCAGGAACCGTGGACAGAAGAGCAGTTCCCTAGGCCTATAAAACCATAGCATTACAAACATTAGTAAAAAAAACAATCAGATATGAGGAATATGGCTCTGTGTGACACACAGGCAGAAAGGACAGTAACCAAGCTCATGGCTGGAACTGACCTCGTAAGAAGTCTAATGGCTAGGGTAGACAACAGACTGAGCAGAAGAAAGAGGGCCCAAGGAAAAAAGTCTCAGACTTCTCCTGCAACTGACACAGATAGAAGGTGGAGAAAGAAGAAGCATGCCTGCATAACATCCAACAACTTGACACAGTTAGCATAAGCACAGAAGGTAGACAAGGCACATACCTCGTGGGCAAAAATATGAGTGGAAATACAGTTGTCAGTCACTTGACGGGTGTAGGATGCACGAATAGTAAGACAAATCCATCGAGAAATGGATTGAGGAGAGATCTTCTGTCGACCAGGAATAAGAGACAGAAAATATTGTTTCCTGCCTTTCCTGCGTCGGTTGAGATAAATAGGATTTTGCACGAACTGGACAGAACAAAGGGCAATTACCTTCAGCAGATAGTTGATACAGATAGAAGGTGGAGTAGTTTCTGGCATCTGATTCTTGACCAGAAAGGAGCAATCAGTGGTAAAAGTAACACTGTTGTCGGAGCTACTGAAAAAGGACAGATCAACCGAGAGGGCGTGAAACTCACTAACCCTTCTGGCTGAGGCAAACAACCATCAGGAAAGCCGTCTTGTATGTGAAAAAACATATATCCACCTGGGATAAAGGTTTGAACGGCACCTGCCCCTCCCTGCCACCAAGCAAAGCAGCACCCAAGAAATATTCCATCTTGGGGTAAGCTGCAAAATCCTAGGCCTTTCCAAAGAAAAGTGCCAACTAAGCTTGGAGATGTATAGATTGGTGCCAATATGACGCTTTCCCACATACGAAAAGGTATCCAAAAGCATGGACATGAACCCTTTGACGGTAACAGGTTGGAGACTCCAAGAATCAAACAGATATACCAGAAAATATCCAATCTGTGTTACCAAAGGATCAGCATAATCAACAGAGTGATCAGCACACCATCGACAGACGCCCTTCTACTTAGCCACATTGGCTAAACCAGTACAGTGCCACCTTGAAGAAGAAATGCGCTCCACTGCTCATCTCGAAAAACCTCTATGAAGACAGACAGGACCCAACAAAGATATGCGTGAAGGCACAATGAAGTCAGGTCGACATGAAACCTCCTCGTGTGACCTTGACAAAGAAGGATGCGCCGTAGAGGGAGATGTGTCAGAACCACCGCCAACAGAGAGTGGAGGTGATTGATCCACACCCACTGAGGCAACAGAGGAGCGAACACAATGATTCGACAACTGCAGGTTCGTATCTTGGCAAGAACCTGAGGCAGAATCGGCCCTGGCAAGAAGGCATAACTGACAAGACTGTTCCAATCAATTGACAGAGTGTCTACCGCAAAAGCCAGAGGATCTGGATACAGGGACATCAAAGTGACCACTTGATAGTTCCAATGGGTCGCAAAAAGATCGATGTGGGGACGATCCCAGAGATCACAAAGCGACTGGAACACTGTCCTGTAAAGCATCCACTCAGTGGAAATGACCCTGTCAAGTCGGGACAGGGAGTCGGCTAGGACATTCAGATGACCAGGAATGTGTCGAACCACCACCCCAGGGTTGGCATCCTGAGCTAGCAGTAGAAGATCCCGAGCCAATTCGTACACAAGAACCATGTGCGTGCCGCCCTGGTTCCGAATGTAAGCGACCATTGTCGAATTGTTGATCAACAGAAGGACCTGACGATTCGAAAGGTGGGGGGATCTATTGCCGGAAACTATGAAGAAGAGCAAGAAGCTCCTTCTGGTTGATGTGAAGAGCTGCTTGATTCTGATCCCATACACCAAGAAGGGAAAGACCTAGAGAATCCAACGTCGTGCCCAATCCGAGATCACTGTCACGGATGCTTCACAGGGCCGTGTTCCAGTCGCTTTGCAATCACTGGGGTCATTCCCACATAGATCTTTTTGTGACCCATTGGAATGATCAGGAGAACACTTTCGTGTACCTGTGTCCAGATCCTCTGGCTTTCGCCGTGGATGCTCCGTCACTAGATTGGAATGGGCTTGTTGGCTACACCTTCCCTCTGGGTCCGATTCTGCCTCAGGTTCTAGCCAAGATACCAACCAGCAGTTGTTGAATCATTCTGATCACTGCCCCATCACCTCAGCAGGAATGGATCAATCAGCTCCGCTCTCTCTTGGTGGCGGTTCTGACACGTCCCCCACTACATCACAACCTTCTTTGTCCAGGTCACCGGAGGATGTTTCATGTCAACCCGACTTCATTGTACCTTCACGCACATCTTTGTCGGGTCCTGTCTCCTCGTAGAGGTTTTTTGAGATGAGCAATGGAGTGCATTTCTTCTTCAAGGCAGCACTTCACTGGTTTAGCCTATGCGGCTAAGTAGAAGGTCTTCTGTTGATGGTGTGCTGATCACTCTGTTGATTAAGCTGATCCTTTGATAACACAGACTGGAGAGTTTCTAGTATATCTGTTTGATTCTTGGGGTCTCCAACCTGTTATCGTCAAAGGGTACAGGTCCATGCTTTTGAGACCTTTTCATATGTGGGAAAGCATCATATCGGCACTAATCCGTACATGTCCATGCTTATTCGGCACTTTTCTTTGAAAAGGCCTAGGATTTTGCAGCCTACCCCAAGATGGAATCTTTCTTGGGTGCTGCTTTGCTTGGGGCAGGAAGGGGGAAATTAGTGTATGTTTAGTCTGAACTGGTGATTCAATTTCAAACCTGAATGCAATTGATAAGTTTCATGAAAAGAGACATAACTCTGTAAACAATTGTATGTGCATTTCATTCAGAGGCATTATGTTTTCTTAATCTTGATTTCTTCTGTTACAGTTAGTTGTCTATGCGTCCTCACCAATCAGTTTTTCAAACATGAGGCCCCAGGGGGCATGAAGGCGCTCACCTGACATGGTAGCCTGAATATAAAACCCAGGAATTGATTTCAACAAGTTGCATCTGCCCCTCCTTAGAAAAGCTTATACCAAAATATCCAAACATTCACACCAGCGGATGTAAAATAAAATATTTTTAAAGAATATTCCTCATATTGAACTAAGTTATAATTCGGGCTCCCATAAGAAGCCCAAATATGAACCCAGGGACATGGCTTGAACAAACTTGAATCTCACCTCCAGTGGGATGCCATTTTCCAAATATCAAGAGATTCAGACTGGTGGATGTGAAGAAGAAGATTTTTGAAGAATCATCCTCATATTGAACTAAGTTATAATTCGGGCTCCCACAGTGAGCCCAAATATGAACCTAGGGACATGGCTGGAACAAACTTGAATCCCCCCCCCCCCCCCCCCCAAGGATGCCACATACCAAATATCAAAACATTCCGACTGCTGGATCTGAAGAAGATTTTTTAAGAAAACTCCTCATTTTGAACTAAGTGATGATTCGGGCTCCCACAGTGAGCCCAAATATAAACCCAGGGGCTTGGCTAGAACAAACTTGAATTTCAAGACCTTAGCATGCTGCATACGAAATATCAAAAGATTCTAATTGGTAGATCTGAAGAAGAAGATTTTTAAAGAATATTCCTCATACTGCACTAATTTAAACATTTGGGCTCCCATATAGAGCCCAAATATGGACCCAGGGAATTGATTTCAATAAACCTGTGAAACAATCTTTCAAAGATGTAATATGTGAAATTTGAAAGTTTTTGGAGCAGTGTTTTGGGATAAAAGTAGTGTTAAATGTAAAGTTAACATCGGATGGAAAGTGATTATTAATCCACAGCTACCTAATATTTCTTTTGTTCTCCGTCATGAAAACAAGCCCTATAAAATCACACCAAGTACAATTTTGATGAGAACAGCTCAGTAAAACAGTACCAATATCTGGATATTGGGACGGTTTTGAAACAGTCCCAATAACTAGATATTTGTACGATTGTCACGGTACTGTAATCATAACCATTCAAAAGTAAAGATGCTGTAAAGAAGGTGTGAAAAACTTTCTAACACATGAATTATCGACAATCTTTTCTCGACAGAGCTACTGAATTGAGTGTGCATCGTGAACAAATTATAATGTACCTTTTAATTTTTTGTTGCTTTTAATAACCAACAGCCCTGGTAACCTAAAAAGGACTCCTGTGGAAACCTCGGAAGTGAAGCAGTGCTTGTTTGCTGTGGTAAAATAGGACCTGGTCACCAGTGCCCGGGGTAGAAGTCCCCAAAAATGGGCAGCATGGGTGTAAACGATTGGCTAAACTTGACTTTACATCTTTTTTTGCAGTCACAATTAGCCATAGTTGCAGAAAAGTGTCCTTAAATACCAGTAAATAAATAAACAAGAGGCCCCACGGGGCCTGAGGGCGCTCACCTGATACTGGCCGAGTCATATCACCAAAATAGCAAGGGATTCTGCCTTGTGGTTATTATCAGTTTTTCAACATAAAAGTGTTTTCTCTACTTAGTAACCCAGAGTGTTCATATGTTAGATCCCCATATTGGGTACTCAATAATTTATCTATTTATTTATTGGAATTTAAGGTCACTTTCTAAGGCTACATCATTACAGAGGCATAATTATAATATCAGGTTTGGTCAATCGTTTAAGCCTATTACTGCCCACTTTACAGGGCTTTCAACGCAGGAATTGGTTACTGGGCCCAATTTTATCAATAAACCAGAACTTGAACAAATTTCAATTTGCCGCTTCTAAGAAAACTAAAAATCAAATATCAAAAGATTCTGAGAGGAGTATCAGAAAAAAAAGATTTTTTAAGAATATTTCTCATACTGAATTAAGTTATACATGGGCTCCCATAGGGAGCCCAAAAATAAAAGCTTCTGAAGCAGTGTTTTGGGAGAAGAAGATTCTTCAACGTTATTCCCATTAGCTACACTGTTAAAAAATGATGACTCAGCACTTTTAGTCCTAGAAAAGAACCTTATGATAAAATTTTTACCATTTTTTTCTTCCGGTCCTAAGGAAGCTTCACACCATATAAAAATTCTCAGTGCCATGTAGTTCTGGAGATATGGGCATTTAAAAAGAAAAAAATTTTTTAGCTCCTGCAGTTCCCGTGGGGGACAGGAAAACAATTTTCGGCATAAATTAGGTACTTATGACCCAATAAGCCCTCATATCAAATTTGGTTCAAATCGACTTTTTGGTTTGGAAAATAAAAATTTTGGTATAATTTGGGCTCCCACAGTGAGCCCAAATATGAACCCAGGTACTTGGCTTTACCAAACTTCACTCTCAGCCCCTAAGAATGCTGTACATCAAATATCAAAACATTTTGACTGGTGGATCTGAAAAAAAAATTTTTTTTAAAGAATATTCCTCATATTGAACTAAGTTATAATTTGGGCTCCCACAGGGGAGACCAAATATGAGCCGAAGGACTTGACTTGAACAAACTTGAATCTCACCTCCCTAAGCATACTGTGCAGTTTTTGAGATATAGGCGTTTTAATTTTTTTCTATTTTTAGCTCCTGTGGTTCCCACGGGGCTACAGGAAAAAAAATTTCTGCATAAATTAGGTACTTATGACCCAATAAGCCCTCACATAAAATTTGGTTCAAATTGGCCTCTCGGTTTAAAAAATAGAAATTTGGGGTGGGGCCAAAATTTTTGCTCCTCCCATAACATCGCCAAGTATAGACCTACAAACTTCTCTTGAACAAACTTGAGTCTACACCTCAAAAGGAAGCTGCATACCAAATATCAAGTCTCTGCTATTGCTGGTTCTTGAGAAGAAGATTTTTTAAGAATTGGAGCATTTTTGCCCCACCCCTCTGCTCAATATGAGCCGAAACCTAATTTGCCCAAAAATCAAAATGCCGCTATATAACCCCTACTCACATGAAATTTCATTAACATGCGGCCAGTGGTTTGGAAGAAAAAGACCCAAACACCACCTTCACGCCGGACGCCGGACGACGGACGAAAAGTGATCAGAAAAGCTCACCCTGACTTTCAGTCAGGTGAGCTAATAACCTAAAAAAAAACACCCTTTTTCAAATATTAAGACGGCAATCAGGCACCACCACCCGCCAACCCTGAGGGAAAGCGAACCTCTTCTTCCGATAAAAAAAAAAAATTATTCTTTCAAATGCTTTAAAAATGAACGATTATTAAATTTATCTGCTGCACTTTCGATGACGGATTGAATAGGTGTTCCATCCTTGAGCTGAGACATTATATTAGCAGGAGAACAAATTACGTCATGATGTGAGTTCACTTCGAAGCCACAGATCTGTTCACAATATCTGAACTCCTGATGCGTGTCATAACTTCAATAGACTTTCTAGCAAGCAAACAATGGGTTATGCCCATTTTGTTTTTCGGGGTAGAGCAAGCAAAAAGTGTTTTAAAATGTGGTTTTACTCATGTCAAACTTTCAAAAATATAATTTTTTTGACTTTTGTTAACATTGAGGGGCTGTGGATTAAATCACATATATCGGCTTCGCCTCGTCCAAAATATCTCTGGACACCTGCACAACTGTACAATTATTTACCCATATAGTACACAAAATAGTGATATATCTATTACGTAAAGCTTCCCTTGGTCAAAGTATACATTTTGACATTTTTGACACAAATCGCCATTTAAGCAAGTTTTGTGACATTAACTGAATTACAAGGTGCATAGTCTCACAAAGGGTGTGCATCTGTGCATACCCCCACTTGCTAGTCAAGTAAAAATATAAGGAACCAACAAGGAAATTTCATGCTGATGGATGACTGAATTACAAGGTGCATAGTCTCACAAACGGTGTGCATCTGTGCATACCCCCACTTGCTGGTCAAGTAAAAATATAAGGAACCAACAAGGAAATTTCATGCTGATGGATGACAGGTCATCATATTACATGTGGGGTCCTAGAGTTCCTACTGACAGGGTTCATATACCTCTGGAGGAAATGAAAGTGTCAATGACACTGTAGCTTAACTTGTGTGTTGTGTTTGATGAAAAGGATAATGTTCAATGTTTATGAAAGGATTATGAAATAAGACAAGAATTGTGATAATTGGGAATATGTTCATTTCTGTTCCCTGTGTGCTATGTTTATGATAAAAATAATATTAGGTGTACACTGTACTAAAGAGCTGAGGGGTGGGTTAATATGACCTCACAGTTAATGTATGTGGCCCTCACAGTTAACCTATATCAACAAAAGTTACCAAGTTACAGTGAAATTATTCCAAAACGAGTCATCCTATCAAGTTACATTAAAATCCCCTCATAAATATGGCCTGTAGACTGTGCTAAAGGTTTTCGGGCTTCGGGCCCCTGTAGCCGTCAGATTCCAAATTGCACCCAAAGGGGACGTTCTCATCTAGACATTATATGAAGTCAATCTACCAAGTTACAATGAAATCCCTTAATAAATATGACCTGTAGACTGTGCTAAAGGTCTTTGGGCTCAGGCAGCCATCATGGCTGAATGATCGCAACCAAAAGGGGACATTCTCATATGGACACTATTTGGAGTCATCCTACTAAGGTACAATGAAATCCCTTCATAATTATGACCTGTAGACTGTTCTAAAGGTTTTCGGGCTTTGGGCCCCTGAAGACGTTACAGTTGCCCAATCGTGTCCAAAAGGGGACATTCTCATCTAGATATTATATGAAGTCAACCTACCAAGTTAAAATGAAATCCCTTCATAAATATGACCTGTAGACTGTGCTAAAGGTTTTCAGGCTTCGGGCTCGGGCAGCCATCATGGTTGAATGATCGCAACCAAAGGGGACAATCTCATCTGGGCATCATCTGGAGTGATCCTGCGAAGTTACAATGAAATCCCCTCATAAATATGACCTGTAGACTGTGCTCAAGGTTTTCGGGCTCCCGGCACCAGTAGCCATCACAGTTGACCATTCACGACCAAAAGGGGATGTCATCATCTAGGCATTATATGGAGTCAACCTAACAGGTTACAATGAAATCCTTCTATAAATATAACCTTTTGCCTATGCTAAAGGTTTTTGGCCTCGGGCACAAATCAAGGCTGAATGATCACGGCCAAAATGGGACGTTCTCATCTAGACATTATTTGGAGTCATCCTACCAAGTTACAATAAAATCCCTTCATAAATATGACCTGTAGACAGTGCAAAAGGTTTTTGGGCTTCAGGCACCTTTAGCCGTCAAAGATGCCCAATCATGTCCAAAAGGGGACATTCTCATCTAGACATTATATGAAGTCAACCTACCAAGTTACAATGAAATCCCTTCATAAATATGACCTGTAGACTGTGCTTAAGGTTTTCGGGCTCGGGCAGCCATCATGGTTGAATGATCGCATCCAAAGGGGACAATCTCATCTGGGCATCATCTGGAGTGATCCTGCAAAGTTACAATGAAATCCCTTCATAAATATGACCTGTAGACCATGCTCAAGGTTTTCGGGCTTTGGGCACCTGAAGCCATCACAGTTGACCAATCACGACCAAAAGGGGATGTCATCATCTAGGCATTATATGGAGTCAACCTTACAGGTTACAATGAAATCCTTCTATAAATATAACCTTTTGCCTATTCTAAAGGTTTTTGGGCTCGGCCACCCATCAAGGCTGAATGATCATGGCCAAAATGGGACGTTCTCATCTAGACATTATTTGGAGTCATCCTACCAAGTTACAATGAAATCCCCTCATAAATATGACCTGTAGACTGTGCTAAAGGTTTTCGGGCTTCGGGCACTTTTAGCCATCACAGTAGCCCAATCATGTCCAAAAGGGGGCGTTCTCATCTAAACATTATATGAAGTCAACCCACCAAGTTACAATGAAATTCCTCAATAAATATGACCTGTAGACTGTGGTAAAGGTTTTCGGGTTTTGGGCTCGGGTAGTCGTCACGGTTGGCAGATCATGCCCAAATGGGGAAATTTTCATCTAGACATCATAAGGAGTCATCCTACCAAGTTACATTGAAATCCATCCACATTAAACATGACCTGCAGACTGTGCTAAAAGTTTTTGGGTTTCGGGCTTGGGCAGCCATCACGGTTGATAGATCATGCCCAAAAGAGGACGTTCTCATCTAGGCATTATACAGAGGCATCCTATCAAGTTACAATGAAATCCCTTCATAAATACGACCTGTAGAAGACTGTGCTAATGGTGTTCGGGTTTTGGGCTCGGGCAGCCATACCGGTTGCCCGATCGCAACCAAAAGGGGATGTTCTCATCTAGACATGACCCCAAACCTGCATATGAAATTTCGTGACGATCAGACAAGAACTGCGGGGTGTAGCCCGTGCTAAAGGAAAATGTGAACAGACGTCACAGACTCACAGACTAACAGACTCACAGACTAACAGACTTCTGCACGCGTGATGGCAATAGCTTATCTTGACTATGTCAAGTTAAGCTAAAAATCCTGGACTGTCAAGGACATGTACTGACAATTCTCAAGCACTTTCCCACTTTTGTCCAAAACTAGTTTCGTTATCTACAGTGATTGTATACAAGCCTGTTAACCATTCTAACCCAGACCATTATCACCTGCACCTGACCCTAAAGCTCTCTGAGAGAGCTTCCCAAAGATGAGTCAGGAGTAGTATGTCTCATATGTTTCACCCCACATTGGCCGAATCTTATATGACATCATAGTCACATGACCCAGCTGCATCATGTTGTATTGTCATGGTAACCCGTGTGATGTCATCCCCATAGTGATAGGTGGCATAAGTGCACATACGCAACACATGTTGTTAGGGTGATATGGGTGATATGTGTTTCTGTAGTCCATTTGTATACTGGAGGCAGCCATCTTGGTTTCTATGGTAGCATGTGGTTGCTATGTTACCCAAAGACTTCTTATAGGATAGGGGTATGTTCGGAGGATATGTTCCTTTGTAAAAGAGTAGTCCCCGATTCATAGAATTACCCAAATAGACCGGACAATCCCTCCAAACCATCAAAATCCTTTTTAGGACCGCCAGCCCGTGGTGGGGCCTGGGGTAAGTTCGAGTGAACTAGAGTAGTTTTTCTGGGCCAGATTTCCACAGAATCCATATTTATTTCGTAGAATTACGACAAAAAACCAATACCCATAATTGTTTACTTGGCTCTGATTTCCAAGTAAATTCTCGGTTTCTACCTATGTATCTACAAGCTGTTATGACTTCTTTGTTCTATTTATTCTGACTTCCATAGACGTGTTTATCTTCTATTGTACACATTACATGCAGCACAAAAGCACATGCTGGATGTGCCAATATGTGCTTATGTGAAATGGCACAATGTGATACATTGTGCACTAATACATCGTCACATGCTGGATGTGCTGATATGTCCTTATGTGAAAAGGCACAATGTGACACATTGTGCACTTGCATTTAGGCATATGCTTCCACTGCAGTGGAAGTTAACTCAGAAAAATACTCTATATTTTCTTCTTTCCCAAGCGATTTGGGAACGAAAAGTGGTGTAAAAGCACCACGAAAAAAAAAAGCCAAAACTGAGTGATGTGTGACCGGCACAAACCCAGTAGAGGACACTCTTCTTGTACAAATACACGGTTTCTAGAACCAGTCCACAGACACATAACCAATGTGTCATTCTGTTTGAATCCGCCAACATTGGAGTTATATGATCAGCGATGAGGAAGGAGTCTTACCCGAATAAGAAGACGGGAGGTCTCCATGTAAACAATTGTGGTAGGTATAAGAAAGGAAATTTACTATAAAATATAAATTTCTTATCAACCTACCTTACAATTGTTTGCAACAGGCTGAATAGACAATAGGAGGAGGGAATCACATAACCACACCCCACACAACACACCTGTGCAGGAACCGTGGACAGAAGAGGAGTTCCCTAGGCCTATAAAACCATAGCATCACAAACATTCATAAAAGACAATCAGATATGAGGAATATGGCTGTGTGACACACAGGTAGAAAGGACAGTAACCAAGCACATGGCTGGAACTGACCTCGTAATAAGTCTAATGGCTAGGGTAGACAACAGACTGAGCACAAGAAAGAGGGGCCCAAGGAAAAAAGGTCCTCAGTCTTCTCCTGCAACTGACACATATAGAAGGTGAAGAAAGTAGAAGCATTTCTCCAATGGGCTGCCTGCATAACATCCAACAACTTGACAGAGTTAGAATAAGCCCAGAAGGTAGACAAGGCACATACCTCGTGGGCAAAAATAATGATTGGTAATACAATTGTCCGTCGCTAGACGGGTGTAGGGTGCATGAATAGCAAGACAAATTCATCGAGAAATGGACTGAGGAGAGATCTTCTGTCGACCAGGAATAAGAGACAGAAAAAATCGTTTCCTGCCTTTCCTAATGAACTGCGTCAGTTGAGATAAATACGATTTTGCACGAACTGGACAGAACAAAGGGTAATTTACCTTCAGCAGAAGGAAGAGCCCTGATACAGATAGGAGGTGGAGTAGTTTCTGGCATCTGATTCTTGACAAGAAAGGAGCAATCAGTGGTAAAAGTAACACTGTTGGCGGAGCTCCTGAAAAAGGACAGATCAACCGAGAGGGCGTGAAACTCACTAACCCTTCTGGCTGAGGCAAATGCCATCAGAAAAGCCGTCTTGTATGTGAAAAAACACATATCCACCTGGGATAAAGGTTTGAATGGCACCTCCCCCTCCCAGCCACCAAGCAAAGCAGCACACAAGAAAGATTCCATCTTGGGGTAAGCTGCAAAATCCTAGGCCTTTCCAAAGAAAAGTGCCAACTTAGCTTGGAGATGTATGGATTAGTGCCAATATGACCTTTCCCACATACGAAAAGGTATCCAAAAGCATGGACATGAACTCTTTGACGGTAACAGGTTGGAGACTACGAGAATCAAACAGATATACCAGAAAATCTCCAATCTGTGTTACCAAAGGATCAGCATAATCAACAGAGTGATCAGCACACAATCGACAGAAGCCCTTCTACTTAGCCACATTGGCTAAACCAGTGCAGTGCCGCCTTGAAGAAGAAATGCACTCCACAGCTCATCTCGAAAAACCTCTATGAAGACAAGACAGGACCCAACAAAGATATGCGTGAAGGCAGGGTGAAAGCAGAGGGAATCACAGCCCTCGCCCGGGGAACCACCACCATATTCAGCTGTGTGCAGAAGTCCATCCTCAGATGACAAAACAACTGAGAAGGGACCAGGTCAAACTTCTCCTAGTTGACTCAGAACCCCAGAGACATGTGCAGGCTCAACAGTGTTTTGACATCTGACTCCAGAAGAGCAGCAATGAAGTGCCTCTGGAGGATATCATCCAGATATAGCGTAGTAGTCACCTTTGACTGTGTGCAATGGAAGGCTACCACATGCGACATCAGTCGGGTGAAGGCCCAACGAGCCAGGAACTTGAACTGGTAAACTCACCCCAGAAAAGCGAACCTGGGATACTTTCCTGATGTCCGATGAATCGGAATGTGAAAGTAAGCAACTCGCAGGTCGATGCTGGAAGTGAAATCTCCCTGGGAAATGGAACTGACCTGAAGATCTCCATGCTGAACTTGGGAGCAATGATAGACTGGTTCAGGATACTTCTGGGTGCCTTTGACCGTACCAGTCGGTACAAGTGGTCAAAGCTTTTGCAGCATGCGACTCAAAGCTGACTTCCAAGGCTATGTAGACTTCATTCTTCGCTGGGCCGTACCTTTTTGCCTCATGTGCATTATTGTTCCTACGATTCCGGGTGAAGGCCCAAGGATGTCAACACACTGTTGAGCCTGCACACAGCGTTGGTGTTCCAAGTGAACGAGGAGACGTCGGACCTGGTCCATTCTCAGATGTTTTGTCATCTGGGGATGGATTTCCACACTCAGCTGAATATGGTGGCGGTTCCCCGGCTGAGGGCTGTGATTCCCTCGGCTTTTGCCCTGACTATGACCCAGACCACGTCCACGATAGCTAGGAGTATTTTCCAGCTGCTCGGTCTCTGCCGATCGGTGATGGATCTCATTCATCTAGGTCGGCTGCATGTCATACCTCTCCAATACTTTCTGCTCCGTCATTGGAGGCCGAGTGTCAATCCTCTGCATCTGGGTCTTCTGTTACCAGTATCTCTTCATCGTCACCTTCTTGCCTGGACAAATGTTCAGTGGAATATGCAGGGAGTTCCACTGGACTTGCCCATATCTGAGTGTGTTCTGACGGCAGATGTCAGCGATCTCAGATGGGGCCCGACGTTGGATCCTCTCGGTCTTTCCCTTCATGGTGTAGGGGACCGGGATCAAGCAGCTCTTCACATCAACCAGAAGGAGCTTCTTGCTCTTCTTCTGAGTTTCCGGCAGTGAATCCCCCACATTTCAAATCGTCAGGTCTTTCTGTTGTTCGACAATTCAACAATGGTCTCCTACATTAGGAACCAGGGTGGCACGCACTCGGTTCTCATGTACGAATTGGCTCGGGATCTTCTACTGATAGCTCAGGATGTCAATGCTGGTGTGGTGATTTGTCACATACCCAGTCGACTGAATGTCCTAGCTGACTCTCTGAACCGACGGGGCAGGGTCCTTTCCACTGAGTGGATGCTTCACAGGGCTGTGTTCCAGTCACTTTGCAATCTCTGGGGTCATTCCCACATAGATCTTTTTGTGACCCATTGGAATGATCAGGTAGACACTTTTCGTGTACCTGTGTCCAGATCCTCTGGCTTTTGCCGTGGATGCTCTGTCACTCCATTGGAATGGGCTTGTCGGCTACACCTTCCCTCCGGGTCCGATTCTGCCTCAGGTTCTAGCCAAGATACCAACCTGCAGTTGTTGAATCATTCTGATCACTGCCCAGTCACCTCAGCAGGAATGGATCAATCAGCTCCGCTCTCTGTTGGCGGCGGCTCTGACACGTCTCTCCCCCCCACCCCACTACATCGCGACCTTCTTTGTCCAGGTCACAGGAGGATGTTTCAGGTCGACTTGACTTCATTGTACCTTTATGCACATCTTTGTCGGGTCCTGTCTCCTCGTAGAGGTTTTTTGAGATGAGCAGTGGAGTGCATTTCTTCTTCAAGGTGGCATTCCACTGGTTTAGCCAATGCGGATAAGTAGAAGGGCTTCTGTCGATGGTGTGCTGATCACTCTGTTGATTAAGCTGATCCTTTGATAACACAGATTGGAGAGATTCTGGTAAATCTGTTTGAGTCTTGGGGTCTCCAACCTGTTATCGTCAAAGGGTACTGGTCCATGCTTTTGGAGACCTTTTCATATGTGGGAAAGCATTGTATCAGCACTAATCTGTACCTGTCCAAGCTTATTCGGCACTTTTCTTCGAAAAGGCCTAGGATTCTGCAGCCTACCCCAAGATGGAATCTTTCTTGGGTGCTGCTTTGCTTGGGGGCAGGGAGTGGGGAGTGGGAAATTAGTGTATGTTTAGTCTGAACTGGTGATTCAAATTCAAACCTGAATGCAATTGATAAGTTTCATGAAAAGAGACATAACTCTGTAAACAATTGTATGTGCATTTCATTCAGAGGCATTATGTTTTCCTAATCTTGATTTCTTCTGTTACAGTTAGTTGTCTATGGGTCCTCACCAATCAGTTTTTCAAACAAGAGGCCCCGGGGGCATGAGGGCGCTCACCTGACATGGTAGCCTGAATATAAAACCCAGGAATTGATTTCAACAAGTTGCATCTGCCCCTCCTTAGAAAAGCTTATACCAAAATATCCAAACATTCACACCAGTGGATGTAAAAAAAAATTTTTTTAAAGAATATTCCTCATATTGAACTAAGTTATAATTCGGGCTCACATAAAAAACCCAAATATGAACCCAGGGACATGGCTTGAACAAACTTGAACCTCACCTCCAGTGGGACGCCATTTTCCAAATATCAAGAGATTCTGACTGGTGGATGTGAAGAAGAAGATTTTTGAAGAATCATCCTCATATTGAACTAAGTTATAATTCGGGCATGCCAAATATCAAAACATTCCGACTGCTGAGTCTGACGAAGAAGATTTTTAAAGAAATATTCCTCATATTGAACTAAGTTATAATTCGCGCTGCAGGGAGCCCAAATATGAACCCAGGGACTTGGATTTAACGAACTTCAATCTCCCCCCACCCCCCCTCCCAAGGATGTTGCACACAAAATATCAAAATATTCCGACTGCTGGATCTGAAGAAGATTTTTTTTTTAAGAAAATTCCTCATTTTGAACTAAGTTATAATTCGGGCTTCCACAGTGAGCCCAAATATAAACCCAGGGACTTGGCTTGAACAAACTTGAATTTCAACACCCTAAGCATGCTGCATACCAAATATCAAAAGATTCTAATTGGTAGATCTGAAGAAGATTTTTAAAGAATATTCCTCATACAGCACTAATTTAAACATTTGGGCTCCCATATAGAGCCCAAATATGGACACAGGGAATTGATTTCAATAAATGTGTGAAACAATCTTCCAAAGATGTTATACGTGAAATTTGAAAGTGTTGGAGCAGTGGTTTGGGAGAAAAGTAGTGTTAAATGTAAAGTTAACACCGGATGGAAAGTGATTAGTAAAGCTCCCCTTGGTCAAAGTATACATTTTGACATTTTTGACATAAATCGCCATTTAAGCAAGTTTTGTGACATTAACTGAATTACAAGGTGCATAGTCTCACAAAGGATATGCATCTGTGCATACCCACACTTGCTAGTCAAGTAAAAATATAAGGAACCAACAAGGAAATTTCATGCTGATGGATGACAGGTCATCATATTACATGTGGGTCCAAAAGTTCGTACTGACAGGGTTAATGTATCTCTGGAGGAAAAAATCCTGGACTGTCAAGGACATGTACTGACAATTCTCAAGCACTTTTCCACTTTTGTCCAAAACTATTTTCGTTGTCTACAGTGATTGTATACAAGCCTGTTAACCATTCTAACCCAGACCATTATCACCTGCACCTGACCCTAAAGCTCTCTTGAGAGAGCTTCCCAATGATCAGTCAGTAGTATGTCTCATATGTTTCACCCCACATTGGCCGAATCTTATGTGACATCATAGTCACATGACCCAGTTGCATCATGTTGTATTGTCATGGTAACCCGTGTGAGTGGGCATGTTGTGATGTCATCCCCATAGTGATAGGTGGTGTAAGTGCACATACGCAACACATATTGTTAGGGTGATATGTGTTTCTGTAGTCCATTTGTATACTGGAGGCAGCCATCTTGGTTTCTATGGTAGCATGTGGTTGCTATGTTACCCAAAGACTTCTTATAGGATAGGGGTATGTTCGGAGGATATGTTTCTTTGTAAAAGAGTAGTCCCCAATTCATAGAATTACCCAAATAGACCCGACAATCCCTCCAAACCACCAAAATCCTTTTTAGGACCGCCAGCCCGTGGTGGGGCCTGGGGTAAGTTCGATTGAACTAGAGTAGTTTTTCTGGGCCAGATTTTCACAGTATCCATATTTATTTCGCAGAATTACCACAAAAAAAAAATACCCATAATTGTTTATTTGGCTCAGATTTCCAAGTAAATTCTCGGTTTCTACCTATGTATCTACAAGCTGTTATGACTTCTTTGTTCTATTTATTCTGACTTCCATAGACGTGTTTATCTTCTACTGTACACATTACATGCAGCACAAAAGCACATGCTGGATGTGCCAATATGTGCTTATGTGAAATGGCACAATGTGACACATTGTGCACTAGTACATCGTCACATGCTGGATGTGCTGATATGTGCTTATGTGAGAAGGCAATGTGACACATTGTGCACTAGCATTTAGGCACATGCTTGCACTACAGTGGAAGTCTGCAACTCGGGAAAATATTCTATATTTTCTTCTTTTCCAAGAGATTTGGGAACGAAAAGTGGTGTAAAAGCACCACAAAAAAAAAGCCAAAACGGAGTCATGTGTGACCGGCAAACACTCAGTAGAGGACACTCTTCTCCTTGTACTAATCCATGGCTTCCGGAACCAGTGCACAGACACATAACCAATGTGTCATTCTGTTTGAATCTGCCAACATTGGAGTTATATGATCAGCGATGAGGAAGGAGTCTTACCCGAATAAGAAGACAGAGGGTCTTCCTGTAAACAATTGTGGTAGCTATAATAAGAAAGGAAATTTACTATAAAATTTAAATTTCTTATCAGCCTACCTTACAATTGTTTGCAACAGGCTGAATAGACAATAGGAGGAGGGAATCACATAACCAAATCCCACACAACCCACCTGTGCAGGAACCGTGGACAGAAGAGGAGTTCCCTAGGCCTATAAAATCATAGCATCACAAACATTAGTAAAAGACAATCAGATATGAGGAATATGGCTCTGTGTGACACACAGGCAGAAAGGACAATAACCAAGCACATGGTTGGAACTAACCTCGTAAGAAGTCTAATGGCTAGGGTAGACAACAGACTGAGCAGAAGAAAGAGGGCCCAAGGAAAAAAGGTTCTCAGACTTCTCCTGCAACTGACACAGATAGAAGGTGGAGAAAGTACAAGCATTTCTCCAATGGGCTGCCTGCATAACATCCAACAACTTGACAGAGTTAGCATAAGCCCAGAAGGAAGACAAGGCACATATCTCGTGGGCAAAAATATGATTGGTAATACAGCTATCAGTCGCTAGACAGGTGTAGGATGCACGAATAGCAAGACAAATCCATCGAGAAATGGATTGAGGAGAGATCTTCTGTCGACCAGGAATAAGAGACAGAAAAAATTGTTTCCTGCCTTTCCTAATGAACTGCGTCAGTTGAGATAAATACGATTTTGCACGAACTGGACAGAACAAAGGGCAATTACCTTCAGCAGAAGGAAGAGCCCTGATACAGATAGGAGGTGGAATAGTTTCTGGCATCTGATTCTTGACCAGAAAGGAGCAATCAGTGGTAAAAGTAACACTGTTGGCGGAGCTCCTGAAAAAGGATGGATTAACCGAGAGAGCGTGAAACTCACTAACCCTTCTGGCTGAGGCAAACGCCATCAGAAAAGCCGTCTTGTTTGTGAAAAAATACATATCCACCTGGGATAAAGGCTTGAATGGCACCTCCCCCACCCTGCCACCAAGCAAAGCAGCACCCAAGAAAGATTCCATCTTGGGGTAAGCTGCAAAATCCTAGGCCTTTCCAAAGAAAAGTGCCAACTAAGCTTGGAGATGTATGGATTAGTGCCGATATGACGCTTTCCCACATACGAAAAGGTATCCAAAAGCATGGACATGAACCCTTTGACGGTAACAGGTTGGAGACTCCAAGAATCAAACCGATATACAAGAAAATCTCCAATCTGTGTTACCAAAGGATCAGCATAATCAATAGAGTGATCAGCACACCATCAACAGAAGACCTTCCACCTAGCCACATTGGTTAAACCAGTGGAGTGCTGCCTTGAAGAAGAAATGCGCTCCACTGCTCGTCTCGAAAAATCTCTATGAATTGAGACAGGACCCAACAAAGATACGCGTGAAGGCACAATGAAGTCAGGTCGACATGAATCCTCCTCGTGTGACCTTGACAAAGAAGGATGCAACGTAGAGGGAGATGTGTCAGAACCGTCGCCAACAGAGAGTGGAGGTGATTGATCCACACCCACTGAGGCAACTAGGGAGGGAACAACGATTCGACAACTGCAGGTTCGTATCTTGGCGAGAACCTGAGGCAGAATCGGCCCTGGTGAGAAGGCGTAACCAACAAGACTGTTTCAATCAATTGACAGAGTGTCTACCGCAAAAGCCAGAGGATCTGGATACAGAGACACCAGTGTCCACTTGATGGTTCCAATGGGTCGCAAAAAGATCGATGTGGGGACGACCCCAGAAATCACAAAGTGATTGGAACACTATCCTCTAAAGCATCCACTCAGTGGAAATGACCCTGTCAAGTCGGGACAGGGAGTTGGCTAGGACATTCAGACGACCAGGAATGTGTCGAACCACCACCCCGGCATTGACATCCTGAGCTAGCAGTAGAAGATCCCGAGCCAATTCGTACACGAGAACCATGTGCGTGCCGCCCTGGTTCCGAATGTAAGCGACCACTGTCGAATTGTTGATCAACAGAAGGACCTGATGATTCAGAAGGTGGGGGATCTACTGACGGAAACTATGAAGAAGAGCAAGAAGCTCCTTCTGGTTGATGTGAAGAGCTGCTTGATTCTGGTGCCATACACCAAGAAGGGAAAGACCTAGAGAATCAAACATCGTGCCCAATCTGAGATCACTGGCATTTGGCAACAGAACACGATCAGATATGGCCAAGTCCAACAAAACTCCCTGCATAATTCACTTAACATCTGTCCAGGGAAGAAGGTGATGATGAAGAGATGCTAGTAATTGAAGAACCAAATCTAGAGGATCGACATTCGGCCTCCAACAACTGAACAGAAAGTGTTGGAGAGTTATGACATGCAGCCGACCTAGAGGAATGAGATCTGTCCCCGAACCGCAGAGACCGAGCAGCCGGAGAATACTCCAAGCTGTCAAGGTCGTGCACTGGGTCAGAGTCAGGGCGAAAGCGGTGGGAATCACAGCCCTCGCCTGGGGAACCACCACCAAATTCAGCTGTGTGCAGAAGTCCATCCTCAGATGACAAAACGACTGAGACGGGACCAGGTCCGACTTCTCCTAGTTGACTCAGATCCCCAGGAACATGTGCAGGCTCAACAGTGTGTTGACATCTGACTCCAGAAGAGCAGCATTGAAGTGCCTCTGGAGGATATCATCCAGATATGGCGAAGAAGTCACCTTGGACTGTGTGCAATGGAAGGCTACCACATGCGACATCAGTCGGGTGAAGGCCCAACGAACCAGGAACTTGAACTGGTAAACTCACCCCAGAAAAGCGAACCTGGGATACTTTCCTGATGTCCGATGAATCGGAATGTGAAAGTAAGCAACTCGCAGGTCGATGCTGGAAGTGAAATCTCCCTGGGAAATGGAACTGACCTGAAGATCTCCATGCTGAACTTAGGAGCAATGATAGACTGGTTCAGGATACTTCTGGGTGCCTTTGACCGTACCAGTCGGTACAAGTGGTCAAAGCTTTTGCAGCATGCGACTCAAAGCTGACTTTCAAGGCTATGTAGACTTCATTCTTTGCTGGGCCGATACCTTTTTGCCTCGTGTGCATTATCGTTCCTACGATTCCGGGTGAAGGCCCAAGGATGTCAACACACTGTTGAGCCTGCACACAGCGTTGGTGTTCCGAGTGAATGAGGAGACGTCGGACCTGGTCCATTCTCAGATGTTTTGTCATCTGGGGATGGATTTCCACACTCAGCTGAATATGGTGGCGGTTCCCCGGCTGAGGGCTGTGATTCCCTCGGCTTTTGCCCTGACTATGACCCAGACCACGTCCACGTTAGCTAGGAGTACTTTCCAGCTGCTCGGTCTCTGCTGATCGGTGATGGATCTCATTCATCTAGGTCGGCTGCATGTCATACCTCTCCAATACTTTCTGCTCCGTCATTGGAGGCCGAGTGTCAATCCTCTGCATCTGGGTCTTCTGTTACCAGTATCTCTTCATCGTCACCTTCTTGCCTGGACAAATGTTCAGTGGAATATGCAGGGAGTTCCACTGGACATGCCCATATCTGAGTGTGTTCTGACGGCAGATGTCAGCGATCTCAGATGGGGCCCGACGTTGGATCCTCTCGGTCTTTCCCTTCATGGTGTAGGGGACCAGGATCAAGCAGCTCTTCACATCAACCAGAAGGAGCTTCTTGCTCTTCTTCTGAGTTTGCGGCAGTGAATCCCCCACATTTCAAATCGTCAGGTCCTTCTGTTGTTCGACAATTCAACAATGGTCTCCTACATTAGGAACCAGGGTGGCACGTACTCGGTTCTCATGTACGAATTGGCTCGGGATCTTCTACTGATAGCTCAGGATGTCAATGCTGGTGTGGTGGTTTGTCACATACCCAGTAGACTGAATGTCCTAGCTGACTCTCTGAACCGACGGGGCAGGGTCCTTTCCACTGAGTGGATGCTTCACAGGGCTGTGTTCCAGTCACTTTGCAATCTCTGGGGTCATTCCCACATAGATCTTTTTGTGACCCATTGGAATGATCAGGTAGACACTTTTCGTGTACCTGTGTCCAGATCCTCTGGCTTTCGCCGTGGATGCTCTGTCACTCCATTGGAATGGGCTTGTCGGCTACACCTTCCCTCCGGGTCCGATTCTGCCTCAGGTTCTAGCCAAGATACCAACCTGCAGTTGTTGAATAATTCTGATGACTGCCCAGTCACCTCAGCAGGAATGGATCAATCAGCTCCGCTCTCTGTTGGCGGCGGCTCTGACACGTCTCTCCCCCCACCCTACTACATCGCGACCTTCTTTGTCCCGGTCACAGGAGGATGTTTCAGGTCGACTTCGACTTCATTGTACCTTTATGCACATCTTTGTCGGGTCCTGTCTCCTCGTAGAGGTTTTTTGAGATGAGCAGTGGAGTGCATTTCTTCTTCAAGGTGGCATTCCACTGGTTTAGCCTATGCGGATAAGTAGAAGGGCTTCTGTCGATAGTGTGCTGATCACTCTGTTGATTAAGCTGATCCTTTGATAACACAGATTGGAGAGATTCTGGTAAATCTCTTTGAGTCTTGGGGTCTCCAACCTGTTATCGTCAAAGGGTACTGGTCCATGCTTTTGGAGACCTTTTCATATGTGGGAAAGCATTGTATCGGCACTAATCTGTACCTGTCCAAGCTTATTCGGCACTTTTCTTTGAAAAGGCCTAGGATTCTGCAGCCTACCCCAAGATGAAATCTTTCTTGGGTGCTGCGTTGCTTGGGGGCAGGGAGTGGGGAGTGGGAAATTAGTGTATGTTTAGTCTGAACTGGTGATTCAAATTCAAACCTGAATGCAATTGATAAGTTTCATGAAAAGAGACATAACTCTGTAAACAATTGTATGTGCATTTCATTCAGAGGCATTATGTTTTCCTAATCTTGATTTCTTCTGTTACAGTTAGTTGTCTATGGGTCCTCACCAATCAGTTTTTCAAACAAGAGGCCCCGGGGGCATGAGGGCGCTCACCTGACATGGTAGCCTGAATATAAAACCCAGGAATTGATTTCAACAAGTTGCATCTGCCCCTCCTTAGAAAAGCTTATACCAAACTATCCAAACATTCACACCAGTGGATGTAAAAAAAAAATTTTTTAAAGAATATTCCTCATATTGAACTAAGTTATAATTCGGGCTCACATAAAAAGCCCAAATATGAACCCAGGGACATGGCTTGAACAAACTTGAACCACACCTCCAGTGGGACGCCATTTTCCAAATATCAAGAGATTCTGACTGGTGGATGTGAAGAAGAAGATTTTTGAAGAATCATCCTCATATTGAACTAAGTTATAATTCGGGCATGCCAAATATCAAAACATTCCGACTGCTGAATCTGACGAAGAAGATTTTTAAAGAAATATTCCTCATATTGAACTAAGTTATAATTCGCGCTGCAGGGAGCCCAAATATGAACCCAGGGACTTGGATTTAACAAACTTCAATCTCCCCCCCCCCCCCCCCCCCCCCTCCCAAGGATGTTGCACACAAAATATCAAAATATTCCGACTGCTGGATCTGAAGAAGAATTTTTTTTAAGAAAATTCCTCATTTTGAACTAAGTTATAATTCGGGCTTCCACAGTGAGCCCAAATATAAACCCAGGGACTTGGCTTGAACAAACTTGAATTTCAACACCCTAAGCATGCCGCATACCAAATATCAAAAGATTCTAATTGGTAGTTTCTGAAGAAGATTTTTAAAAAATATTCCTCATACAGCACTAATTTAAACATTTGGGCTCCCATATAGAGCCCAAATATGGACCCAGGGAATTGATTTCAATAAATGTGTGAAACAATCTTCCAAAGATGTTATACGTGAAATTTGAAAGTGTTGGAGCAGTGGTTTGGGAGAAAAGTAGTGTTAAATGTAAAGTTAACACCGGATGGAAAGTGATTAGTAAAGCTCCCCTTGGTCAAAGTATACATTTTGACATTTTTGACATAAATCGCCATTTAAGCAAGTTTTGTGACATTAACTGAATTACAAGGTGCATAGTCTCACAAAGGATATGCATCTGTGCATACCCACACTTGCTAGTCAAGTAAAAATATAAGGAACCAACAAGGAAATTTCATGCTGATGGATGACAGGTCATCATATTACATGTGGGTCCAAAAGTTCGTACTGACAGGGTTCATGTACCTCTGGAGGAAAAAATCCTGGACTGTCAAGGACATGTACTGACAATTCTCAAGCACTTTTCCACTTTTGTCCAAAACTATTTTCGTTGTCTACAGTGATTGTATACAAGCCTGTTAACCATTCTAACCCAGACCATTATCACCTGCACCTGACCCTAAAGCTCTCTTGAGAGAGCTTCCCAATGATCAGTCAGGAGTAGTATGTCTCATATGTTTCACCCCACATTGGCCGAATCTTATGTGACATCATAGTCACATGACCCAGTTGCATCATGTTGTATTGTCATGGTAACCCGTGTGAGTGGGCATGTTGTGATGTCATCCCCATAGTGATAGGTGGTGTAAGTGCACATATGCAACACATATTGTTAGGGTGATATGTGTTTCTGTAGTCCATTTGTATACTGGAGGCAGCCATCTTGGTTTCTATGGTAGCATGTGGTTGCTATGTTACCCAAAGACTTCTTATAGGATAGGGGTATGTTTGGAGGATATGTTCCTTTGTAAAAGAGTAGTCCCCAATTCATAGAATTACCCAAATAGACCCGACAATCCCTCCAAACCACCAAAATCCTTTTTAGGACCGCCAGCCCGTGGTGGGGCCTGGGGTAAGTTCGATTGAACTAGAGTAGTTTTTCTGGGCCAGATTTTCACAGTATCCATATTTATTTCGCAGAATTACCACAAAAAAACAATACCCATAATTGTTTACTTGGCTCAGATTTCCAAGTAAATTCTCGGTTTCTACCTATGTATCTACAAGCTGTTATGACTTCTTTGTTCTATTTATTCTGACATCCATAGACGTGTTTATCTTCTATTGTACACATTACATGCAGCACAAAAGCACATGCTTGATGTGGCAATATGTGCTTATGTGAAATGGTACAATGTGACACATTGTGCACTAGTACATCGTCACATGCTGGATGTGCTGATATGTGCTTATGTGAGAAGGCAATGTGACACATTGTGCACTAGCATTTAGGCACATGCTTGCACTACAGTGGAAGTCTGCAACTCGGGAAAATATTCTATATTTTCTTCTTTTCCAAGAGATTTGGGAACGAAAAGTGGTGTAAAAGCATCACAAAAAAAAAAGCCAAAACGGAGTCATGTGTGACCGGCAAACACTCAGTAGAGGACACTCTTCTCCTTGTACTAATCCATGGCTTCCGAAATCAGTGCACAGACACAGCCAACATTGGAGTTATATGATCAGCGATGAGGAAGGAGTCTTACCCGAATAAGAAGACGGAGGGTCTCCACGTATACAATTGTGGTAGGTATAATAAGAAAGGAAATTTACTATAAAATTTAAATTTCTTATCAACCTACCTTACAATTGTTTGCAACAGGCTGAACAGACAATAGGAGGAGGGAATCACATAACCAAACCCCACACAACCCACCTGTGCAGGAACCGTGGACAGAAGAGGAGTTCCCTAGGCCTATAAAATCATAGCATCACAAACATTAGTAAAAGACAATCAGATATGAGGAATATGGCTCTGTGCGACACACAGGCAGAAAGGACAATAACCAAGCACATGGCTGGAACTAACCTCGTAAGAAGTCTAATGGCTAGGGTAGACAACAGACTGAGCAGAAGAAAGAGGGCCCAAGGAAAAAAGGTTCTCAGACTTCTCCTGCAACTGACACAGATAGAAGGAGGAGAAAGTACAAGCATTTCTCCAATGGGCTGCCTGCATAACATCCAACAACTTGACAGAGTTAGCATAAGCCCAGAAGGTAGACAAGGCACATACCTCGTGGGCAAAAATATGATTGGTAATACAATTGTCAGTCGCTAGACAGGTGTAGGATGCGCGAATAGCAAGACAAATCCATCGAGAAATGGATTGAGGAGAGATCTTCTGTCGACCAGGAATAAGAGACAGAAAAAATCGTTCCCTGCCTTTCCTAATGAACTGCGTCAGTTGAGATAAATACGATTTTGCACGAACTGGAAAGAACAAAGGGCAATTACCTTCAGCAGAGGAGGTGGAGTAGTTTCTGGCATCTGATTCTTGACCAGAAAGGAGCAATCAGTGGTAAAAGTAACACTGTTGGCGGAGCTCCTGAAAAAGGATGGATCAACTGAGAGAGCGTGAAACTCACTAACCCTTCTGGCTGAGGCAAACACCATCAGAAAAGCCATCTTGTTTGTGAAAAAACACATATCCACCTGGGATAAAGGTTTGAATGGCACCTCCCCCTCCCTGCCACCAAGCAAAGCAGCACCCAAGAAAGATTCCATCTTGGGGTAAGCTGCAAAATCCTAGGCCTTTCCAAAGAAAAGTGCCAACTAAGCTTGGAGATGTATGGATTAGTGCCGATATGACGCTTTCCCACATACGAAAAGGTATCCAAAAGCATGGACATGAACCCTTCGACGGTAACAGGTTGGAGACTCCAAGAATCAAACAGATATACCAGAAAATCTCCAATCTGTGTTACCAAAGGATCAGCATAATCAACAGAGTGATCAGCACACCATCAACAGAAGACCTTCCACCTAGCCACATTGGCTAAACCAGTGGAGTGCTGCCTTGAAGAAGAAATGCGCTCCACTGCTCGTCTCGAAAAATCTCTATGAATTGAGACAGGACCCAACAAAGATACGCGTGAAGGCACAATGAAGTCAGGTCGACATGAAACCTCCTCGTGTGACCTTGACAAAGAAGGATGCAACGTAGAGGGAGATGTGTCAGAACTGCCGCCAACAGAGAGTGGAGGTGATTGATCCACACCCACTGAGGCGACTGGGGAGCGAACACAACGATTCGACAACTGCAGGTTCGTATCTTGGCGATAACCTGAGGCTGAATCGGCCCTGGTGAGAAGGCGTAACCGACAAGACTGTTCCAATCAATTGACAGAGTGTCTACCGCAAAAGCCAGAGGATCTGGATACAGGGACACCAAAGTGTCCACTTGATGGTTCCAATGGGTCGCAAAAAGATCGATGTGGGGACGACCCCAGAGATCACAAAGCGACTGGAACGCTGTCCTGTAAAGCATCCACTTAGTGGAAATGACCCTCTCAAGTCGGGACAGGGAGTCGGCTAGGACATTCAGATGACCAGGAATGTGTCGAACCACCACCCCGGCATTGACATCCTGAGCTAGCAGTAGAAGATCCTGAGCCAATTCGTACACGAGAACCATGTGAGTGCCGCCCTGGTTCCGAATGTAAGCGACCATTGTCGAATTGTTGATCAACAGAAGGACCTCACGATTCGAAAGGTGGGGGATCTACTGCCGGAAACTATGAAGAAGAGCAAGAAGCTCCTTCTGGTTGATGTGAAGAGCTGCTTGATTCTGATCCCAAACACCAAGAAGGGAAAGACCTAGAGAATCAAACGTCGTGCCCAATCCGAGATCACTGGCATCTGCCAACAGAACACGATCGGATATGGACAAGTCCAACAAAACTCCCTGCATAATTCACTGAACATCTGTCCAGGGAAGAAGGTGATGATGAAGAGATGCTAGTAATTGAAGAACCAAATCTAGAGGATCGACATTCGGCCTCCAACAACTGAACAGAAAGTGTTGGAGAGTTATGACATGCAGCCAACCTAGAGGAATGAGATCCGTCCCCGAACCGCAGAGACCGAGCAGCCGGAGAATACTCCGAGCTGTCACGGTCGTGCACTGGGTCAGAGTCAGGGGGAAAGCCGGTAGAATCACAGCCCTCACCTGGGGAACCACCACCATATTCAGCTGTGTGCAGAAGTCCATCCTCAGATGACAAAACGACTGAGAAGGGACCAGGTCAAACTTCTCCTACTTGACTTAGAACCCCAGCGACATGTGCAGGCTCAACAGTGTGTTGACATCTGACTCCAGAAGAGCAGCATTGAAGCGCCTCTGGAGGATATCATCCAGATATAGCGAAGTAGTCACCTTGGACTGTGTGCAATGGAAGGCTACCACATGCGACATCAGTCGGGTGAAGGCCCAAGGAGCCAGGAACTTGAACTGGTAAACTCACCCCAGAAAAGCGAACCTGAGATACTTTCCTGATGTCCCATGAATCGGAATGTGAAAGTAAGCAACTCGCAGGTCGATGCTGGAAGTGAAATCTCCCTGGGAAATGGAACTGACCTGAAGATCTCCATGCTGAACTTGGGAGCAATGATAGACTGGTTCAGGATACTTCTGGGTGCCTTCGACCGTACCAGTCGGTACAAGTGGTCGAAGCTTTTGCAGCATGCTACTCAAAGCTGAGTTCCAAGGCTATGTAGACTTCATTCTTCGCTGGGCCGATACCTTTTTGCCTCCTGTGCATTATCGTTCCTACGATTCCGGGTGAAGGCCCAAGGATGTCAACACACTGTTGAGCCTGCACACAGCATTGGTGTTCCGAGTGAACAAGGAGACGTCGGACCTGGTCCCTTCTCAGACGTTTTGTCATCTGGGGATGGATTTCCACGCTCAGCTGAATATGGTGGCCGTTCCCCGGGTGAGGGCTGTGATTCCCTCGCCTTTTGCCCTGACTATGACCCAGACCATGTCCACGATAGCTAGGAGTATTTTCCGGCTGCTCGGTCTCTGCCGATCGGTGATGGATCTCATTCATCTAGGTCGGCTGCATGTCATACCTCTCCAATACTTTCTCTCCGTCATTGGAGGCCGAGTGTTGATCCTCTGCATCTGGGTCTTCTGTTACCAGTATCTCTTCATCGTCACCTTCTTGCCTGGACAAATGTTCAGTGGAATATGCACGGAGTTCCACTGGACTTGCCCATATCCGAGTGTGTTCTGACGGCAGATGCCAGCGATTTCGGATGGGGCTCAACATTGGATCCTCTCGGTCTTTCCCTTCAAGGGGTAGGGGACCAGGATCAAGCATCTCTTCACATCAACCAGATGGAGGTTCTTGCTCTTCTTCTGAGTTTCCGGCAGTGAATCCCCCACATTTCAAATCGTCAGGTCCTTGTGTTGTTCGACAATTCAACAATGGTCTCCTACATTAGGAACCAGGGTGGCACGCACTCGGTACTCAGGTACGAATTGGCTCAGGATCTTCTACTGATAGCTCAGGATGTCAATGCTGGTGTGGTGGTTTGTCACATACCCAGTCGACGGAATGTCCTAGCTGACTCTCTGAACCAATGGGGCAGGGTCCTTTCCACTGAGTGGATGCTTCACAGGGCTGTGTTCCAGTTGCTTTGCAATCTCTGGGGTCATTCCCACATAGATCTTTTTGTGACCCATTGGAATGATCAGGTAGACACTTTCGTGTACCTGTGTCCAGATCCTCTGGTTTTCGCCGTGGATGCTCTGTCACTCCATTGGAATGGGCTTGTCGGCTACACCTTCCCTCCGGGTCCGATTCTGCCTCAGGTTCTAGCCAAGATACCAACCTGCAGTTGTTGAATCATTCTGATCACTGCCCTGTCACCTCAGCAGGAATGGATCAATCAGCTCCGCTCTCTGTTCGCAGCGGTTCTGTGACGTCCCCCAGTACATCAAGACCTTCTTTGTCCAGGTCACCCGAGGATGTTTCAAGTCGACCCGACTTCATTGAACCTTCATGCACATCTTTGTCGGGTCCTGTCTCCTCGTAGAGGTTTTTTGAGATGAGCAGTGGAGTGCATTTCTTCGTCAAGGCAGCACTCCACTGGTTTAGCCTATGCGGCTAAGAAGAAGGTCTTCTGTCGATGGTGTGCTGATCACTCTGTTGATTAAGCTGATCCTTTGATAACACAGACTGGAGAGTTTCTGGTATATCTGTTTGATTCTTGGGGTCTCCAACCTGTTATCGTCAAAGAGTACAGGTCCATGCTTTTGGAGAACTTTTCATATGTGGGAAAGCTTCGTATCGGCACTAATCTGCACCTGTCCAAGCTTATTCTGAACTTTTCTTTGAAAAGGCCTAGGATTCTGCAGCCTACCCCAAGATGGAATCTTCCGTGGGTGCTGCTTTGCGTGGGGCAGGGAGTGGGGAGGGGGGAAATTAGTGTATGTTTAGTCTGAACTGGTGATTCAAATTCAAACCTGAATGCAATTGATAAGTTTCATGAAAAGAGACATAACTCTGTAAACAATTGTATGTGCATTTCATTCAGAGGCATTATGTTTTCTTAATCTTGATTTCTTCTGTTAAAGTTAGTTGTCTATGGGTCCTCACCAATCAGTTTTTCAAACAAGAGGCCCCAGGGGGGGATGAGGGTGCTCACCTGACATGGTAGCCCGAATATAAAACCCAGGAATTGATTTCAACAAGTTGCATCTGCCCCTACTTAGAAAAGCTTATACCAAAATATCCAAACATTCACACCAGTGGATGTAAAAAAAAAAATTTTTTAAAGAATATTCCTCATATTGAACTAAGTTGTAATTCAGGCTCCCATAAGAAGCCCAAATATGAACCCAGGGACATGGCTTGAACAAACTTGAATCTCACCTCCAGTGGGATGCCATTTTCCAAATATCAAGAGATTCTGACTGGTGGATGTGAAGAAGAAGATTTTTAAGAAAATTCCTCATTTTGAACCAAGTTATAATTCGGGCTCCCACAGTGAGCCCAAATATAAACCCAGGAACTTGGCTTGAACAAACTTGAATTTCAACACCCTAAGCATGCTGCATACCAAATATCAAAAGATTCTAATTGGTAGATCTGAAGAAGATTTTTAAAGAATATTCCTCATACTGCGCTAATTTAAACATTTGGGCTCCCATACAGAGCCCAAATATGGACCCAGGGAATTGATTTCAATAAACCTGTGAAACAATCTTCCAAAGATGTTATATGTGAAATATGAAAGTTTTTGGAGCAGTGGTTTGGGATAAAAGTAGTGTTAAATGTAAAGTTAACACCAGACGGAAAATGATTTAGTAAAGCTCCCCTTGGTCAAAGTATACATTTTGACATTTTTGACGTAAATCGCCATTTAAGCAAGTTTTGTGACATTAACTGAATTACAAGGTGCATAGTCTCACAAAGAGTGTGCATCTGTGCATACCCCCACTTGCTAGTCAAGTAAAAATATAAGGAACCAACAAGGAAATTTCATGCTGATGGATGACAGGTCATCATATTACATGTGGGGTCCTAAAGTTCCTACTGACAGGGTTCATATACCTCTGGAGGAAAAAATCTTGGACTGTCAAGGACATGTACTGACAATTCTCAAGCACTTTCCCACTTTTGCCCAAAACTAGTTTCATTATCTACAGTGATTGTATACAAGCCTGTTAACCATTCTAACCCAGACCATTATCACCTGCACCTGACACTTAAGCTCTGAGAGAGCTTCCCAATGATCAGTCAGGAGTAGTATGTCTCATATGTTTCACCGCACATTGGGCGAATCTTATGTGACATCATAGTCACATGACCCAGTTGCATCATGTTGTATTGTCATGGTAACCCGTGTGAGTGGGCATGTTGTGATGTCATCCCCATAGTGATAGGTGGCGTAAGTGCACATACGCAACACATGTTAGGATGATATGTGTTTCTGTAGTCCATTTGTATACTGGAGGCAGCCATCTTGGTTTCTATGGTAGCATGTGGTTGCTATGTTACCCAAAGACTTCTTATAGGATAGGGGTATGTTCGGAGGATATGTCCAGGGAAGAAGGTGATGAAGAGATGCTAGTAATTGAAGAACCAAATCTAGAGGATCGACATTCGGCCTCCAACAACTGAGCAGAAAGTGTTGGAGAGTTATGACATGCAGCCAACCTAGAGGAATGAGATCCGTCCCCGAACCGCAGAGACCGAGCAGCCGGAGAATACTCCGAGCTGTCATGGTCGTGTACTGGGTCAGAGTCAGGGGGAAAGCCGGTGGAATCACAGCCCTCACCTGGGGAATTACCACCATATTCAGCTGTGTGCAGAAGTCCATCCTCAGATGACAAAACGACTGAGAAGGGACCAGGTCAAACTTCTCCTAGTTGACTCAGAACCCCAGCGACATGTGCAGGCTCAACAGTGTGTTGACATCTGACTCCAGAAGAGCAGCATTGAAGCGCCTCTGGAGGATATCATCCAGATATAGCGAAGTAGTCACCTTGGACTGTGTGCAATGGAAGGCTACCACATGCGACATCAGTCGGGTGAAGGCCCAAGGAGCCAGGAACTTGAACTGGTAAACTCACCCCAGAAAAGCGAACCTGAGATACTTTCCTGATGTCCCATGAATCGGAATGTGAATGTCAGCAACTCGCAGGTCGATGCTGGAAGTGAAATCTCCCTGGGAAATGGAACTGACCTGAAGATCTCCATGCTGAACTTGGGAGCAATGATAGACTGGTTCAGGATACTTCTGGGTGGCTTCGACCGTACCAGTCGGTACAAGCAGTCGAAGCTTTTGCAGCATGCTACTCAAAGCTGAGTTCCAAGGCTATGTAGACTTCATTCTTCGCTGGGCCGATACCTTTTTGCCTCCTGTGCATTATCGTTCCTACGATTCCGGGTGAAGGCCCAAGGATGTCAACACACTGTTGAGCCTGCACACAGCATTGGTGTTCCGAGTGAACGAGGAGACGTCGGACCTGGTCCCTTCTCAGACGTTTTGTCATCTGGGGATGGATTTCCACACTCAGCTGAATATGGTGGCCGTTCCCCGGGTGAGGGCTGTGATTCCCTCGCCTTTTGCCATGACTATGACCCAGACCACGTCCACGATAGCTAGGAGTATTTTCCGGCTGCTCGGTCTCTGCCGATCGGTGATGGATCTCATTCATCTAGGTCGGCTGCATGTCATACCTCTCCAATACTTTCTGCTCCGTCATTGGAGGCCGAGTTTCGATCCTCTGCATCTGGGTCTTCTGTTACCAGCATCTCTTCATCGTCACCTTCTTGCCTGGACAAATGTTCAGTGGAATATGCACGGGGTTCCACTGGACTTGCCCATATCCGAGTGTGTTCTGACGGCAGATGCCAGCGATCTCGGATGGGGCTGAACATTGGATCCTCTCGGTCTTTCCCTTCATGGTGTAGGGGACCAGGATCAAGCATCTCTTCACATCAACCAGACGGAGGTTCTTGCTCTTCTGAGTTTCCGGCAGTGAATCCCCCACATTTCAAATCGTCAGGTCCTTCTGTTGTTCGACAATTCGACAATGGTCTCTTACATTTGGAACCAGGGTGGCACGCACTCGGTTCTCATATACGAATTGGCTCGGGATCTTCTACTGATAGCTCAGGATGCCAATGCTGGTGTGGTGGTTCGTCACATACCCAATTGTCGGAATGTCCTAGCTGACTCCCTGAACAGATGGGGCAGGGTCCTTTCCACTGAGTGCATGCTTCACAGGACCGTGTTGCAGTCGCTTTGCAATCTCTCGGGTCATCCCCACATAGATCTTTTTGCGACCCATTGGAATGATCAGGTGGACACATTCGTGTACCTGTGTCCAGATCCTCTGGCTTTCGCAGTGGATGCTCTGTCACTCGATTGGAATGGGCTTGTCGGCTACACCTTCCCTCCGGGTCCGATTCTGCCTCAGGTTCTAGCCAAGATACCAACCTGCAGTTGTTGAATCATTCTGATCACTCCCCTGTCACCTCAGCAGGAATGGATTAATCAGCTCCGCTCTCTGTTGGCGGCGACTCTGACACGTCTCCCCCCCTCCCCCCCCCCCCCCCACTACATCGCGACCTTCTTTGGCCAGGTCACAGGAGGATGTTTCATGTCGACTTGACTTGATCAGTCGGTACAAGCGGTCGAAGCTTTTGCAGCATGCGACTTAAAGCTGAGTTCCAAGGCTACATAGACTTCATTCTTCGCGTCACCTCAGCAGGAATGGATTAATCAGCTCCGCTCTCTGTTGGCGGCGGCTCTGACACGTCTCTCCCCCCCCCCACTACATCGCGACCTTCTTTGTCCAGGTCACAGGAGGATGTTTCATGTCGACTTGACTTCATTGTACCTTTACGCACATCTTTGTCGGGTCCTGTCTCCTCGTAGAGGTTTTTTGAGATGAGCAGTGGAGTGCATTTCTTCTTCAAGGTGGCACTCCACTGGTTTAGCCTATGCGGGTAAGTAGAAGGGCTTCTGTTGATGGTGTGCTGATCACTCTGTTGATTAAGCTGATCCTTTGATAACACAGATTGGAGAGATTCTGGTAATATGTTTGATTCTTGGGGTCTCCAACTTGTTATCGTCAAAGGGTACTGGTCCATGCTTTTGGAGACCTTTCCATATGTGGGAAAGCATCGTATCGGCACTAATCTGTACCTGTCCAAGCTTATTTGGCACTTTTCTTTGAAAAGGCCTAGGATTCTGCAGCCTACCCCAAGATGGAATCTATCTTGGGTGCTGCTTTGCTTGGGGGCAGGGAGTGGGGAGGGGGAAATTAGTATATGTTTAGTCTGAACTGGTGATTCAAATTCAAACCTGAATGCAATTGATAAGTTTCATGAAAAGAGACATAACTCTGTAAACAATTGTATGTGCATTTCATTGAGAGGCATTATGTTTTCCTAATCTTGATTTCTTCTGTTACAGGTAGTTGTCTATGGGTCCTCACCAATCAGTTTTTCAAACAAGAGGCCCCGGGGCATGAGGGCACTCACCTGACATGGTAGCCTGAATATAAAACCCTGGAACTGATTTCAGCAAGTTGTATCTGCCCCTCCTTAGAAAAGCTTATACCAAAATATCCAAACATTCACACCAGTGGATGTAAAAAAAAATTTTTTTAAAGAATATTCCTCATATTGAACTAAGTTATAATTCGGGCTCCCATAAGAAGCCCAAATATGAACCCAGGGACATGGCTTGAACAAACTTGAACCTCACCTCCAGTGGGACGCCATTTTCCAAATATCAAGAGATTCTGACTGGTGGATGTGAAGAAGAAGATTTTTGAAGAATCATCCTCATATTGAACTAAGTTATAATTCGGTCATGCCAAATATCAAAACATTCCGACTGCTGAATCTGACGAAGAAGATTTTTAAAGAAATATTCCTCATATTGAACTAAGTTATAATTCGCGCTGCATGGACCCCAAATATGAACCCAGGGACTTGGATTTAACAAACTTGAATCCCCCCCCCCCTCCCCCCCAAGGACGCTGCACACAAAATATCAAAATGTTCCGACTGCTGGATCTGAAGAAGATTTTTTTTTAAGAAAATTCCTCATTTTGAAGTAAGTTATAAATCGGGCTTCCACAGTGAGCCCAAATATAAACCCAGGGACTTGGCTTGAACAAACTTGAATTTCAACACCCTAAGCATGCTGCATACCAAATATCAAAAGATTCTAATTGGTAGATCTGAAGAAGAAGATTTTTAAAGAATATTCCTCATACAGCACTAATTTAAACATTCGGGCTCCCATATAGAGCCCAAATATGGACCCAGGGAATTGATTTCAATAAACGTGTGAAAAATCTTCCAAAGATGTTATACGTGAAATTTGAAAGTGTTGGAGCAGTGGTTTGGGAGAAAAGTAGTGTTAAATGTAAAGTTAACACCGGATGGAAAGTGATTAGTAAAGCTCCCCTTGGTCAAAGTATACATTTTGACATTTTTGACGTAAATCGCCATTTAAGCAAGTTTTGTGACATTAACTGAATTACAAGGTGCATAGTCTCACAAAGGATGTGCATCTGTGCATACCCCCACTTGCTAGTCAAGTAAAAATATAAGGAACCAACAAGGAAATTTCATGCTGATGGATGACAGGTCATCATATTACATGTGGGTCCAAAAGTTTGTACTGACAGGGTTCATGTACCTCTGGAGGAAAAAATCCTGGACTGTCAAGGACATGTACTGACAATTCTCAAGCACTTTTCCACCTTTGTCCAAAACTATTTTCGTTATCTACAGTGATTGTATACAAGCCCGTTAACCATTCTAACCCAGACCATTATCACCTGCACCTGACTCTTAAGCTCTCTGAGAGAGCTTCCCAATGATCAGTCAGGAGTAGTATGTCTCATATGTTTCACCCCACATTGGCCGAATCTTATGTGACATCATAGTCACATGACCCAGCTGCATCATGTTGTGTTGTCATGGTAACCCGTGTGAGTGGGCATGTTGTGATGTCATCCCCATAGTAATAGGTGGCGTAAGTGCACATACACAACACATGTTGTTAGGGTGACACATTGTGCACAAGTACATCATCACATGCTGAATGTGCTGATATGTGCTTATGTGAAAAGGCACAATGTGACACATTGTGCACTAGCATTTAGGCACAGGCTTGCACTGCAGTGAAATTCCGTAACTCGGGAAAATACTCTATATTTTCTTCTTTCCCAAGCGATTTGGGAAAGAAAAGTAGTGTAAAAGCACAAAGAAAAAAAAGGACAAAACTGGGTCGTGTGTGACCAGCACACACCCAGTAGAGGACACTCATCTCCTTGTACTAATCCATGGTTTCCGGAACCAGTGCACAGACACATAACCAATGTGTCATTCTATATGAATCCGCCAACATTTGAGTTATGTGATCAGTGATGAGGAAGGATTCTTACCCGAATAAGAAGACGGAGGATCTCCACGTAAACAATTGTGGTAGGTATAATAAGAAAGGAAATTTAAATTTCTTATCAACCTACCTTACAATTGTTTGCAACAGGCTGAATAGATAATAGGAGGAATAAATCACATAACCAAACCCCACACAAACCACCTGTGCTGGAACCGTGGACAGAAGAGGAGTTCCCTAGGCCTATAAAACCATAGCATCAAAACATCAGTAAAAGACAATCAAATATGAGGAATATGGCTCTGTGTGACACACAGGCAGAAAGGACAGTAACCAAGCAAATGGCTGGAACTGACCTTGTAATAAGTCTAATGGCTAGGGTAGACAACACACTGAGCAGAAGAAAGAGGGCCCAAGGAAAAAAGGTCTTCGGACTTCTCCTACAACTGACACAGATAGAGGGTGGAGAAAGTAGAAGCATTTCTCCAATAGGCTGCCTGCATAGCATCCAACAACTTGACAGAGTTAGCATAAGCCCAGGAGGTAGACAAGGCACATACCTCATGGGCAAAAATATGATTGGTAAAACAATTGTCAATTGCTAGATGGGTGAAGGATGCGCGAATAGCAAGACAAATCCATCGAGAAATGGATTGAGGAGAGATCGTCTGTCGACCAGGAATAAGAGACAGAAAAAATTGTTTCCTGCCTTTCCAAATGAACTGCGTCAGTTTAGATAAATACGATTTTCCACGAACTGGACAGAACAAAGGGCAATTATCTTCAGCAGAAGGAAGAGCCCTGATATAGATAGGAGGTGGAGTAGTTTCTGGCATCTGATTCTTGACCTGAAAGGAACAATCAGTGGTAAAAATAACACTGTTGGAGGAGCTCCTGAAAAAGGACGGATCAACCGAGAGGGCGTGAAGCTCACTAACCCTTCTGGCTGAGGCAAACGCCATCAGAAAAGCCGTCTTGTATGTGAAAAAACACATATCCACCTGGGATAAAAGGTTTGAATGGCACCTCCCCCTCCCTGCCACCAAGCAAAGCAGCACCCAAGAAAGATTCCATCTTGGGGTAAGCTGCAAAATCCTAGGCCTTTCCAAAGAAAAGTGCCAACTAAGCTTGGAGATGTATGGATGAGTGCCGATTTGACGCTTTCCCACATACGAAAAGGTATCCAAAAGCATGAACATGTACCCTTTGACGGTAACAAGTTGGAGACTCCGAGAATCAAACAGATATACCAGAAACTCTCCAATCTGTGTTACCAAAGGATCAGCATAATCAACAGAGTGATCAGCACACCATCGACAGAAGACCTTCCACCTAGCCACATAGACTAAACCAGTGGAGTGCCGCCTTGAAGAAGAAATGTGCTCCTCTGCTCGTCTCGAAAAACCTCTATGAAGAGAGACAGGACCCAACAAAGATATGCGTGGAGGCACAATAAAGTCAGGTCAACATGAAACCTCCTTGTGTGACCTTGACAAAGAAGGTCGTGACGTAGAGGGAGATGTGTCAAAACCGCCGGCAAGAGAGAGCGGAGGAAATTGATCCACACCCGCTGAGGCGACAGGGGAGCGAACAGAATGATTCGACAACTGCAGGTTCGTATCTTGGCGAGAACCTGAGGCAGAATAGGTGGCCCTGGCAAGAAGGCATAGCCGACAAGACTGTTCCAATCGAATGACAGAGTGTCTATGGCAAAGCCAGAGGATCTGGACACAGGGACACCAAAGTGTCCACTTGATGGTTCCAATGGGTCACAAAAAGATCGATGTGGGGACGACCCCAGAGATCGCAACGCGACTTGAACACTGTGCTGTAAAGCATCCACTCAGTGGAAATGATCCTGTCAAATGTCGGGACAGGGGGTCGGCTAGGACATTCAGATGACCAGGAATGTGTCGAACCACTAGAGAATACAATGTCGTGCCCATCCGAGATCACTGGTATCTGCCAACAGAACACGATCGGATATGGGCAAGTTCAACAGAACTTCCTGCATAATTCACTGAACATCTGTGCAGATGCTAGTAACTGAAGCACCAGATCTAGAGGATCAACAACTGGCCTCCAACGACTGAGCAGAAAGTGTTGGAGAGTTATGACATGCAGACGACCTAGAGGAATAAGATCCGTCACCGAACCGTAGAGACCGAGCAGCCGGAGAATACTCTGAGTTGTCGCAATCATGGACTGGGTCAGAGTCAGGGCGAAAGCTGCGAGAATCACAGCCCTCGCCCGGGGAACTGCCACCATATTCAGCTGTGTGTAGAAGTCCGTCCTCAGATGACACAACGACTAAGAAGGGACCAGGTCCAACTTCTCCTCGCTGACTCGGAACCCCAGCGACATAAGCGGGCTCAACAGTGTGTTAACATCTGACTCCAGAAGAGCGGCATTGAAGTGTCTCTGGAGGATATCATCCAGATATGGCAAAGTAGTCACCTTGGACTGTGGGTAATGGAAGGCTATCACATGCGACATCAGTCGGGTGAAGGTCCAAGGAGCCAGGATGTGGCTGAAAGGCATGATCTTGAACTGCTAAACTCGCCTTAGAAAAGCCAACCTGAGATACTTTCAAGATGTCCGATGAATCGGAACATGAAAGTAAGCAACTCGCAGGTCGATGCTGGAAGTGAAATCTCCCTGGGAAATGGAACTGACCTGAAAATCTCCATGCTGAACAATCATAGACTGGTTTAGGATACTCAGATAGATAACCAGTCGGAGTCGACCATCCTTCTTCGCCACCAAGAACAGGCAGGAATAAAATCCCACTAAATGAATGTTCTTGATGACAATCGATCTTCCCTTTGACAGGAGATTGTCTATCTCCGTGATGAAAAGTTCCCAGTGTGAAACGTTTGAAGGAACTTGGGTTGGAAGAGGCACTCTCGAGAGAGAGAGTGGGATGCCTCTGAAAGGATATCTGCAGACCGGAACGAACAACATCTAACACCCAAGGATCGGATGTGATCATAGCCCAACTGTCTGCAAACTCTGATATCCTTCCTCCAACCTGGGATGAGTCAAGGTGAAGACCTCCATTTCGAGCCCCAGCGAGGCCTGTGAGAGGAGAAACCATCTCCTCTGCTAGAGGAAGGATCCTGAGACATCTCTCTGGTCTGCCAGTGTTTACCCTTACCATGTGAGTAAGAAGTGGCGGCAGGAGGATCAGCCTGTGGCTTCACAAAGGAAGCAGAAGGGCATTTGTTAGGCTTGGAACAGCCACAACCTCCAACAGAAGGTGGATTAAGCTGGCGAAGCAGCAGCTGATCTTTGGAATGACACAGCACATCATCGCGGACCATTGCCATGCAATCCTGGAATAGTTGCGGACCCACCAAAGAAGCGGATCGAAGAGCAGTGCGCTGCCCTTCAGGAAGGGAAAGGCTTGTGTCCTACACAGCGTTGTGGCAAACTAATTCCAAATTAGCCGTGTTACAGGCATGTGTGTAAGTAAGATGAATGAGCATCTTAAAGATCACATGCAAAGGAGCCTGTATGTTGTCAAACATATCTGGAGGCAGATAAGCAGCCAAGGCAGAGACAATGTGATCTGAGATAGAAAGCATGCCTCTCTCTCGATAAGTCGAACATCGACTCCAAAGTCGCCATTGGAATAAAGGCCGACTTGGGCTTGGAAAGCCCAAGGGAGGAGGAGTCCTGATCCAAGACTGTCAAACTCTGGCAGGCCGACAGATTGGCGGAATCGTAGGAACGATAACGCACAGGAGGCAAAAAGGTATCAGCCCAGCAAAGAATGAAGTCTTCATAGACTTGGAACTCCGCTTTGAGTCGCATGCTGCAAAAGCTTCGACCACTTGTACTGACTGGTACGGTCGAAGGCACCCAGAAGTATCCTGAACCAGTCTATCATAGATCCCAGGTTCAGCATGGAGACTTTCAGGCTGGTTGCATTTCCCAGGGAGATTTTGTTTCCAGCATCGATCTGCGAGTCGCTCAATTTCACATTCCGATTCATCGGACATCTCAAAAGTATCACAGGTTCGCTTTTCTGGAGAGTTTACCAGTTCAATGTCATGCCTCTCAGCTGCAACCTGCCTCCTTGGGACTTCACCTGACTGATGTCGCATGTGATAGCCTTCCATTGCACACATTCCAAGGTGATTACTTCGCCGTACCTGGTCGATATCCTCCAGAGGCACTTCAATGCTGCTCTTCTGGAGTCAGATGTCAACACACTGTTCTGCCTACTCACCTGGTCCCTTCTCAGTCATTTTGTCATTTGGGGATGGATTTCCGCACTCGGCTGAATATGGTGGCGATTCCAGGGCTGAGGGATGTGATTGCCTCAGCTTTCGCCCTGACCCAGTCCACGTCCACGACAGCTCGGAGTATTTTCCGGCTGCTCGGTCTCTGCAGTTCAGTGACGGATCTCAGTCATCTAGGTCGGCTGCATGTCATACCTCTCAAACACTTTCTGCTCAGTCATTGGAGGCAGAATGTTGATCCTCTGCATCTGGGTCTTCAGTTACCAGTATCTCTTTATCATCACATTCTTGCTTGGACAAATGTTCAGTGGAATATGCAAGGAGTTCCATTGGACTTGCCCATATCCAATCGTGTTCTGATAGCAGATGCCAGTGATCTCAGATGGGGCAGGACATTGGATCCTCTAGGTCTTTCCCTTCATGGTGCACGGGACCAGGATCAAGCAGCTCTTCACATCAACCAGAAGGAGCTTCTGGCTCTTCTTCTGAGTTTCCGGCAGTGGATCCCCCACATTTCGAATTGTCAGGTCCTTCTGTTTTTCGACAATTCAATAACGGTCTCTTACACTCGGAACCAGGGCGGCATGAACTCGGTTCTCATGTACAAATTGGTACAGGGATCTTCTACTGCTAGCTCAGGATGTCAATGCCGGTGTGGTGGTTCGTCACATACCCGGTCATCTGAATGTCCTAGCCGACTCCCTGAACCGACCGGGCAGGGTCATTTCCACTGATTGGATGCTTCTCAGGGCTGTGTTCCAGTTGCTTTGCGATCTCTGGTGTCATCCCCACATAGATCTTTTTGTGACCCATTGGAATTATCAGGTGGACACTTTCGTGTCCCTGTGTCCAGATCCTCTGGCTTTTGCCGTGGATGCTCTGTCACTCGATTGCAATGGGCTTGTCGGCTACACCTTCCTAACGGGTCCGATTCTGCCTCAGGTTCTAGCCAAGATACCAACCTGCAGTTGTTGAATCATTCAGATCACTCCCCTATCGCCTCACCATGTGTGGATCAATAAGCTCCGCTCTCTGTTGGCGGCGGTTCTGACTTGATTGTGCCTTCACGCATATCTTTGTCGGGTCCTGTCTCCTCATAGAGGTTTTTCGAGACGAACAGTGGAGTGCATTTCTTCTTCAAGGTGGCACTCCACTGGTTTAGCGTATATGGCTAAGTGGAAGGTCTTCTGTCGATGGTGTGCTGATCACTCTGTTGATTATGCTGATCCTTCGATAACACAGATTGGAGAGTTTCTGGTATATCTGTTTGATTCTTGGGGTCTCCAACCTGTTATCATCAAAGAGTACAGGTCCATGCTTTTGGAGACCTTTTCGTATGTGGGAAAGCATCCTAACGGCACTAATCCGTACTTGTCTAAGCTTATTCGGCACTTTTCTTTGAAAAGGCGTAGGATTTTGCAGCTTACTCCAGGATGGAATCTTTCTTGGGTGCTGCTTTGCTTGGGGGTAGGGAGAGGGAGGGGCAATTTGGTGCATGTTTAGGTGATTCAAATCCAAACCTGAATGCAATTGATAAGTTTCATGAAAAGGGACATAACTCTGTAAACAATTGTATGTGCATTTCATTCAGAGGCATTATGTTTTTTTAATCTTGATTTCTTCTGTTACAGTTAGTTGCCTATGGGTCCTCACCAACCTATTGATTAATACATTTTGTAATTAAATTCTGACGACTTAAATTAATGTAGCTCCCAACAAGTCAGACATTACAGAATGACTGATTGATGTTTCCATCTGAGTTGGGCCTGTTGGTTCAATCAGTGAAACCTTTCAAGATTAGACTTCCCTATGTCATGCAACACTGATCATTCATATTTGTAATAAAAAACATTCAATATTTATTTAAGCATTCAGTATCTAGGAAAACTGATAGCAAAAAAATGGATCTTGTTTGCAACATGTTTTGTAGTTTCCTGCATCACAGGCCTGTGGCAAAACTGCATGAATGTTCCTTTGGATGGTGCAAAGTATACATTTTGACATTTTTGAAGTAAATCGCCATTAATGCAAGTTTTGTGACATTAACTGAATACAAGAGGCCCTAGGGGGCCTGAGGGTGCTCACCTGACATGACAGCCTAAATATCAACCCAAGAAATTGATTTCAATAAGTTGCATCTGCCCCTCCTAAGAAAAGCTTATCCAAATATTTTGACCAGTGGATCTTAAAAAAAATGATTTTTAAAGAATATCCCTCATATTGAACTAAGTAATAATTCAGGCTCCCACAGAGAGCCCAAATATGAACCCAGGGACTTGGTTTGAACAAACTTGAATCTCACCTCCAGTGGGATGCTGTATACCAAATATCAAAAGATTCTGACTGGTGGATGTGAAGAAGAAGACTTAAGAACATTCCTCATATTGAACTAAGTTATAATTCGGCCACCCACAGGGAGCCCAAATATCAACCCAGGGACTTGGCTTGAATAAACTTGAATCTTACCACCCCCCCCTCCTAAGAATGCTGCATACCAAATATCAAAAGCATTCATCTGCTGGATCTGAAGAAGAAGATTTTTAAAGAAAATTCCTCATTTTGAACTAAGTTATCATTCAGGCTCCCACACTGAGCCCAAATATGAACACAGGGACTTGGCTTGAACAAACTTGAATCTCACCCCCCACCCCCTCCCCCCCCCCCCCCTAAGGATGGTACATGCCAAATATCAAAACATTCTGACTGCTGAATCTGAATAAGATTTTTAAAGAAAAATTCCTCATCTTGAACTATGTTATAATTCAGGCTCCCACAGGAGCCCAAATATGAACCCAGGGACTTGGCTTTAGCAAACTTGAATCTCCCCCCCCCCCCCCCCCAAAGATGTTGCACACCAAATATCAAAACATTCTGACTGCTGGATCTGAAGAAGATTTTTAAGAATGTTCCTCATTTTTAACTAAGTTACAATGCAAGCTCCCACAGTGAGCTCAAATATGAACCCAGGGACTTGGCTGGAACAAATTTGAATCTCACCCCCTTAAGGATGCTGCATACCAAACATCAAAAGATTCTGACCGCTGGATCTGAAGAAGATTTTTTAAGAAATTTGCCTGAAATGCACTAAGTTCAAATTCGGGCTTCTATACTGAGCCCAAATGTGAATCCAGGGGGCCGATTTGAACAAACTTGAATCAGATCCCCCCACAATGTTGCATACCAAATATCAAAAGATTCTGCCTGCTGGATCTAGAGAAGAAGATTTTTAAAGAAATTTGCCTGAAATGCACTAAGTTCGAATTTGGGCTTCTATAGTGAACCCAAATATGAATCCAGGGGGCCGATTTGAACAAACTTGAATCAGACCCATACCAAGAAGGTGCATACCAAGTATCAAAAGATTCTGCCCACTGGATCTGGAGAAGATTTTTTAATAATTTTTCTATAATTCATACGGTGCTATCAGAGTTATGCCCCATACAGAGCCCCCAAGGGACGTGGCCATTTCATTTGAACAAACCTGAATTGCCATATAGTAATGAACATCCACATGAAGTTTCGTGAAAATCGGACTAGTGGTTTCAGAGGAGAAGTCGTTTGAAAAATGTTCAGGACGACCGACGATGATGGACAGCAAGTGTTGAGCTCCCTTCAGTGAGCTAAAAATTCCTCATTTTAAACTAAATTATCATTCGGGCCCCCACAGTGAGCCCAAATATGAACCCAGGGACTTGGCTTGAACAAACTTGAATCTCACCTCCCAAAGCATGCTGCATTCCAAATATCAAAAGATTTGGATTGGAAGATCTGAAGAAGATTTTTAAAGAATATTCCTCATACTGCACTAATTTAAACATTTGGGCTCCCATAGAGAGCCCAAATATAGACCTAGGGATTTGATTTCAATGAACGTGTGAAACAATCTTCCAAAGATGTTATATGTGAAATTTGAAAGCTTTTGGAGCAGTGGTTTGGGAGAAAAGTAGTGTTAATTGTTTTTCCCATTACCCAAAGTGTTAAAAAATGCTGACTCAGCACTTTTTCAAAGTCCCCAAAAAGTACCCCATGATAAAACCGATAGTAATTTTTTTTTACCATTCCATTCTGTTGGTCCTAAGGAAGCTTCACACCAAATAAGAATTCTCAGTGCCATGTAGTTTTGGTGATATGGGTGTTTTACTTTTTTTCTATTTTTAGCTCCTGCGGTTCCCACGGGGGGACAGGAAACAAAATTTGGGCATAAATTAAGTACTTATGACCCAATAAGCCCTCATATCAAATTTGGTTCAAATCTGCCTCTCAGTTTGGAAAATATAAATTTTGGGCAGGGCGAAAATTCTTGCCCCTCCCATAACGAAGGCAAATCTAGTAGTTCCTCAAACTTCTCTTCAACAAATCTGAGTCTACACCTCAAAAGGAAGCTGCACACCAATTATCAAGTCTCTGCTGTTGCTGGTTCATGAGAAGATTTTTTAAGATTTAAGCACACTTTTTGGGCGTGGCCCTACTGAGGGGTGAGGCAACTTGATTTGAACAAAATCAAATTAAGATGTCATAACAAACTATTATCTCATATATCAATTAAATTGGTTCAGCGGTTTGGGTGGAGAAGACGCAAACACCATGTTCACAGACGACGGACGACTGATGGTGAGTGATCACTATAGCTCTCCTGACTGAAAGTCAGGTGAGCTAACAAGCTTGAATCTTTGAATCTGGCACCCCCCCCCCCCCCCCCCCCCCCCCCACACACACACTCCTGGAGGCAGAAGAATAAAAATATAAAATGATTCAACTGATGGACATGAAAAAGAAGATTTTTACAGAATAGAATTTTTCTCATATTGGACTAATTTAATCTTTGGGTTCTCATAAAAAAAAAACAAATACGACCCAAAGGACTTGATTTGCACAAAGTTGAATCTGACTTGGAACACAGCTGGTTCATAATCATCTTCATGATATCACCAAAAAGCTATGAATTAAACTAGCAGGACCAGTCCCGTCCCTGGAGGGGAAGCTCCACCCACATTATAAAAATTTCTTGCTGGATGGAATGACAGGGTCACAGACTTCCCATTTATATAATAGATTAGGAAAAATATCTTATACAGTTTTCTTCAAAATGCGATTACAAAAAATGGGACAGGATAGACAGACTGACAGGTGGATGGATAGAACCCATTCCTACATTCCCCTCCCTCTACATCATGGGGGATAAGCCATTCCTAATTACACATTCAACACCTAAAATATATATACTATTGTTGTTAAGATAACTGATATAAAACCTGCCTATGATCCTGTTTTCTTGAATTTAAGTCTCCGTTCTCTCTGGGTAAATGTAGACTTTAATCAGCCCATTCTCTGAAAGACCAAAATGACAGTAAGAGTATGAAAAATTACAGTTAGTGAAATTAATGAAAGTGTCAATGACACTGTAGCTCAACTTGTCAAGACAAAGACATGTACATGTATAGCATGTGACACAGCAATGACAAACATCTAGGTAATGACCTGATAACAAAGGTACATATAAAGTATTGTAACGGTCTGTACATAAATACTGACCGTTGCCTGTAACAAATGTATAGGTAATGTTTTGTAAAGGTGGGTTACAGTAAGATGCTAAACTAGAAAAAAATCTTTGAGTCCCAGAGTGGGTTTGACTGAACCCCAAAATATTTGTTCTCATAGCACAGTGATAACAAAGGCACCAGGGCTGCAAATAAAAAAAATAATTGGTCCGGACGTGATGTCAGGCCCCAGAAAATTTGGGCCGGACATGATAAATTTTGGGCCGGACATCCGAAAATGCCTAATTGAGGTCAATATATAGACGTCAGACACTCCCTTTCTTCTCCCAAATGACGAATTATTCTCATTGTGACTCGATAATTATTATAATCCAATTGCATAATGCATGGGGAGGTAAGTAAAAGTTCCTTGAATGTTGGACAGGTGAAGAGACAAAGTGCAAGGATGGAGAAAGACAAATCAGGTAATTAAAAAGAATGGTAATAGATCAATTTTCTTTTAATTGAAACAGGCATCATTCATAGTGAACAATTTATCAAACAATTTCAGCACTAAATCAACGATGAGTGGCCGGTTGGTCCAGGCTTTTGCGGGAAAGAAGCGCAATGGTATTGGTACTCGCGGACGACACCGCCTCCCAATTTAGGATGAGAGGCATTGAAAATCGCGCGCGTTCGTGTGCATTATTTTTTCAAGAAGCGTTTTTTCTCATCAAACGTTCATTTTGAATTGCCCATCGTGTCGATAACTTAAGCCAACTCCAGAGATTATCAAAGCAAAACTCGTGGTATTCGCTTGTGTTGTAATGCATCTGCCGTTTGTTTATTTTGACAGTGAATGTTTTCAAAAACGTCCCGTGCTGTTTTGACCAATCATGGATTTGCACATCAAGGGAGCTAATTTAACAGCTCTGGCTCTGATGGGGAATTTCCATTACGTTTCTGATCGATTGCTTGCACCAATCGATTAATTTACACAGACCAACCCTGTACAAATTAAACGTGATATAAACGAGGTAAGCGACTTGGGAAGCATTAATGTTGTCCGAATCGTCCACCCATTTAGTCCGAATCGTACACGGTCCGAAACGTCCAGACTCGGACGCGATAAGCCGAAACTGGGTCGAAAAAGGGGTGTGTTGAAAAAGCCATTTACCACTGTTGACTGCACATGGCAGGCATTACAAATTATTGTTTTTTTATGAACAAAACGAACACACCTTTCAAAAATATTTATACTGAGATGGTAGCGGGGCTGGTGCCGGGACGCAGACGATTTTAATAATTGAATGTCCGTCATGGAGACTACTGTAACGGCAGTGTAGTTGGGCTGGGTTGATTTTACACAGATGACTGTAGCAATTGACCGCCGGACATGAAGACTGACCGTAACTGATTTCGGCCGGACAGTATGGCAAATTCGGCCGGACATTGTCCGTGTCCGGACGTTTATTTGCAGCGCTGAAAGGCACCCCAAAACACACTCATTCCTGTCCCAAGGTGAAAACAAAGGTACCCAAGAAGTTTCGTGAAGATCAGTTCACAAATATGAGCAAAAAACTGATTTGACCTAATTTCGGTACAAAATGGCCACTGGCAGCCATCTTGAATTTTGGACTGCACCCAGAAACACTCGTTCTCGTCCCAAGGTGATAACAAAGGTACCCAAGAAGTTTTGTGAAGATCGGTTCATAAATACGGCCTCTAGCCTGAGCCGTATCCAATTGTTGACGGACAGACGGACGACGGGCCATGGCATAATCTCAAATTTGGCTTCGCCAAAGTTGAGCTAAAAATGTGTATGTTCTGAATTAAGTCATGATGAAATGGCAGCTAGGTCTATTGCACGGAGATGGGAGTTGTGGTCGAACGTGTCACCCTACTAAGTTTTAAAAAGTTCAAAATTGTTATAAATACAGCCTCTAGCCCGAGCCGTATTGACATGTGTGCTTACAGTGTATAAGTAGCAATGAATAAATCAAAGTTCATCTAATTTGCATCATTTCTGCACGAGAAAAAAACCCGTATTATATGTGATGTATCCCATGGTACTGAACATTCACACAAAAAATTATTCAAATCAGCGCTTTCATATGGAAGTTCTGTGCAAAAATCTGATTGCACCAAATTTTGTACAAAATGGCTGCCATCGGCCATCTTGAATTTCGGAACGGACCCAAAAACACACGTTCTCGTCCCACGGTGATAACAAAGGTACCCAAGGAGTTTCGTAAAGATCGGTTCATAAATACGGCCTCTAGCCCGAGCCGTATTGGCATTTGCACTTCCAGTGCTGAAAGTAACACCAAAAAACATCAAAGTTAGTCTAATTTGCATAATTTACGCACGAGAAAAAAACCCGTATTATATGTGATGTATCCCATGGTACTAAACATTCATACAAAAAATTATTCAAATCAGAGCTTTCGTATGGAAGTTCTGTACAAAAAAACAGATTTCTGCATCGTCGGTACAAAATGATGGCTGGCAGCCATCTTGAATTTCAGACCGCACCCAAAAACACTCGTTCTCGTCCCACGGTCATAACAAAGGTACCCAAGAAGTTTCGTAAAGATCGGTTCATAAATACGGCCTCTAGCCTGAGCCGTATCCAATTGTTGACGGACAGACGGACGACGGGCCATGGCATAATCTCAAATTTGGCTTCGCCAAAGTTGAGCTAAAAATGTGTATGTTCTGAATTAAGTCATGATGAAATGGCAGCTAGGTCTATTGCACGGAGATGGGAGTTGTGGTCGAACGTGTCACCCTACTAAGTTTTAAAAAGTTCAAAATTGTTAAAGTTTTCAATAAATATCTAATCTCTGCACACGATACCGAAATTTGTTGGTAGTTCATAAGTGGGCTTCATTTGGTTCAGAGCAAGTCTTGCCTATCAAGATTGCAAGGCGACACCTGCAAAAAAATTACTTGAACTAGAGGTACTGTGAGCAAGCTCACAAAGTGATACCCACCGCGCCTCAGTTGTAGCCTTTTTGGTACATTAATTTGTATTAAGATGATGTAGCAATTGAAATGTATAAGTTAGATTATCTCCCCTTGGAAATGTCAGAACGGAATGATATTGCTTCATGCACATCTTCATATGGAGTTCTTCCTTCTTGTCTAAAGCTTCATGAAAATTCTTCAATCGGTTTAGGAGGAGTTGCGCTTATAGGGATGGACAAACGGATGGACAGGGTGATTCCTATATACCCCCCCCCCCCCCAAACTTTGTTTGCGGGGGGTATAATAAGGCCCCACAAAGTAGATATTCTGTTTCTCATGCCATTTGTTTTGTAAAATTGCATGCAAGCGGGCAGGGTTTTTTTATTTTATTTTTTATTTTTGTAATTATTTCTTCGTCATTTAAGTTCACATTCTTGGCTTGTCTTATGTTTTAGGCCTCATAATTTACAGAGTCGCATGGGTGGTGGTGTATTTTGTCTCTTGAGTGAAACAAAGCTTTGCAGTGCTAAACCATTGCAAAGCCTTGTTGCACTCAAGGGACAAATTTATCAATTTTATTAACTTGGGTAAAATATCAGGCATAAACAATTTAATTTTTATTTTTTTTAAGTTTAAATTGGTTATAAAAAGAGAACATGGTTTAGCCAAAAAGACAAGCGGGAGGGCCCAAGAAACAGATTTTTACTTTTTTTTTAGGCCGAAGTAAAAATTGTTATTTTTGTTTTCAAAAACATTGGTTATAAACCCTAACTGGAATAAGCTCATTGAGATTGCTCCAATAAAGGTTCATAAGTTCTGTTATGGAGTCAAAAATTGAAGAAAAAAACAATTGAAACGAGATTTTTGTGAATACTGATGGTCATTACATTAGTAAGAAGGTTCAGCACTAAACACCTAGTCATTGCAAACTGAACATTGCTGGAAGTTTAAATTTTGGGTCAATTGCTTCGGTACACTTCACCCCGATTGCCTACATGGGGGCACGATGACGCTGTGTACTGAGGCGTACTGCACGTCGCTGGTGCGCATGTCTTCAACCAATCTAACCCTGCCTGTGCTGCGGTGCAGAGTTCAGAGTTACGATGATGGAGAGCTGACAGCTGCTCGTCGTTGCTCGGTGGTTCTCTCCGGGTACTCCGGCTTCCTCCACCCGTAAAACTGTCACGGTCACGATTAGCCATTGTGCATAAGTATGTGACCTTAAACACCAATAAATAAATAATATAATTGCTTCGGTGAGTTACTGAGCAGAGCATATGATTCAATAGACCTCCTACATTCTTGGCAAGTATGTCATATTCAACAAAATGTAAAATATTTTATGTTAATATGGATTAGTTTTGTTACATTGTGCCTGTTTGCACTTATCAAAAAACTAACAAAACATTGTAAAAAAACATTCTAACTTCTAACAATAATCTATTCAGTATGCTTTGAAATTAACTCATCTAACTTTCTGTTCATTTCTATTCAAAGAACCCTTTTAATCACATCATTTTAATATTTGATTTTTTTTTTCTCAAGAAGATAGCTTTTGATCCCAATTTGAATTGAGCCAGTTCCTGTGAGAGGAACATTCAAAATGTTTTGGAGGCAAACAATGTAAATTTTTAGTTATCCAAGAAATGTTTTTTGAGGAGTCATGTGCTATTGATGTTGTATAAAAAGTTAAACTTTATTACTAAACTGTTCATAACTGTCTTCAGATATCATATTAAATTGTTTTAATTTTTTTGCTCATGAAAAAATAGGGGGGGGGGGGGGAGCTTCGGGTGAGGCGGGAGGGGGGGAGGGGAGAAAATTAGTGTCAGTCAGGAAACCTGAATCTTTTTATTTTTTTCCTTGGCCCATCATAATTAATCTAGCAAAACTAAGCAGTACACTGGCAAGCCTGGAAATATAGAGCATAACCCCTTAGCATGTTATGCTATATAACATGTTGGTAACCTAATCAATAGGGAAAAAGGGTGCTGTAATGCTTTTCCACCCACACTATTTTTACAATGCCCACCGTCCATGTTATTTACGTATTAAAAGAATTCCTATCAAAATAAATATCACCAACTAACACATGATCTTGCTTCAGCAAGATCGTGTGTTAGTTGTTATTTATTTTGGCTTAAATTCTGTTAAGATGGATGCAATGCGTTATCTTTGTGCATGCAATATGTAACCTATGTGGAGACAATGCACAACATTTGAGTTGAGTTAGTCCTGAAAGATTGACAAGTCAGATTACGAAAACATGCAGGATTAGGAATTTAATTTATGTTGTATTATTTTGGTTGCAGTAACTTGTAGTTCATTTGCATATCTTACAATTGAGGTATTAAACAATCATTTACTCATTATTTCCAGGCCTAATTAATTTACAGAAATAAGGTCATGAGGTTCAGCTGGATACTGCAGATCATACCATATCAAGAATGGTATCAGTTTTAAGACTAGAAAGTGTTTTAGCACACTAAAACATATGTCTCCCCTTCCTTTCTATTTTATGCAATACAAATGATCTGGTCTGGACAATTACTCCCTATTTAAAGTACATAAATTTGACCTTGATGTCAAGGTCACATGAAGTCATGATGACATGTGGTCTCATTGTGATACATCCACATGTCAATCATCTAAGTCCTAGGTCAAAAAACAAAAAAGTTCTGATCTGGACAATTATTCCCTATTTGAAGTACATAAATTTGACCTTGAGGTCAGAGGTCAAGGTCGCATGCTGTTCATTAAGGTAGCGGACATGTGGTTTCATGGTGACACATCCACATGTCCAAAAAAAAAAAAAAATCTGGTCTGGACAATTACTCCCTATTTATAGTACATCATTTTGACCTTGAGGTCAAGGTCACATGAAGGTCATGATTACATGTGACATGCGGTCTAATTGCGATACATCCACATGTCAAATATCTAAGTCCTAGGTCAAAAAACAAAAAAGTTCTGGTCTGGATTATTATTCTCTATTTGAAGTACATAAATTTGTCCTTAAGGTCAGAGGTCAAGGTCACATGAAGGTCATTGAGGTAGACGACATGCGGGCTCATGGTGACACATCCACATGTCAAATAACCAAGTCCTAGGTCAAAAAACAAAAAAAATTCTGGTCTGGACAATTATTCCCTATTTGAAGTACATAAATTTGACTTTGAGGTCAGAGGTCAAGGTCACATGCAGTTCATCAAGGTAGCGGATATGCGGTTTCATGGTGACACATCCACATGTCCACAAAAAAAAAATCTGGTCTGGACAATTACTCCCGATTTATAGTACATAAATTTGACCTTGAGGTCAAGGTCACATGAAGGTCATGATAACATGTGACATGTGGTCTAATTGCGATACATCGACATGTCAAATATCTAAGTCCTAGGTCAAAAAACAAAAAATTTCTCTGCATAATTATTCCCCATTTGAAGTACATAAATTTGACCTTAAGGTCAGAGGTCAAGGTCACATGAAGGTCATCGAGGTAGACGACATGCGGTCTCATGGTGACACATCCACATGTCAAATAACCAAGTCCTAGGTCAAAAAACAAAAAAATTCTGGTCTGGACAATTATTCCCTATTTGAAGTACATAAATTTGACTTTGAGGTCAGAGGTCAAGGTCACATGCAGTTCATCAAGGTAGCGGACATGCGGTTTCATGGTGACACATCCACATGTCAAAAAAAAAAAAATCTGGTCCGCACAATTACTCCCTATTTATAGTACATAAATTTGACCTTGAGGTCAAGGTCACATGAAGGTCATGATTACTTGTGACATGCGGTCTAATTGCGATACATCCACATGCCAAATATCTAAGTCCTAGGTCAAAAACCAAAAAAGTTCTGGTCTGGATAATTATTCCCTATTTGAAGTATATAAATTTGACCTTAAGGTCAGAGGTCAAGGTCACATGAAGGTCATCGAGGTAGACGACATGCGGTCTCATGGTGACACATCCACATGTCAAATAACCAAGTCCTAGGTAAAAAAACAAAAAAAATTCTGGTCTGGACAATTACTCCCTATTTGAAGTACATAAATTTGACCTTGAGGTCAAGGTCACATGAAGGTCACAATGGTATGTGATACACCGGCTCATGGTGATACATCCACATGCCAAATATCTAAGGCCTGGCTCAAGACAAACAAGTTTTGGTCCGGACAAAGTTTCCTTGAAAAAAGCACAAATCTGACCTTCAGATCAATGGTCAAGGTCACATGAAGGTCACAATGGTACGCTACAGACCGGCTCATGGTGATACATCCACATGCCAAATATCTAAAGCCTGACTCGAAATACAAAAAGGTTCTGGTCCAGACAGTTTCCCTTAAAAAAGCGCATAAATCTGACCTTCAGGTCAAAGGTCAAGGTCACATGAAGGTCACTATGGTACACTGCACACCGGTTCTTGGTGATACATCCACATGCCAAGTATCTAAGGTGTAGGTCAAAAGACAAAAAAAGTTATGGCCCGGACAAAGTTTGTGTGATGTTTCCCTTAAAAAAAACACATAAATCTGACCTTCAGGTCAAAGGTCAAGGTCACATGAAGGTGACTATGGTACACTGCACACCGGCTCATAGTGATACATCCACATGCCAAGTATCTAAGGTGTAGGTCAAAAGATAAAAAAGTTATGGCATGGACAAAGTTTGTAGAAGAAGAAGAAGAAGAATATGCACTAAAACAATATGTCTCCCTTCAGGGAAGGGGAGACATAATAAATACAGAAAGTATACACATTTATTTTTGTTATTAGTGTGTCACGTCACTTTAGCATCTATGGCTATATAGTGACCACAGCACAAGTATGAAGTCAAGTTTAGCAAATCATTTATACTACTCACTTTATAGAACTTCCAGGTGTTGGTTACCAGCTCCCATTTTCCAGTAAAACAGAAGGGGTATGTCTCGGTTTGCAGGATCGCATACTTTTAATAATTCTTGATCTGCCTGCAAGTATATTAATTATTTTCTCAGTATGTTCGCAACTCACAGAAAGTGTAACTATAGTGCATTTTAAAAAGAGAATAGAATAATACTATCAATATACTACTGTGTATTAATGCATCAACAAGTGTAGTTAGTTTGGTTGAGTGTTGGGAGCCCATATTTACACTTTATTCTGGAGTGCAGGTAACACAACTTAAAGCTTTCACATTCCATCCATGTGCTTCATATTATCTATGTAGTTATTTAATCTGTATAGATTTGCCTTATTACAATTTATGGGTGAGCGCATGTTGGCATTCTCCCATAAATTGAAACAAGGCAAAGACATGTGAACAAATATTGACCACCTTATATAACCGTATATAAATAATTTAGCCAGTTAATGAATACATATATGCACACAGGAAGGGGAGGGTATTTCTTTGCTCACCAATTTATTCCCAGAAAATCATCCCCTCCTCTCTGCACCAGTCTTACAAAAAATTTCTGATGATAATCTATGCACTGATTTTTATTGGTTTTCACTGGTTAAGGGCTAGATTTTTTTTTTAGTGGCCTGAATTTATTCATAAAAATTTATTTTATTACAAATTAGTAGAGAGTGCCCACAGACACTCTCCAATAATTTGTAATAAAACAAATGTATATAAACAAAATATCATTTGTATTTGGCTGAATATGTTCAAATGCAAGGAAAATTTTGCTTTTTCTCTGGTACACTTGGTTTTTTGAAAGCCCTGATAGTGGCTTCTGGCACACAACCAGTTAATGAAACTTTTATCAATGAAGTCTCTATTTTTTTGTAACGAGCATTTTACCGACAATCGTTTTAACACTTTTGTTGGAGAGAAGAAATTCATAACAGCGAAAAAGTTAAAAAATACATTGTCTGTAAAATGCTTGTTGCAAAAACAACATTCGTTCTTCATCGAAGCACAGGCATCTGAAACTTGATCTAAAGAGATATATCACCTCCACTTCAAAATACCCCCCTCTTATATATTTAATATACACGTGTATATTATCTATAGAAGAAAGGGTATTTCGAAGTATGTGTAATATATCTCTTTAGATCGGGTTTCCAGACGCCTGTGATTGAAGTTCCCCTGTCCAGCTGTCCAGAAAATGTAAAGCTGATAACGCTCACGGTATTTAGTCATACCGCAGTATTGTATTTTATACCGTACTCGGTATTGAAAAATCAAATACTGTGCAGCCCTATCTTCATATAATTTATTGCACTTATCAGAACTAGACTACAACAGTAATCTGCCTTAACCATCCTCAATAAATGTTATAACAATCGACATGCATCCCTGCTTAGAAAAAAATAGGAGCCAGCAAATTAAGACCTCCTCAGCAGAACTTGTTTGCCATGGAACACAAGCACTGCCCCACTCCCTAGGGTTCCCATGGGTGAGTGCACACATTAGTTTTGCTCTCTGGACTGTGTCCTTGTCTGTCACAACCTGAACATTGAATATATAGTGTGTGGAGAGGGGAATAAGACAGAAAAACTGCAAGGATGGAGTGCTGGGGACTGGAATCAATGACTGGCGGTAGAGTTTTTCTTGTATTTCACAAGGATCAATTCCACGTATGAAATACAGGGAAAAACTCCCGACCACTGGTCAAGGGTTATTGATTCTTATCCCCCTTACTCTACTACTTTTAAACTTGAATTGAGTGAACAAAACAGATATTATTTCTTGCCAACACTGATTTGTGTTGAAACATTTCATTCACGATATAATGTCACTCGGATGCATAACGTCCAATAAGATGTGCTCTTACATGATGTTCTTACACACGATCCAGATTCACAGATGGTGTGTCTAGAACATTTCTCAGTGACTGCTTTATATCACATAACATTGAATATGCAAGGCCATGCATGAAACACCCATGGAGTTTGCTTTTCCCCCAAATATTCACTGGTTGAGTGCTAAAGCCACCATAGGGTTTGATTCAAGTAGGATGGGAAAAGAGCCTTTTTCTTGGTCTTAGGAAAATTATTCAATTGGTCATCTAAACATAAATCCACCTGGAACTCTTTTTCCAAAGAGAATACAGGTTAAAATGGGTATTACTGTGTATCAGAAGAGCACAAGGGCTAGTGATGAGTTGATAAGATAAATGACATCCGAATGCCAATGTTTTGGATATGAAATCGGCCGTTTGTCGATGCCGATGTCAGATGGTCAGTGTTTTATGTTTAATTGATGGAATCACAAGGTAATGCACCATGTAAAGTTGTAAACCCCTAATCCCGACAATGCTTTTTGTGGTGTTTGTTACCAGTGTTGAGAGATTTAATTAACAATTTAATTATTGATGAGAAGCACATTTATTTTACCAATGGGCGCTGCCATCTTGCATACATAATATTTGATAAACCAGAATCACGGCAGAATAAATCGAAACAAAACATACATAAACCCGAACATTACAAATGCATCAAAGGTAATATACACAATGTCGCAAGCAAGTTCCTTCAATTTCTTTTTTTCGAAATTCTTTGATATCAAGCCAACACTTATCACTTGAGCGAACGGGGTTGTCTCTCCATTTCCACCAGTGCTCAGGAAATCCGACAAGATCAAACAGAACAATGAATCACTCAAGAGTCATTTAAATAAAAACGTCTTAAATCTGGATGACCAGGCTTGGCAATTTCAGGAGAGCGATTTTTTAGCTCTCCTTATTGCCCTCCTGAAAGAATTAAGGAGAGCGAAAAATTGCCCTCCAAAATATTTTGGTCTGGGATGATTGAGATCACATGTATTATGCTCACATTAAATTTTTGTTGTAAAGCAAAAATGTAATTTAACTTCGAAGTCACATAACATCACGTAATTTCATTTTGAAAGTGGTTTAGTGGTAAAAGGTAATGGCTGCAACCATACCCAAACACAGTTGCAATCATTTGAAGCAAAATGGGTCGCAGCAAATTTTTTTCTGTCAGTTTCAAGTTCAACAACTGACATCACAGTTTGAGGGGTAATTATTCAAGGAATATTGACACTATAATATACTACCATTACTACTATCCTGCCACTTGAAGCACTTGCACCAGGATGTGACTGTAGATTCAAGCAGACCTGTTGTCCAAGAAAGTCATACGCCTACCACTACGGGTTGAAGGTGGTAGTGGTAGGCGTATGACTTTCTTGGACGACAGGTCTGGGTACACACACAGGTCTTGTCAAGTGTGTGTTCGGTTGTTGAGTGAGACATCTAGATGTCTAAGAGATTTCGCGTTACCTTAGTAAAGTTAATAAAATTACTGATGTAATAGTCTGTTGGTTTCAGTTTCAATGAGTTCGTTCAACTGGATACTTAAAATGCTGTGTAAAGCTAATTGCTCTCCTAAGCTGATTGAGGAGAGCGATTTCTTGCCCTCCTGCATTTTTCAGAATGCCAGGCCTGGATGACGAATTGAGGAAATCTCGACAATTTTTTTTCATGTGTGACCCCAAAAAAATTTTTTTATGGCCGATCCCACACCCCGACAAACGATTTTTGTCAAGCAATTGCTGCTTTTCAGCTGATGTCGGATTGTATACCAATTAATTTCCTCATCACTAACAATGGCCGTGTAACCTGATTGTGCTGTATGAGTTTGGGGATAATGTTGCTTTGTGCCAGAAATTTGAATTTTATAGCATGTATCACATTGGGAATGGGGCCTTATTTCTGCCCCAAATAGGGCTTCGATTAAACCATCATGGATCTTTTCTTTTGAAAAGTGCTGATAGTCGCGTTACTCTTGTGTTCCTAATAAACATACATGTATGTTTATTAATTTGGGGTTATTTTTCTACCCTGTATGCTCTTCAATTGGGCCTGTATGTTTATTAAAATTGCCCTTCCAACAGGGAGGAGATCTTCAAATTAGTAAATCTTCACAAGCTTGATGATAGTCTTTTGTTCAACACAGTGTATTCATTTCATTCTTTAATAAAACTAACTGCAATACTGGAAAATAAGTTGGCTTTTAGATAAACTAGAGGGGGTATCAGTACCCCGTGGCTCACCAACAGGTGGCCAATGTAAAGGGGTGGCTGGAGTAGAAAAAAAAGTTCAAAACCTGCACACAAAAGTCCAAAATTAAAGAAAATGAGCAGCTAAAGGGTTAAATAATATAATAATAACCCCTAAGAAGCAAGCTAACATAAAATAGGAACCATGGCAATATGCTGCAAGGTAAGTCTCCACTTTGATGAAAAGAAAGACAAACCTCAAAACCTGCACATATAAAGTAAAACAAGAGGCCGCAGGGGGCCTGAGGGCGCTCACCTGACATGGTAGCCTAAATATCAACCCAGAGAATTGATTTCCACAAGTTGCATCTGCTCCTCCTAAGAAAAGCTGAAACCAAATATCCAAATATTCTGACCAGTGGATCTAAAAAAAGATTTTTAAAGAATATTCCTCATATTGAAGTAAGTCATAATTCGGGCTCCCACAGGGAGCCCATATATGAACCCAGGGACTTGGCTTTAACAAACCTGAATCTCACACCCCTAAGGATTCTGCACACCAAATATCAAAACATTCCGACTGCTGGATCTGAAGAAGAAGATTTTTAAAGAAAATTCCTCATTTTGAACCAAGTTGCAATTCAAGCTCCCACAATCAGCCCAAATATGGACCTAGGGACATGGCTTGAACAAACTTGAATCTTACCCCCCTAAGGATGCTGCATAAAAAATATCAAAAGCATTCATCTGCTGGATCTGAAGATTTTTAAAGAAAATTCCTCATTTTGAACTAAGTTGTCATTCAGGCTCCCATAGTGAGCCCAAATATGAACCAAGGGACTTGGCTTGAACAAACTTGAATCTCAGACCCCTAAGGTTGCTCCATGCCAAATATCAAAACATTCCAACTGCTGAATCTGAAGAAGAAGATTTTTAAAGAAAAATTCCTCATATTGACTAAGTTATAATTTGGGCTCCCACAGGGAGCCCAAATATGTACCCATGGACTTGGCTTTAAGACACTTGAATCCCCCCCTCCCCCCAAGGATGCTACTCACCACATATCAAACCATTCCGACTGCTGGATCTGAAGAAGAAGATTTTTTTAAGAAAATTCCTCATTTCAAACAAAGTTCCAATTCAAGCTCCCACAGTGAGCCCAAATATGGACCTAGGGACATGGCTTGAACAAACTTGACTCTCTCCCCCCTACGGATGTTGCATACCAAATATCACAAGATTCTGCCTGCTGGATCTTGAGAAGAAGATTTTCAAAGAAATTTGCCTGAAATGCACTAAGTTTGAATTTGGGCTTCTATAGTGAGCCCAAATATGAATCCAGGTGGCCGATTTAACAAACTGGAATCAGATCCACCCCACAATGTTGCATACCAAATATCAAAAGATTCTGCCTGCAGGATCTGGAGAAGAAGATTTTTGAAGAAATTTGCCTGAAATGCACTAAGTTCAAATTCGAGCTTCTATAGTGAGCCCAAATATGAATCTAGGGAGCCGATTTGAACAAAATAGAATCAGATCCACCCCACGATGTTGCATACCAAATATCAAAAGATTCTGCCTGCTGGATCTGGAGAAGAAGATTTTTTAAGAAATTTGCCTGAAATGCAGTAAGTTCAAATTTGGGCTCCTATACTGAGCCCAAATATAAACCCAGGGGGCCGATTTGAACAAACTTGAATCAGATCCACCCCACAATGTTGCATACCAAATATCAAAAGATTCTGCCTGCTGGATCTGGAGAAGAAGATTTTTTAAGAAATTTGCCTGAAATGCACTAAGTTAGAAATCGGGCTCCTATACTGAGCCCAAATATAAACCCAGGGGGCCGATTTGAACAAACTTGAATCAGATCCACCCTCCAATGTTGCATACCAAATATCAAAAGATTCTGCCTGCTGGATCTGGAGAAGAAGATTTTTTAATGTTTTTCCCATTGCCTACAGTGTTAAAAAGTGCTGACTCAGCACTTTTTCAAAGTCCCGAAACTGTACCCTATGATAAAACCGATGGCAATTTTTTTTTACCAATTCTTTCTGTTGGTCCTAAGGAAGCTTCACACCAAATAAAAATTCTCGGTGCCGTGCAGTTTTGGAGATATGGGCGTTTTAATTTTTTTCTATTTTTAGCTCCTGCAGTTCCCATGGGGCTACAGGAAAAAAAAAATCAGCATAAATTAGGTACTTATGACCCAATAAGCCCTCACATAAAATTTGGTTCAAATCAGCCTCTCGGTTTGGAAAATAGAAATTTTGGGCGGGGCCAAAAATTTTGCCCCTCCCATAACGACGCCAAGTATAGCCCCACAAACTTCTCTTAAACAAATCTGATTCTACACCTCAAAATGAAGCTGCACACAAATATCAAGTCTCTGCTACTGCTGGTTCATGAGAAGAAGATTTTTCAAGATTTCAGCACACTTTTTGGGTGTGGCCCTACCCAAGGGCAGGGCAACTTGAATTGAACAAAATCAAATTGCGATGTCATAACAAACTATTATCTCAAATATCAATTAAATTGGTTCAGCGGTTTGGGAGGAGAAGATGCAAACACCATGTTCACGGACGACGGACGCCAGACGACGGACGGTGAGTGATCACTATAGCTCTCCTGACTGAAAGTTAGGTGAGCTAAAAAAGTATCACATTTGTTTCAATAGGTTAAAATTTGAGAAAAACACCCTGATAATGTCACAGTATCCACCATGGCAATATGCCAGTAAGGTGAAACCCTACCTGAAAAATATCCACTTGGAAGAAAAGAAAGAAAAACCTCAAAACCTGCACATAAAAGTGAAAAAAGAATCACATTTGTTTCAAAGGGTTAAAATTTAGAAAAATACCCTGAAAATATTACAATAACCACCATAGCAATATGCCAGTCAGGTAAAACTCCACTTAAAAAAATATCAAAACCTGCACACAAAGGTCCAAAACCTGCACACAAAAGTCCAAAATTAAAGTAAATAAGCAGCTAAAGGGTTAAATAATATAAAAATAGCCCCAAGAAGCATCCTAATATAAAATAGGAACCATGGCAATATGCTACAAGAGAAGTCACCACTTGGAAGAAGAGAAAGACAAACCTCAAAACCTGCACATAAAAGTAAAAAAAAGTATCACATTTGTGTTAAGGGGTTAAAATTAAGAAAAATACCCTATCAAAGTAACCACAATGTCAATATGCCAGTAAGGTGAAACTCTACTTGAAAAATATACACTTGGAAGAAAAGAAAGACAAACCTCAAAACATGCATATAAAAGTAAAAAAAAAACATGAAAACCTGCATGCAAACGTAATAATAAGTCTAACAATCTATTCAAAGGGTTAAAAAATTTCAAAAAATGCACTGGAAAGATTTCAATGTTATAATAACCACCACTGCAATATGCAGTGAGGTCAACCTCACTTGAAATTGTTTTTTTTTTATCACAACCTGTACATAAAAGTAAGAAGCTGTAAGCCTAAGTCCAAAAGCTGTACATAAAAGTCCAAAATTGAAGTAATTCAGCAGGAAAAGGGTTAAATAATACAAACATAGCCCTAAGATGCATGTTTACATACAATAGAAAGCATGGACATATGCTACAAGGTAAATCTCCACTTGGAAGAAAGGAAAAGAAAAAGCATCAAAACCTGCACGCAAACGTCAAAATATGTCTAATAAAAATCGATTGAAAGGGTTAAAATTTTTTTAAAAATGCACTGGAAAGATATCAATGTTATAGTAACCACCACTGCAATATGCAGTGAGGTCAACCTCAATTTAATTTTTTTTTTATCACAACCTGTACATAAAAGTAAAAAGCTGTGAGCTTAAGTCCAAAACCTGTACATAAAAGTCGAAATTGAAGTAATTCAGTGGGAAAAGAGTTAAATAATACAAACTTAGCCCTAGATGCATGTTTACATACAATAGAAAGCATGGCCATATGCTGCAAGGTAAATCTCCACTTGGAAGAAAGGAAAAAAAACCCATCAAAACCTGCACGCAAACATCAAAATAAGTCTAAAATTTTTATTCAAAGTGTTAAAATTAAGACAAAATATCCTGGAAAAGAGTTAAATGTTATAGTGAACCACCATAGCAATATGCAGAAACTAAACAAAATTTTAAAAAGCCAAAAAATCAAAACCTGTACACAAAAGGTCAAAATATTTGAGAGCGGACGCCGACGCTGACGCCGACACCGACATGAGGGCTATGCGATAGGCTCACACAACTAACGTTGGTGAGCCAAAAATAACTAGCATTACACCCCCACCCCCTCAATGGATTTCCATCCTGTACTATTATTTGGGACTGTACTTTTATTTATTTTTGATAAATGTTCCACCCTGTACTTTTATTCCCACCTGTACTTTTATTTGGAACACAAAGAGTAGTTGCTTTACACTGTGTGAATTAACCCGTTTTTTTTTTTTTTTGCGAAGCAGTAGCAAGAAAATGTCTACATAAAATTGTTTTGCTATAATTTATTGGAGTATCTGCTGGCAAGCTCCAATGATTTCTACCAAAACAATCATTTTATGAACAAAATTTTGCTTAACCATAAGGCACCCTATGCTGGTGGCATGGTATCGTTAAAAAAAAATACTCATATCACAAATTACCTTTGTTAAGCCATATAGTCTGAAAAAGACACAAGTATGAGCCTGCAGGTGCTTTCCAACAGATTGTAACAGACTAATTTGTTTATTAATGCCTTATGTAACACAGCTATGTGACATTTACAAATTCTTTTTAGAAAACTCAAATTTATCCTTTTTCACATCAGAAACATAGCTTATGACCTTTCATTAGAATGAGCTCATTCTGGTAGGGGATTATGATCTATGTTAATTGTTTTAAAGGCAAAAACTCCAATGTAGGGGTTATAAGCTATGTGTTGATGGCAAAAATTAAAAAGAATTTGAAAGGTAATATTTGTGAATAGCACTGGCTGCATTTGATAGTTATATTGGGTGAAGAGTTAGCCAAAAAAAGTTGTTTCCCTTGAACACACTGATGTTGAAATATCAAAATTTCGAGCTGCAAATTCTTCCCATTATGCAACTATAAACAATTTAATTTTTATCTCACGATCCCTGATAAATAAGAATGAATTAGTTAAATTCTAGCGGCAATATGGAAACAATACCCAGCTTTAAATATTTATATTCTGGCATCAGTGTTACTTATTTATTGGTGTTTAAGGTCATTTTATGCATCCATGGCTATATCATGACCAGTGCGAAGTCAAGTTTAGCCAATCATTTATAGGTGTGCAGAGGGTTAAAAGAATATGAAACAGAGTATGAAGGCTTTTGACTGAGGAAGAAACACTTCTCAAAAGAACCCAACTGTCCAGTGCTAGAATCCACTATTATGGTTTATTGAAAAGTGCTGAATGCCACTTCAGTAGCATTATATTGTATGCATTGTGACTTTGTTTTCTGAGAAGCAGAAAAAAATGTTTACAGGAAATAGTTGTAAATGCCAAAAGGCAATCTTCAATAAATTGTAACAAAAGTTATTTTTTAAAACAAATTCTCATTACTAAACTGAGGCTTCGCTTGCTGGTAACATGACATCTTTGAAAACAAATTCTCATTTTACATAACTCCTTCACTCAACCAATAAACCTTTAAGTCCCATTCAGCCACAAACAGACCCTTTTATATTGCTCTTAGTGGGAGCACAATGGCACTGTGTCCTAAGGCATACTGCAGGTCAATGGTGCACTTGCCTTCAATACTAATTCAGCTTGTGCAGAATTAGTATGCTGGGAGAGTCTGACAGTTGCTTGCCATTAAAACATTGCTCTTAAAATGTTGTCCCAAGTGTATTCTTCCATGAGAAATAAAATGTTAGCATGCATTCAACTTAACAGTGTTTTTATATCTTCAGCCTCGGGATAAGATATTTGGTCCAGACACTCAGTAAGCCTTGTGTCTAGCCTAAATATTTTGCCCTCAGGTGAGTTTTTATCTCACACCCACCCCCATCAGAGATAATAATATTCTCATTAGGTCAGACCTTGGCTGCCTTAACCAGGCTTACAAGTCATTTTGAGGTGGGCGATCGCCCCAAGCCGCAGTCGCCCTCCAGAGTTCAAAATTCCGCGGGCAGTAAATGTCCACCTAACTCCGATTTCTGCGACACATTAATTCAGTCGAAGGCACCTCAAAATCGGCCGTCTCAAATGGCAATTTTTGCAGAGTCAAGGAGGTAACAAAGTGCGATTTGTAAGATTTGTAGTGTGTCATCAACGCAATCACCCAGAGATATAAGTAACTTTCCAAATATGAGCAAGGGGTCCGCCAATTCCAAAGTTGTAAGTAGTTATTACATAGTACATCAGACTGTGATGTCGTGTCATGTGCGATTATGGGACATATCTTTCCCAAGTCAGTTTGACCTCTGATGATTTGCCTGGGGTATTTCATCCCAAAATCAAAACCGGGTCAATTCATCCCCCCCCCCCCCACCTTCTCCCAAATCTGATTCCCAACATGGCTTGGTTATTTGGATGCAAGATAACTGTAACACTACTGTTAGTGAGTGTCATGGGTAACCTGGTATCTTGCATCCAAATATTCAAGCCTACATCTAGGGCTGCACAATACTACAGTATACCGGTTGGTGCCGGTATTGAAATTGTCACCGGTTAAAAACTGTCCATCAAAAATGAATACCGGTACACCATGAGTAACGGTATAAATTTTTGGGTCCAGTATTATGATTTGAAATTCGAGTTTTCTTGAAATAAAAATATATATAATGTGCGAAAATAGGGAAAACACATATTAAATGCAAGGGATATCATCAATAAACAAGAGGCCCCAGGGGGCCTGAGGGCGCTCACCTGACATGGTAGCCTAAATATCAACCCAGAGAATTGATTTCCACAAGTTGCATCTGCTCCTCCTAAGAAAAGCTGAAACCAAATATCCAAATATTCTGACCAGTGGATCTAAAAAAAGATTTTTAAAGAATATTCCTCATATTGAAGTAAGTCATAATTCGGGCTCCCACAGGGAGCCCATATATGAACCCAGGGACTTGGCTTTAACAAACCTGAATCTCACACCCCTAAGGATTCTGCACACCAAATATCAAAACATTCCGACTGATGGATCTGAAGAAGAAGATTTTTAAAGAAAATTCCTCATTTTGAACCAAGTTACAATTCGAGCTCCCACAATCAGCCCAAATATGGACCTAGGGACATGGCTTGAACAAACTTGAATCTTACCCCCCTAAGGATGCTGCATAAAAAATATCAAAAGCATTCATCTGCTGGATCTGAAGATTTTAAAGAAAATTCCTCGTTTTGAACTAAGTTGTCATTCAGGCTCCCATAGTGAGCCCAAATATGAACCAAGGGACTTGGCTTGAACAAACTTGAATCTCAGCCCCCTAAGGTTGCTCCATGCCAAATATCAAAACATTCCAACTGCTGAATCTGAAGAAGAAGATTTTTAAAGAAAAATTCCTCATATTGACTAAGTTATAATTTGGGCTCCCACAGGGAGCCCAAATATGGACCCATAGACTTGGCTTTAACACACTTCAATCCCCCCTCCCCCCCCCCCCCCCCCCCCCCCCCCCCCAAGGATGCTACTCACCACATATCAAACCATTCCGACTGCTGGATCTGAAGAAGATTTTTTAAGAAAATTCCTCATTTCGAACAAAGTTACAATTCAAGCTCCCACAGTGAGCCCAAATATGGACCTAGGGACATGGCTTGAACAAACTTGAATCTCACCCCCATAAGGATGCTGCATACCAAATATCACAAGATTCTGCCTGCAGGATCTTGAGAAGAAGATTTTCAAAGAAATTTGCTTGAAATGCACTAAGTTCGAATTTGGGCTTCTATAGTGAGCCCAAATATGAATCCAGGTGGCCGATTTGAACAAACTAGAATCAGATCCACCCCACAATGTTGCATACCAAATATCAAAAGATTCTGCCTGCAGGATCTGGAGAAGAAGATTTTTGAAGAAATTTGCCTGAAATGCACTAAGTTCAAATTCAAGCTTCTATAGTGAGCCCAAATATGAATCTAGGGAGCCGATTTGAACAAAATAGAATCAGATCCACCCCACAATGTTGCATACCAAATATCAAAAGATTCTGCCTGCTGGATCAGGAGAAGAAGATTTTTTTAAAAATTTGCCTGAAAAGCACTAAGTTCAAATTTGGGCTCCTATACTGAGCCCAAATATAAACCCAAGGGGCCGATTTGAACAAACTTGAATCAGATCCACCCCACAATGTTGCATACCAAATATCAAAAGATTCTGCCTGCTGGATCTGGAGAAGAAGATTTTAAAAGAAATTTGCCTGAAATGCAGCAAGTTCAAATTTGGGCTCCTATACTGAGCCCAAATATAAACCCAGGGGGCCGATTTGAACAAACTTGAATCAGATCCACCCTCCAATGTTGCATACCAAATATCAAAAGATTCTGCCTGCTGGATCTGGAGAAGAAGATTTTTTAATGTTTTTCCCATTGCCTACAGTGTTAAAAAGTGCTGACTCAGCACTTTTTCAAAGTCCCGAAACTGTACCCTATGATAAAACCGATGGCAATTTTTTTTTACCAATTCTTTCTGTCGGTCCTAAGGAAGCTTCACACCAAATAAAAATTCTCGGTGCCGTGCAGTTTTGGAGATATGGGCGTTTTAATTTTTTTCTATTTTTAGCTCCTGCAGTTCCCATGGGGCTACGGGAAAAAAAAAATCAGCATAAATTAGGTACTTATGACCCAATAAGCCCTCACATAAAATTTGGTTCAAATCAGCCTCTCGGTTTGGAAAATAGAAATTTTGGGCGAGGCCAAAAATTTTGCCCCTCCCATAACGACGCCAAGTATAGCCCCACAAACTTCTCTTGAACAAATCTGAGTCTACACCTCAAAAGGAAGCTGCACACCAAATATCAAGTCTCTGCTACTGCTGGTTTATGAGAAGAAGATTTTTTAAGATTTCAGCACACTTTTTGGGTGTGGCCCTACCCACGGGCGAGGCAACTTGATTTGAACAAAATCAAATTGCGATGTCATAACAAACTATTATCTCAAATATCAATTAAATTGGTTCAGCGGTTTGGGAGGAGAAGACGCAAACACCATGTTCACGGACGATGGACGGTGAGTGATCACTATAGCTCTCCTGACTGAAAGTCAGGTGAGCTAAAAAGATATTTTTGGAGTTATAGATAGAAGTATTACTTACTGCCCTGAGTAAATGAGTGATTTGAATGGATTCAATGAAAGACTAATCCATGTCTGCAAAGTTATTGAACCTCCTGTTACGAAAATAAGCCATAAAATTATTAGCCGGTTTACTCGCTTTCATCCGATAGAAACTCGGATACAAGTAAATTAGTCTTTGTCAGTTTAACTCCTGTAAAAACATGGTTGACCTCTCTTGTCTCGATGAGCGTTTAATTATTGAGCCAGGCTTTTGATACCAATTCTGTGTCAATTAATGAACATCAAAATTCTTTTACATCCAAAGTAAACTCAACATTCTGAATGTACCGAATACTCAAATCCAAATACCGTGCAGCCCTACCTACATCTATACATTAGTGATGACGTACATCATAATTACACAAACCATGTACCTTAAAATTATATTAGTTGTCTACCCAGCAGGCTGAAACAAAATGGCCCCCACAAACCATAAACAGCCCTCCAGGGATCATTTTAGGTGAACCCAAAATGGCCCTCCTGGGGTGATTTGAGGCGAACTACAATGGCCCTACTGCAATTTTCAAAATGACAAGCCTGCTTAACAGGCAGCCAAGACTTGACTAGAAATCACTGATAAGCAACTTGACATGTACAGATTGCAGCCTAGTGGGACAATTACCCAGACCATTGAGGGTTAACAAAATTGAGAAAAAAAATCAGGTACTTCTTTCAAGAAAATGAACCTTTTAGCTGTTATCAAGCCTCAGCGGGGCCTTATAAATAGTGAATGCAGGAAAATTTGAAAATCAGACATTTTGGTATTCAACGATTGGTTTGGTTTGGTTTTTTGGTATCCCCATAATGTCAGTATGGGTTTGTTTCTTCGGTATATTGCTCATCTCTACAATGAATGGCTAGAATACATCTGTTCGAGACGACAATGTTTCAAAGCAGTTATGCATGGGTGAGTATTTCAACCTACACATTTTTCCCATAATCCAACTAGGAATTTAAACCATTCAATCAATAAGCTCTCTCAAATAAGAATGAATTGTTTAAATTCCAAGTTGCATTATGGGGGACAAAATACTGCTTGAAAGTTTTACATTTTGACATCAGTGGGCTGAGGGTTAAAAGAATGTCAAGCACAACAACTGAGTACAAAAGCTTTTGACTGTTATTGACTTACCTAGCTGTTGGAAAATTACCAGATGACATAAATTGCAGGAATACCAGTAATTTTCATTCCATTTTTCACTATAGATAATTCAAAACACTGTCACCATTCCTTGAAATATAACAAATTTTCTTGTTATCTAGAGCTTTGTAAGCACAATGTCTAAATTTAACAAACAGATGCTCAGGATAGCTCCAGATAGAACTTGAGCCCAGTTTCAACAGAATTTCCATAGTGGGATCTCAAAATGCTAGAAACCACTGTGATAGGTGTACTAAAGAGTACTTAAAGTCCCTTTACATTATATGCATTAGTATGACATTTGCTCAGTGGTAGAAAAATGTTGGAATAAAATTGTTTTACTACAATTTGTGCTTGATGACACTCATCAATAAATTGTAACAGAAAAATGAAAGTGTCAATGACACTGTAGCTTAACTTGGCTGTGTGTTGTGTTTGATGAAAAGGAAAATGTTCAATGTTTATGTAAGGATTATGAAATACGACAAGCACACTGATGTAGAATATCAAAATTTCAAGTCAACTTGCAAATTTTTCCCATAATGCAACTGCTGCTGGAAATTTTTATATTTTGGCATCAGTTTGCTAAGGGTTAAAAGAATATGAAGCACAACAAAAGAGTATGATGACTTTTCACTGGAGAAGAAACATACATCCAGGGCGCGAAATAAGTGGTACACAAATTCTTACAAGTTTTGGCTGAAAATTGTAGGTGAAATTTGAAAGAAAGTCGTAGTATCAGGGTTAAATAATGTGCTGATAGTCGCCTACCATGTACATATGCAATATGAAAGGCCTGAGGCCAGTGATCTTTGAAAAAATAACCTTAACATTAAATCTTACAATATTGGACATGCTGGACGCCGACGCTGACGCCCGAGGTCATCATATAAGCTCACCACTTGAAATAGAAGTAGGTGAGCTAATAAAAATACATCAGATCAAAAAATAAAATAGGAGGTGCAAAATGGCATTATGTAATGAAGAATCACTGAAATTGTAATTGAAGTACATTCATTGGTTGAAGAGGAGTTGCAGAAAAACATTCGTTCAAGAAAGTGACTATAAGTCCCAACAAAAATACATCACATCAACAACTAAAAAAATAAGCCTTAATGTTACTAGTAACAAGTATGAGAAAGTATTAAATAAAAAAAAAAAGGTAAAAAAATTTTTTTTTAAAGAAAGTGAATACAAGTCCCAAAAATCACCTCGAATTCCTCAAATATGCATGTAATGAGGGTGCAACGTTACCGCAATGTAGTTCAGTAACCCATGTGTACAATATCAATTGCCTGGAAAGACACACAGAAACAGAACTCACCTTAACACAAACTTTTAGAACTTAAAATTGAGTAAGTCAGAGAAAAACGTGAACATTGTGACTGAAAAAAAAAGAAAAGAAATCAGTTAAATTTCTGCATATAGTAGGGTTAATACCTAAAGTAGTTATTGAAATGGGAAACTAAACAGTAATGAGAGGTGAAGGCACCACAATCTGCACAAAAGCTGACTTTAACGCAAATTCTTACAACACCTAAACGCTAATTCTTACAAGTTTTGGCAGAAAATCAGCCTCAAATTCCTCAAATATGCATGTAATGAGGGTTAAATATTACTGCAATGGAGTTCAGTAACCCAAGTGTGGAATATTAATCGCCTGGAAAGACACATAGAAACACAACTCACCTAAACACAAAGTTTTATAACTTAAAATTTACTAAGTCCGAGAAAAATATGAAAATTTTGACTGAAAAAAAAGAAAATTTCCGTTAAATTTCTGCATACAGTAGGGTTAATACCTACAGTTGTTATTGAAATATGAAAATCAACAGTAATGACTAATGAGAAGTTAAAGCAGCACAATCTGCACAAAAGCTGACTTTAACGCAAATTCTTACAACACCTAAACGCAAATTCTTACAAGTTTTGGCAGAAAATTTTAGGTGAAATTTGGGAAAAAGTCGTAGTATCAGGGTTAAATACTGTTCTGATAGTCCCCTACAACCTACATATGCAATATCAAAGGCCTGAGCCCACTGATCTTTGAGAAATTAGCCTTAACATTAAATCTTACAATATTGGACACGCCGGACGTCGATGCCGACACCGATGCCGAAGGTCATGACAATAACTCACCACTTCTTTCAGAAGTAGGTGAGCTAAAAAACTATACAGCTCAGCAAATCAGTAACCTGAAGATCTATATGAAGTAACAAGACAATCAGATTGATATTATTAGTTATCGCATGTCGAAGAAATATATTGGAAAAATGCACAATTTGATGGATAAAGGGTTAAAATCTCAGGATCAAACAACCAGATTTACACCAAAATCTATACAGCTCGGCACATTGGAAACCTGACCATACACATGAAGTAACAAGGCAACCTAATCAATATTTTTTAGGTTACCGCATGACAAAGAAATGGATTGGAGTAATTCTTAATTTGATGGGTAAAGGGTTAGTATCTCAGGATCGAATCGTCAGATTTACATCAAAAACTATACAGCTCGGCACATCAGTTACCTGAACATATCTATCAAGTAACTGACAATAGGATTGATATTTTTTTAGTTATCGCATGCCAAAGAAATGGATTGGAATAATTCTTAATTGGATGGGTAAAGGGTTAATATCTCAGTATTGAATAATCAGATTTACACCAAAAACTATACAGCTTGGCGCATTAGAAACCTGAACACAAATATAAAGTATCATGACAATCTAAGCAATAGTTTTCAAGTTATCGAATGCCAAAGAAATGGATACGGACGCTGGCCGGCCGGACAGATGGACGTATGGATGGAGAAACGAAGGATGAACGAACGACGGAGGTCCACCCTGGATGCCAGCATTATGTGTACCATAAATGGTATGGGTACACATAACAAGAGGTCCCAGGGGGCCTGAAGGCACTCACCTGACATGGTAATCTAAATATCAAACCAGGGACTTGACTTGAATAAGCTGCATACACCCCTCCCAAGAAAAGCACATACCAACTAGATGAAGCGATTGTGCCCACACAATACACAGGATTTTCCTTCTATTTTCAGTTCAGGCACTTTTACGTCCCAAAATTGAGATACACGCATATTTTTGTTCGGAAATTTTCGAAGTCCCAAACAAAATATTTTCAGACTAAAATTTTTTTTTCTTCTTAAAATTGACCAAAACGCATAAAAAACCAAAAAACTAATTTTTGGATTTTGGTCCAAAATTTCTAAGTCCCACTCGGACCCCAAATTTTCAGTGTAAAAAAAAATAAATTTTTTTGTCTTAAAACTTACCGAAATGCATAAAAAACAAAAAATTTCTGGATTTTGGTCCAAAATTTCAAAGTCCGGAACGGGACCCCAAATTTTCAGCCTAAATATGAACTCAGGGACTTGGTTTGAACAAACCTGAATCTCACCCCCCCCCCCCCCCCCCCCCCCCCTAAGGATGCTGCATACCAAATATAAAAAGATTCTCATTGGTAGATCTGAAGAAGAAGATTTTTAAAGAATATTCCTCATTCTGCACTAATTTAAACATTTGGGCTCCCATAGAGAGCCCAAATATGGACCCAGGGAATTGATTTCAATAAACCTGTGAAACAATCTTCCAAAGATGTTATATGTGAAATTTGAAAGCTTTTGGAGCAGTGGTTTGGGAGAAAAGTAGTCTTAAATGTTTTTCCCATTACCCACAGTGTTAAAAAATGCTGACTCAGCACTTTTTCAAAGTCCCAAAAATGTTCCATGACAAAGCTGATAGCAATTTTGTTTTACCATTCCATTCTGTTGGTCCTAAGGAAGCTTCACACCAAATAAGAATTCTCAGTGCCGTGTAGTTTTGGAGATATGGGCATTTTAATTTTTTACTATTTTTAGCTGCTGCGGTTCCAATTAGAGATGGGCGGTATTGGAATTTTGAGTTCGGTATCGGTTTCGGTATTTTTGTGTGGGCATACCGCGGTATCGGTTCGGTATTCGGTATGTGACTTCAGATTCACTGATAGTACCAAGGGGGAATCCATGTCCGAAAAAATACAGAATAAGTTGTTCTTGTATCATTCTATCACAGTGCTACACATGCCATTGTTGATGGGCTCAACATTGTCAATCTTTTGTCAACACAGATCATATCTACAGTAATTTGGTGACTTGTTCTAAATACGCCTTAACTTTTCAAGCTCACTTAAGGCGTCTGTAATCATAGAATGTGTGTCCTGAAGATGTCATCTTTAGGTGGGCCTGATGACAGTAGTAAAATGATCTGGTCAGTGATTTGTAGCCAAGTCTTGGCTGCCTGTTAAGGCAGCCAAGACTTGGCTAGAAATCACTGCTAAGCAACTGGACATGTACAGGTCGTAGACTATTGATAATTTAGTACAACTGACCTGGTCCTTAAGGCTTAACAAAACTGAAAAATAAAATCAGTCCCTTCTTTCATGAAAATGAACACTTCAACTGCTATCAATCCTCACCAAGGCCTTATAAATAGTGAATGCACAGGGAAAATTGAAAATACCGTTGGTTTCGGTATTCAAAGATTGGGTCGGTTCGGTTTTTCGGTGTCCCCATGATATCGGTATCGGTTCGGTTTTTCGGTATATTGCCCATCTCTAGTTCCAATGGGGCAACGGGAAAAAAAATTGGGGCATAAATTAAGTACTTATGACCCAATAAGCCCTCATATCAAATTTGGTTCAAATTTGCCTCTCGGTTTGGAAAATAGAAATTTTGGGAGTGACAAAAATTCTTGCCCTTCCCAAAACAACGGCAAATATAGCCCCACAAACTTCTCTTGAACAAATCTGATAATAATTTTTTTCAGTCTACACCTCAAAAGGAAGCTGCACACCAAATATCAAGTCTCTGCTACTGCTGGTTCATGAGAAGAAGATTTTTTAAGATTTAGGCACACTTTTTGGGCATGGCCTTACCAAGGGTCGAGGACTCGAGGCAATTTGATTTGAACAAAATCAAATTGTGATGTCATAACAAGCTATTATCTCAAATATCAATTAAACTGGTTCAGCGGTTTGGGAGGAGAAGACGCAAACACTATGTTCACGGACGACGGACGACAGACGGTGAGTGATCACTATAGCTCTCCTGACTGAAAGTCAGGTCAGCTAAAAAGGGGAACTTGTCCGCAAAGACCACTTTTTACCTTCGGATATTCTCAACTTCACCTCCACTCTGTTTTTATTACAGATGTGTTTGGTGCAAAACATGAATCATTTTCAAGGGGCATTACAGAATTATGTTGCGTAAACAAAGGCTAACTACTGGTAACAACATGAGTCCGATATGCCCTTACTCAAGTTACTGAAATACACGTGTGGAATTAAGCGATTCACTTGGGCATTCCTCAGTGACACCTGCCTTTCGAGTATGGACATTTTCTCATAATGAACTTTGTAGTATAAAATTATCTGTCTAATAACTGATTTTTAGACATATTTTAAATGTGACGAGAGGTTTTTTTGTATCACCAATATTTCTAACAGTAACAACTGTTACACTACAGTTTCTGAGTTAGCTCTTTTGACGTTTTGTCACAGTTTTATTTATTCATGCAGTTTGTTTTGTAACAATATATTGGTGAATTTCAGCCAAGGACTGTCCCCCAATAATTTATTACAAAAACAAGTTTTGTGAGTAAGTGACTGATTTATATTATTTTACTTGTCCAACCAATCCTTCTGGGACGAACTGTCCCAAAACCAGTCTGCCCCAGGATTATTCATCCAAAGTAGATTATCCTAAGTGGGATGATCATTTTGTCCCATGATAAATAACAGAAAACTTATAAAATATTTATTTACTGGGGTTTATTGACACTTTCGACAGTCAGGGCCCCCCCTTGTGTCAGACAGTTTTACGGGTGGAGAAAGCCTGAGTACCCGGAAAGAACCACCAAGCAACTGTCACACTCCCCAATATTACTAACTCCACACAAGCAGGGTTAGCTTTGGTTAAAGACAATTGCACCATCGGCGTGCAGTATGCCTTAGTACACAATGCCACCATGCCCCCATGTTGACAATGGGGGTGAAGTGTCTTGCTTAAGGACACACTGCAATTGACGCATGTGGGATTCGAACCAAGGACCTCTTGGCTTGCAGCAGACTTATAAAAACAGTACAAATAAAAAATCACTCTGCACTGTATTGCAGGATAATGGAATTCACTACAACACGAACTAAGACATTGCAACAAATTGAACAATATTTGTGTTCAAAAAATTATGCAAAGTGCAACTGTTAAACAAATACAGTTAGGCAAGACAATGTCATGTTTTCAATAGAACAAGACAATAAAATTTATTCAATACATATACCAATATAAAAAAACACATTCTTATAAGAAATAGTAAGAAAACAATAAACATATATGTACATATGTAAAACATTATTTTTTCCAGCATCCTTTTCCCTATATCTGACATAAATTGATGCGATACTACTTCTCATCTTAAGTGATAAAAGATAAAACCGGGATAACTAAGTGTACTATAAAGCAATTTAAATATAATCCCCGGGGAATTTTTACATATAAGTTTTCACTTCTACCATCTCCCTTCAACAATTTTTTTCTTACCACTATACTGTTGATATTAATATTTCATTTAATAATGTTCTGTCCTATTAAAAATGATATAAACGCAACAGCAATATCACTTTGTATTTATTACTGATGTAACTTGTCATATTTGTAGAGTGAACTGTTCATTCATCCATCCATTCATTCATTTATTCATTCATTCAAGAATTATCGAGAAAGTGCCAAACACATTGGAGTCGGTAGGGCCACTGGGGATAACACTTCTATCTATCTGATGCATGTACATCCTTCACTCCCTTTTACCATTTGCCAGAGTAAGAATGTGTATGTGATTAATTAACATTTCCCTTCTTTTTACTAATACTATTAACTCCCAGCCCCTTCACCTCACCTTCCTTTGCCCCATAACTCAACCAATGAAAGTAGTTACAATGACAGGTATGTATGGATGAATATTTAAAATTATTTCTAAAAGTAAATCAATTATTTAACTGAAAAAGTAATAATCAAAGCTCAAAATATTTTTTTTTCCCACGTAGGTCAAAATGTTCTGCCCCAATTAGTTGGTACAGGTCATTTTAATTTGGTGCAGGTCATTTTCAACATATTGCTTTACACATTGTAAATTGACATATGGTGACAACTAAATGAGGAAATGACTTGTTAATTCGCAATGGAATTTAAGTTTATACCGAATTACCAGTGTATTTTAAACTCAGATTCTAAAATTGAGCAGAATATTGCATCGGTCAAAATGGCCTATGGATTTCAAAGAATGTAGGTCAAAGTAAGTTTAGTTCCGGTCATTGTCCTTGTCCTACCACTTATTTCAAGCCTTACTGATAATTTATTTTATATTGAAATTTATGTAGAATTAAGCTTAGACATTTGATTAACAGATATATGCAGTTGATCAAAACCTTAACATGATTGGGGACTGGGTTCTAAGCTTACACCTACTTTGGTTTGTGTTACACCCACTTTCAAGTCCTGATACTCTTGGCATTAAGTTGAAAATGATGATTGACTTAGTGGCATTTTTTCTGTAAATGACTGTAATGTACTGACAATAGTACTGCATGTAATTACTTTTAAACAATATGTTGCACCCCTCCTCACACTACAATGTGGGGTGTGTGACCCTCCACACTCCACTCCATCTCCTCCCCACTTCTGGGTATTTTTGCCAAATTACCCAACCAACGAAAAAAATACAAATGAACTGACAGACATGGCTTAATCTTGTGTCACTTACTTTTATAGTATACAATTTACAATTTGGGAAGTAAAGTTTAGGCAAGTGCCTATAGGTATGCTGCAACCTGTGTTCTCACACCAAAGCATGGGACAGATTCTAAAATGTTTCTCTGCTTGGGAGAATGGATAAATTGACTGGTACATACAAGTCAACCATCATTGCCATGAGTATCAGGACTTGAAGTTTGGTGTAACACAAACCAAATTAAGTGTTAGCTTAGAACCCAGTACCCAATCATGTTCAGGTTTCATTCAACTGCATATGTCAGGAATAGATTGTTTGAAAGCAGTTAGTACCACTGTCAATACAGATACTGGTACATGTACATACAATTAAGTCAACCACTCATTGCCATGAGTATCAGGATTTGAAGTTGGGTGTTACAAATCGAAGTACAATACATGGAGGGTGTATTATCACTAAATCACCTGCAGAGTGGAAATTCCACACAAGCGATAATCGCAAGTTTGTTGCAAAGCATAACAAGCACAAGCACAGTTACTCCAGCAAATGGTCCTCTGGGTTGAACACAGAGGTGCATTGGCTGAAACATTGCTTGTGTTTTATGCCCATATGTTCATAATTTGAAAGAAATACTTTGGGTAATAACTCCACTCCAGGGGTGATTACAATCTACATACTGTAAGTGTGAGCTTACAACTGAGTTCCCAATTATGTTCAGGTTTCCTTAAAATGCATATATCTGTAAATGAATAATTAAAAATACAAAACATTATTTATTTGTATACGCAACATTATATCATCATTCCTTAATAAATTTAAAAAAGATATTTTCAGGTATCAAATAATTTGTAGATATTTTTAAGCCCCATTACAAGCAAAAAGGGGTCAGAAGTTTATTGAACAACCTTTTGTGGCATGTGGTACAGGTGTGTGCATAAATGTACAGTGTGTGATTTGAAACTGAATATCTTCTTTGCAATTTTAGGCCTAAAATTGCAAAGAAGATATGATGAAAATTTCAAATGGACCTGTCATTGTGCGGGTAGATTGCAACTGCTGTGGCTTTCCATTCCCACTTTGTCTCTGGGGTGGGGGGTTTGGTATCTTGTTGGTCTTTTTACCCTATTCCATACTGCAATAATACATTTACTGTTTACTGTTTTTCTTTACTTTATTTATCTTACTGTGTTAAATATTTTTCTTGTCTGTGAAGTGTCAGTAGGGATGGGGCAGAATACACAAGTTGGATTATCACCTACCCCCTCTGAAAATTATTCTCATCTAAAAATTTCCAATTTGTGAGTCTTAAAATTAGATTATATTGGGGATGACTCTTCGGAAACATTGATTTGTGACGAATAAAATGTTCTTGTCCTTCAAGTGTCAGGTAGGGGGAAGACACACAGCTCACCTTATCTCCCCACCTCATGAAATTTTTTTCTTTAAAATATTGGACATACAAGTCTTGAAATGGGATTGTATTGCGGAATGCCCTCAAAAAAAAAATTGCTTTTTGTATAAAATTTGATTTTTGTATAAAAGAAAAATTCTTGACCTTGTAGTGTCAGGTGGGGGAGTGGATTAACATACACACAGTGATCTTTTTCCCAGATATATCCGACATAAGTCTTGGATAAGATTGAGGAAAACCATTCAGAAACATTGGTTTGAGAAAAAATATTTCTTGTCCTTGAAGTCCCAGGTGGGGAAGATAACTTGTCATGTTACATGTATCTGTCACCTCCACTTCCTAAAATGTTGTCTTCAAAACTGTTTTACATGACAGTCATAAAATAGATATTTTAAAAAAATACATGTATTTCAAAAATATTGATTCCAGCAGAAAAATATTTGTGAGTTCAAATTTTTTTAAAAAGTCTCATTACATGGAAAGGCAAAAAAAAAAAAATTAGGTGTGTATGTGTGTGTGTGAGTGTGTGTTTCATCTGGGGGAGGGGGGTGTATAAATTGTTATACCGGTGCTTCATTAATGGAAATTTTGTATTTGAGTTCCATGTTCTACGATGAATTCCAATGCCTATATGAATAATGAAAGTGTCAATGACACTGTAGCTCAACTTGTCAAGACATGTACATGTATAGTATGTGACACAGCAATGACAAACATCTAGGTAATTACCTGATAACAAAGGTACATATAAAGTATTGTAACAGTCTGTACATAAATACTGACCGTAGCCTGTAACAAATGTATAGGTAAAGTATTGTAAAGGTGGGTGACAATCAGATGCTAAACTAGAAAAGAAATCTTTGAGTCCCAGAGTGGGTCTGACTGAACCCCAAAATATTTGTTCTCATAGTACAATGATAACAAAGGCACCCCAAAACACACTCATTCCTGTCCCAAGGTGAAAACAAAGGTACCCAAGAAGTTTCGTGAAGATCAGTTCATAAATACGAGCTGTATAGAAGTTGTGACAAAAAACTGATTGGACCTAATTTCGGTACAAAATGGCCACTGGCAGCCATCTTGAATTTTGTACCGCACTCAGAAATACTCGTTCTCGTCCCAAGGTGATAACAAAGGTACCCAAGAAGTTTCGTGAAGATCGGTTGATAAATACAGCCTCTAGTCCAAACCATATTGACATGTGCCCTTACAGTGTATAAGTAGCACTAAATAAATCAAAATTCATCTAATTTGCATAATTTCTGCACGAGAAAAAAAAACGTACTGTCCGTGATGTATTCCATTTTACTAAACATTCATACAAAAATTTATTCAAATCAGAACTTTCATACAGAAGTTCTGAACAAAAGACTGATTGCACTAATTTTGGTACACAATGGCTGCTGATGGCCATCTTGAATTTCGGACTACACTCCAAAACACCTGTTCTCATCCTACGGTGATAACAAAGGTACCCAAGAAGTTTCGTAAAGATCGGCTCATAAATAAGTCCTCTAGCCTGAGCCGTATAGAAGTTGTGTACAAAAAACTGATTAGACCTAATTTCAGTACAAAATGGCCACTGGCAGCCATCTTGAATTTTGGACCGCACTCAGAAACAATCGTTCTCGTCCCAAAGTGATAACAGAGGTACCCAAGAAGTTTTGTGAAGATCGGTTGATAAATACAGCCTCTAGCCTGAGCCGTATTAACATGTGTACTTACTGTGTGTAAGTGGCACTGAAAAAATCAAAGTTCATCTAATTTGCATAATTTCTGCACAAGAAAAAAACCTGTATTATATGTGATGTATCCCATGGTACTAAACATTGAAAATTATTCAAATCAGCGCTTTCATATGGAAGTTCTGTGCAAAAATCTGATTGCACCTAAGTCTGTACAAAATGGCCGCCAGCAGCCAACTTGAATTTCGGATTGGACCCAAAAACACTCGTTCTCGTCCCACGGTGATACCAAAGGTACCCAAGAAGTTTTGTAAAGATTGGTTTATAAATACGGCCTCTAAGCCCAAGTCTTATTGAATTGTTGACGGACAGACGGACGACGGGCCATGGCATAAGCTCAAATTTGGCTTCGCCAAAGTTGAGCTAAAAATGTATGAATTTAATCAATACTCAATGGCCATACTGTACATAAAACAGTGTTCATCTTATACTGATTGATTGTGATTAGCTTTTTCATTCAATGTAAATACATACATGTATAACTAACACAATGTCTCCAACTTTAAACACACTGAGGAAAAGCTTGCAGCTAAATTTATTCATCAAAAGTAATAGTTTCAACATTTCTACACTTAACATGCATTCTTCTTTTATTATGGACACTTTTGATGTATAACATGACCCCTTTCTACATAAAATGACAAAGAACTGTGGAATTGAAGAACCATCTAATTACCAATAACAATAATTTGTGTCAAATATGCCCTGAATACAGCAAATGAAATCTAAGAGCTAAGTTTGTATTTCAAACGTAATGTTTTCAACACATCTTCAATTAAGTTGCATTTCTGTTTTAAATACAGGCACTTGTGGCGTGTAACATGAATGTTTATAATTAATCAGATGACGACTGAGAACTACATGTGATATCTCAAAGACTGGGCAAAATTAGGTTACACTGCATGAAAACAAGACACTCGCCTGGTTATCAAATCTGTCTTCCAGCCAGTTATAATGGCCCTTCTGTTGTCAAGTTAAATTTTCAGGCGTTTAACGGTGTAATTCCCGTGATTCGACATATTCATCGAAAAATATTTCAGCTTTTGCGATAACAAGCGTGCAAATATTTTCATGAACAAAAATAACTTCCACTGGTCAAATCGAAAGTATAGTATAACTGATAGAACACGCACACCATCTATCGACAGCTGGCGTGGTACGCCCCACTAGATCATTTTCAATGTTAATTTTAATCAAATTGATAAATAGTGAGTACTTTAAGGCTTAATTCAGCAAAACATCATAGCGAACAGTATCAATTTAATAGAAACAAAAATGTTATTCGTTTTTCAATTTATTCTATACAAAAACCAATTTAGTATAGCATTCTGCTTTTCACTTTTAAAAAAGTATTTCATGCCCTGCATACATCTCAATAGAGCCCAACTGAAGGATTCTTGAACTCCATCTGTTCACTTGTTGAGTGCTGGAAGACACAATTATGGCTCTATTGAAAATTGCTAAAAGCCACTTCAGTGGCTTATATTGTATTCAGTATATAGGCCTTGCATTTAGTTTGGGCTGGGGCTGATAGCCCTCGTGGTCAGCCCCATAAATTACTTTACAGCTGCCTATCACTAGTCCCCATGAGAATAACATTTAATTATGAATTTAAAAAAAATAGGCTCTGATACTGCTGAAGTAGGCCCCATTAATTTTGTCTACAAGGCCTTCTGGTAGGCCTCAATCTTATTTCAAAATTCACAGCCTGATTATGTTGTAGCTTTTTGAGCAGTAGACAAAATGCCTAAATGAGACTTTTATTGCAATTTATTAGAGACAGCCAGCAGGCACTCTCCAGTAAATTGTAACAAAACAGTTATTTTTTAACAGAATCGTCCAAATCTGAAGCTTCACGTGTTGGTAGCATGGCATTTACAAATCACCTTCAAATGGTTATTTAGCAATCTACCAGTTAAAAGGAACTGAGAATCATAACTTTGGTAAAATAGTTTTTTTTGTGATCACAGATCTGCCTGCAATGAAAACACCACAATGTCTTTTAACCCTTTACCTAACGATTTGGACAAATACACCTGCATAATATGCAAATTCAGGAGTTGAAAAAACATCCTCTAACAAACTATATCATGTGTCCTCTCATTGGAACGAGCTCATCGAGCTCCAATGAGGGGTCACATTTGGTTTTGTTGAAATATTTTGAAAAATTTGAAAAAATAATGTTTAAAATGATAAATTTTGATATTATTCGCATTGGATAAAGGGTTATTTATTTATTTATTGGTGTTTAAGGTCACATATTTCTGCACAATGACTAATTATGACCATGACAGTTTTACAGGTGGAGGAAGCTGGTGTACCCAGAGAGAACCACTGAGCAACAGCAAGCAACTGTCAGACTCCCAATATACTAACTCCACACAAACAGGGTAAGCATTGGTTGAAGACAAGTATACCGTTGACTTGCAGTACGCCATAGTACACAAAACCACCATGCCCCCACGTAGGCAATGGGGGTGAAGTGTCCTGCCCAAAGACAAAATGCGGTTGCTGCAGGTGGGCTTCTGCAGCCTGCACTGTATAAAGGGTTACGATCTATCATCTGAATAGGGCTTTATAGTTAGATTAACGGGTTCAATTTTTAAATAAGCAGATCGTTTGAAAGTTAAATATTTTTTCAGGTATCACAAAATCCTAGTTATTGTCATCAAAATTTCATTTTCATAAAATGCTTGTTGGCATTCTCTAATAAACTGCAAAAAAACCCCAAACTAATCATTACCAAACTTATGTTTAGTCAGTTGAACATAAATTGGATGAATTATACATCTGTTCATTAACGCCCAAATATGGGCTTCAGAGTTTCTTTTAAAAAGAGTCCACATGTGGACTTTTTTCACGGAGAACCAGTGAAGTACAACTTCTTAGTAAGAGAACGGTTCAACCTTTTTCAGAAATGTAAAATAATAGCATATCATTAGTAAACAGAGATACACAAAGATGTTGTCTCATTTATGTAATGGATCACAACATTTAAGTAGTTAATTCTTTCAAAATGAATGCCTGGAATACATCTGTGAAGGCAATCTTTTTGAAATGGTTCTGCAGGGGAGGGTACATTCTCCTTCAGACAGCCATTTAACTGGTTGAGCGCCAGAAGCTACTATCATGGCTCTATTGAAAAGTGATGAAACCACTTTGGGAGCTTTACAGTATTTGCATAGGTTTGAGGTTTTCTTACAAGTAGAAAATAAATGTTTATATAAAGCTATTTTGTTACAATTTATTGGAGAGTGCCAAAAGGCACTCTCCAATAAATTGTGACAAAACAATTGTTCATGAACAAAATCTGGCTAAATTAAGGCTTCCTTAGCTGGTTGGATGGCAACTTTGAGAAAAATACTCATGCTTCAAATCACCTTAGAAAATAATTTAATACTTCACCACTTAACGTGTCAGAAACTGGTTGGGGGGCTGGGATGACTCCCCCCTCCCTTAAATGCACCCATCAGAAAATTATAAGCTGAAATGCAGTGTAGGAATGCCACAAGTAAATTTTCATCCCATTTTTCACTGCTGATAATTCCAAGCCTTGACATTATTTCTTGGGAAGCTTCCCAAGGAATGATGTCAATCAAAGCTTGGAATTTAATCAGTGAAAAATGTAAAAGGTTTTTGTTGCAGGTATTGTTGATCAACAACACTCTAAATGTCCTTAGTTCACTGCGAAATTAAGAAAAACAAATGCTTACAAAATCTTCAGATAGAAGTACTTGTGCTCAATTTCTACAGAATTCCAGGGCAGGGATGTGGGCTGGGACCTTAAAATGCACTTAAATAGAAAACACATTTTCCACAACAAACCATCCTTATATTTCTTACATGTAGTTTGTGGTGTGTCAGAAACTTTCACCTCCCCACCCCAAGTGTTGGGCATTCTAGCTTCAGACCTGCCCTGCCCTGCCCTTCAAGCTTGTTCTTAACACAAGTTTTGGGGAATTTTTCTGTCCCTCCCTCCCCCCCCCCCCCCCAGCTTCTGCCCCTTCATCATGTCATATTGTGTACCTTGGTACCTTTGTACTTTATAATTGTAATCCAGTGCATGTTCAGAATGAAAGGGAGCATGGTGACTCAGTGGTTACAGCATTGGACTTCAAACAAAGATCCATGGTTCGATCCCTGCCAGGAGTAACTCCATTGTGCCCTTGGCAAGGCACTTAATCCTAATTGCCCATGTGTGGGGGGGGGGGGGGGCACAGTGGCAGCATGTGCTAAGGCATACTGCATGACGATGGTGCAATTGTCTTCAACCAATGCTAAGCCTGCATGTGTGGAGTTAGTATGTTGGATAGTCGGACAGTTGCTTGCTGCTGCTTGGTGGTTCTCTCTTGGTACTCCAGCTTCCTCCACCCATAGAACTCTCTGATATGAGGTAACCCTGGCTGTTGAAAGTATAATTAAACCCTAAATAAATGAATAAATAAATTCAGAATGAAGAAAATATTTGGAAATGGTTCAAGGGTATATTTACATTTCATGGTGAGGGGCACTTATTATTGAAACACCCATGGAGTGGATTTTCCACACAAGCAATCATTTCCAAATTCTTCCCACAAAAAAACAAAACAAACAAACAAACGTGACAAGCAAAATTCAGTTAACAGACATTTGGGTTGATGACAAGGTGGATTCAACCCAGAGGTCAGCTGCCAGAAACTTTTCTGGTGCTTCTAATCTATTTTTACATTATATATGACTTGTGACTGAATAAGAATTGAAAACTCCACTGTGTATTAGTGGTAAATACACTATCCGTATCACCACATTGTGGAGCCACAAGTTCAGGGAAAATAATATGAATATTGTCGAATATTGTCCTTTTTATCTAGAAAAATGAACATCCCCCCCCCTCCCGCCTCTAGAACTACTGTGCAGTGGGGGATCCTAAAATATTTTCTTGATGCACAGTACTGATCATTAGGGGGGTTGTGCTCATCTTTAGTGGGGTTAGGGTATTGCCTGACAAGTCTACAATAAAGGTGGCAGTTCTGAATATGGGGTATCATAAACAAAGCATTGAAAGCAAAACACAGGTGTTTTTCTTGTGGGTGTTTTGTTCTGCCGCTGATTTTACTTTTAAAAAACTGTTAATTCTTTTCCACCAATAATAAAACAAATAAAATATGGTGACTTTTGAGAGAACTGCATTGTACCGACATGCCGGGGGAAAGTTTGAGTTTGTGGTGAGAACGAAGATATTTTTGACGGAAAGTTGGATATGTTAGAAAAGTAGGCTGATTAGGAGTCGACGACTTTTTCAAAATAACCTATTTTCAAAAAATAAATAGCAGCGGCTGGAGAAACATTGGAATTCTGTACAAATGATGGGCCGTGTCGGCCAGAAAGAGGGCCGCTGAAGAGCTCAGCTGGAGATTGCTAGGCCTACGTTTTTCATCAGTGGCAGGGGGCGAGTGAAACTGCAATCTCTCTAGGCAAAACATTGTCAGCAGGCAAGGAAAAATTAAGATATATTACTGGAAAATTCAAATTATTTTGTTTGGGGTTCCCACAGCCTGTGTGCGTATTTTTTTTTCTTTTGTTCTTTGGGGGAGGGGGTCATCGTTTAAATGCCTGGCGCTTACAAATAGGCGTATTTTGTGTGTGTGTGTGTGTGTGTGTGTGTGTGTGAACAACGTTTTAAGAGCAATATTTTCATTGATTATTCTTTTTGTTGAATAAATTACGTCTAGGCCTATCACCCACCTTCATGATCAAATTCCTGCTCATGGCAACATCAAAACTTACTACTAAAATTTGCTGTTGACTTACGAGTTGTCCCCTGTTAGAAAGCATTTATCTTTTAATCCTTATTTGCATCACTATTGCTGAAAATATTCAACATAAAATTAACCGTTTACTTTTCCGACATTTCCTTCGCACCTTCTGAACTGAAGCAATATTTTCTTCGCTTCAACCTGTTGTTGTTCTTTTCCAGTCAGCGTCTGTTGGAAAAGGCGCAAATTGTATGATTGTGCGCGCGAAACTGGTCGTCTGCATTTTAATTACTACGTCACTGACCACTCGTGATCCCATATTTGGCAAAGTGTTGTCGATTCCATCAAAACTTAATCAAGTGTGGGCCTAATACTTTCAAAAAATGTGCCAAGTCAGCGCAAACAATTTCCTCCCTCCGTGTTGCACAAAAATAATTCCTTTCCTCTTATGTACAAAAATATCCCATAATATATGGCGCGTAGCCAGGATTCTATAATAAGGGGTGACCTGGCCACTTTTTTGGAGGTGGGGGGGGGGGGGGGGGGGGGGGGTAAAGATGATATTTGAAAGGCCGTTGTGTGGGGGTTGGGGGGGGGGGCTCCCCGAGTTCTAACTAGGACCCTTCGGCCGTTGCCTCTCCTCCTACTTCCCGGAAGCGGGAGAAGGGGACAACGGATGGATGGTCCAAATGAGGACTACCACCCCCCACCCCCGTTGCAAAATTTAGTGCACTGAGGGGGAATCTGCGGCACTTGTACCGTGTGTAGCCCCTGTATTTGATACCATTTTGGGGTTATATGTTCTGGGTTGTGAGGAATTTGCATTGAGCCAATTGTTTCGGAGTTGGGTGTGGAGGGCTAAAGTTTTAGGGGTGGATCCTTACCCCTCCCCATACGTACGCCACTGAGTAGGGCTTCTCAGACCTACACTTGCTGACAAAATATAGCCTTTCCCTAAAAATAGGGCACGCACTCTTTATCAATAATCTCTTGATGCCAAAATGTATCGAATTTTTCGTCAGGACAAGTCAGCCATGACTTATTTATTTATTTATTTATTTATTTATTTATTTATTTATTTATTATTTAGGTGGTCAGTTATTTATTTATTGGGGGTTAACAACAGTTTCGACAGCCAGGGTCACCTCGTTTCGGGTAGTTTTACAAGTGGGGGAAGTCGGAGTACCCGGAGAGAACCACCGCGCAACTGCGAGCAACTGTCAGATTCACAAACATAGGGCCTACTAACTCCACCCAAGCAGGGTTAGCACTGGTTGAAGACAAGTCCACCATCGACGTGCAATGCGCCATGCACAGTGCCACCGTGCTCCTCACGAGCCATGACTTAATTTGAAGAAAAATTCAAAATAATACTCAAGTCGTAATGCAGGGGATAAAACCCGAAAGTAAAGTTGAAAACGCACATTTTTTTCTCTTGGAAATATTTTCACGAATTGGGATGAGCTCTGTGGAATCTGACAATTGGACCAAAAAGGCATGCTCCCATTCATCTCATTTTTTTGGTAAGATAACAATTGGTGCTCTCTGGTTGGTGTTTTTATGGATTTAACTTCCAATTTGATTGGCTCGTAAACTTATTTTTTAATCCGTCTATGTATGAAGAAGAAAATAATTATTTTGATCAACAAAAGGTGCCTCCCTCCTCCACTTACAACCATCCCCCGACCAACCCCCTTGATTATGTCTCGCCACAAAGAACATGATGGCCTTCTCTTATGAGGACCGCGACAAATCAGCGGCTGGCCAAAGAGTTATTATTATTACAAGCAGTGGCAGAAAAAAAAACATTTAAACCAAAATACAAAAAAAAATTTCTCATCAGATTTAACGCTAAGCGGGGTTTTCTCTCTTCACTATGACCAAAGGGGCTGTGACGAGCCTGAGAAGGGAGACAACTCTGCCTGGCGTTTGATCAAATACTTATTATTTATTTGTTATTTATTTATTTATTGGTGTTTAAGGTCACATGTTTCTGAACAATGGCTAATCATGACCACGGCAGTTTTACGGGTAGGGGAAGCCGGAGTATCCGGTCAGAACCACCGAGCAACGGCGAGCAACTGTCAGCTCCCAAACATACTAACTCCACACATGCAGGGTTAGCATTGATTGAAGACAAGTGCACCATCGACGTGCAGTACGCCTTTGTTTATAACACCACCGTGCCCCCATGCAGGCAATGGAGGTGAAGTGTCTTGCCCAAGGACACAACGCGTTTGCCGCAGGTGGGATTCGAACCGAGGACCTCTCGGCTTGCAGCCAGCACCTCAACTTTCTCATCCACTTGATACAGGGAACGCTCAGTTTAGAGAGCATACTGCTGAAATTTATTTATTAATTGGTGTTTGAGGTCACTTTCTCGTTTTACCAGTAAATGCGCTTACACATTAGAAGAGATGTGTATGCGGCGAGCGTTGCGATAAAATAATATTAACTACTTTCCTTCAGTATCTGCTATTTCTACAAACTGTGTGGTCAGGCCTGAAAATAAGTATACTCCAGTTTGATTTGTTGGAATGTAAAGTCACTTCAGGTCTCAGCACAAGTACAAAGGGCAAATAGTTTGTATTTGCGTAGCCCACTCTTGAGGACGTTCACCCCTAGTGTTGGTTACCGGGTCCTATCACACCAGCAGTTAGAACTTATTTATTTATTGGTGCTTAAGGTCACATATTTCTGCACGATGGCTAAAAGTAACCGCAACATGGAGATAAAGTCAATAAACCCTTTATCTAACGTAACGGCCAAAACCGGCCAGCGCTATTCTCAAAAATCGCCAATTAATTTTCATTATTTTTTTCATTTTTTGTCTCAAAAACATAGGTTATGACCCCTCGTTGGAACGAGCTCGCCGGGCTCGTTCCAACGAGGGGTCATAACCTATGTTTTTGAGACAAAAAATGAAAACAATTAGCTATTCACGAATTATTTTTGCAAGTGTCGTCTGCTTTTCAGGTTAGGTAAAGGGTTAAGTTTAGTCAATCGTTTATTACAAAGTTGATAATTTTAGAGGAATTCCACCCTAGCACTGATGACTGGATCACGGTCACGATTAACCATTGTGCATAAGTATGTGACCTTAAACACCAATAAATAAATAAATAAATAAATAAATAAATAAATAAATAGGATGACTGGGTCCTGTTTGACCAATGAAACAAAGCTTGTTTACCACAGTAAACAAACACCGCATGCTTCACTTCTCGGGGTTCCCATGGTGAATCAGAACTTCAAAATAAACAAGCACGATTCCACTTCCCCTGATTCTTATACAGGAAAAGTGCAAAAGCATGGGAGGCACGGGAAGCGTCACCGTGTCAACTTAAATCGAACGATGAAGGCAATAACGTAAAAGAGGGGAAAACTCTCCTCCACGTGCCAACTTCTTCCCAACAAGTATGTGGACCGATTTGTGCTGACACGACGGTTGCAGCCTGTCAGTTAAAGAGACTGGATCCTCTGGACCCACGTTTTCTACACACAAAGAAGGTTTTTGGGTGTGTTTGTGTAGGTGCGGGGGGGGGGGGGGGCTCTAAAAATTGCAGCAATCAAGTTCGGTTTGAAAAACTAAAGAAAGGGGAGGCGGGGAGGACCAGGTACAACAAGGGGGGTAACTACATCGACAATACACGATGTTGTGATTGCGCAAGTCTATGACGTACGATTAGGGTCAAAATTCTTTATTTAACTTAAGTATGATACAAAATTAATATAGTATGATGCTAAAATAATTAAGTATCATACTAAATTAATTAAGTATCATACAGACTTATTTAAGGGTCATACTATATTATTTAGGTATCATACTTAATTATTTGACTATCATACTTAATTATTTGACTATCATACTAAATTAGAAATAATGACCCTCTCGTACGCGAACACCATGATGCAGGTTCGGCTGGTATGATGCAGGGTCATACATCGCTTATTTAAGTATCATACTTAATTATTTTGCTATCATACTAAATTAAAAATTATGACCATCTCGTACGAGAATAGCATTATGCAGGTTCAACTTGCACGATGCTGGGTCAAACATCGTTTATTTAAGTATCATACTAAATTCACAATGTATGACCCAGGGTCATACATAGTATGATGCAGGTTCAACTTGCACGATGCTGGATCATACATCGCTTATTTAAGTATCATATTAAATTCACAATGCATGACCCAGAGTCATACATAGTATGATGCAGGTTCAACTTGCATGATGCTGGGTCATACATCGTTTATTTAAGTATCGTACTAAAGTCACAATGTATGACCCAGGGTCATACATAGTATGATGCAGGTTCAACTTGTGCGATGCTGGGTCATACATCGTTTATTTAAGTATCATTATGACGTACGATTAGGGTCAAAATTATTTATTTAAGTATGATGATACTTAATTCATCATCATCATCACCATATGTACAACTATTTCTATCCCCCTAGTTGCGTATGCGTGAAAAACAGAGCTATCTTCATTGTCCAATTTACTATAGAGGTCAATGGGACATAGCAATAAAACTTCATTTTTCATCCATATTTGCTTTTCAATAAAATTCGCGTACATATGGTCAAATAGTTTAGGGCATCCTCTTTAAAGTGATGTTTAATATTTATTGCTAGACAAACTTCTTCATGTTTCCATTTTTGTTTTAAATATCTTATTTTATTGTGTGCATTTCCTTATGAATTTATGAAAAAAGGCTGAATGGGGAAGCTTTAAAGTTAAAAATATATATTAACCATCAATAGCATGCATTCCGCGTACATCATTCGGAATAAAGTAAACTTTAAATTATTTGATTCTATAAAAATATTTCAATTATGGTTTTGTTTTAATGTTTCCATTTCACTTTGAAAATAGTGATTTTTATATTTATGCGATTTCAACAGACGATTCTCCACGACTAATATTGTCTTCACTGGCGTGAATGAAAGGACTTGAAAGCTCCATCATTTCTATTGACTCGTTAATATAAGGGTGTCGTCTCGTTATGCCGATGTGCTTAAATAAACACACCGAGATCGGGATTAGTGAAAGGTGCTAATTACTTTTACTGGTCACTTTTACCCAGGATTTTAGATGAGAAAAAAAAAATTACAAATAACGAACATTAAACATTGCATGAAACATGGGCATTAATTAAATACTCTCAAAAAGGACTGGCCTTGGCCACGGCATCTAAAAATTGTTAAATGTTCATTCTACTTTCTCTTAATGCCGGATGAAATGTTCAATTTTTCGGTACTTTTTTTCGTCGTGGGCAAACTTTACCACCGGCACGGAGTTGAAGTATTGTTGCTTCTGTGTAAGCCTGTTCCTGTTGAATAAAACTCACAACAGAGTACAAATTTGGATTACTTCCGTTGATTATTTTCTTCAATTTAGAATGCCATCCTTCCACGTGGTTTGTTGTTCTTGGGCCATTTGTCTCAGAATGATTCCATATATTTTGATTAACTCCTTCAACCCAGAATGAAGTTACATAGTCTGTGAACTTTACCACTCGTTGGTCAACATCCCTAGTATTTAATTCTTCTTCCCATGCACTCAGTACTTCAAGCCAAGCATCGCTGACTTCTGGCACTGCCACAAATGGAAGAGCTATGGCTCGTCGAACTAATGTTCTGACTGCTGTGTCGTCTTTGTATTAATTTCTAAGGCTGCACTTGTCTGATGCAAAGCGATAAACCGCTTGACTGTAGTGGAAGTAACATCCCTTTACCCTTGTTGTTGGAAAGATGAGCTGCGCAGCATTCTGAGCAGCAGTTTCAAAATCCATAAAAATCTGAGAAGGCTGGAGGGTCACACCTGCATCTTGACATTTATTTGAGATAAGTTCAAAGAATCTAACGTAAGTTGACTGCTGCTTGTCTGGTAGAAATCCATACACAAGTGGGAACATTTTATTGTCAACAAAAGCACTGAATATAACTGGAAGAAGAGTTTAGGCGACTTCCCAAATGTTCCATCACAATATAATGCTGCCGCTTCACTGAGTAGTTGAAGATTTGCTGTGGTCGCAAAGATCATTATTTTCTTTTCTTCGCCATCAGAAGCAAGAAGAAAGTTGTCCCCTGCTGTTGTTTTCTGGAACATTTCTGGTAGAAGTATATCAGAATGAGATTTTGGAAGAGCTGGCCTTGTTTTTGCCCGGGATCGGTAAAGAGCTGATCGTACACTGTAGAAAGTTGGAATTTTAGCAATGATCACTGGGTCAGTTTCATCTCCTCTTAAAGATCCAACTAAGTCCTGGTAGATAGATGATACAGATTTAGAATCACGATGAACTGTTTTCTTCAGATCTGCTAACACGGCATCTGCGCAGATTGTTGGTAAGTCCGGAAGATGATTATGTGTACCCATAGGCGAACTAATAATGTCATCTCTTGTGTTTATTGTGGCTCCGCAACCGCGTTCACTACACACCCAGTGGATATTTGGTGGCTTCTGTGACTTTATTCGGAACTTAAAGTCATTGTAAACTAGATTTCTACCTCCTCTGTTATTAGGAATGAACATAACTGAAACTTGTTGACTTGCCATGACTGCGAGAACTATGTATGAGAGGGACTATGGAGATGTTCCTTTTTAAACCTTTTCCATGATCCCTGTTCACCCTGACGGGTATTAACGTCCCGTATTCAACAATATGAAGATGTTCTTTTTTAAACCGCCTCCATGACCCCTGTTCACCCTGACATGTATTCACATCCCGTATTCACTAAAAAAAAAAAAACGACTAAAATTCTGGATAAAAGTGACCAGTAAAAGTAATTAGCACCTCTCACTAATCTCGATCTCGGTATGTTTATTTAAGCACATCGGCATAACGAGACTAAACCAACCAAGTAATGTTTCGCCAGAAATATATTTCTGAGACTGTCCCTGATTAGCAATTATATTGTTCAGTCAGAAAATTTCTAAAACCTACATTTAATAAGATATTCAGATACAAATGCCATATATTTCATTTCCAGAACTGTGTACTGCGGTTTAATATAGGAATTGAAAAAATCCGTTCGTTAATTCGTGAGATTTTCGATTTGTTTTCATATTAAATTTTCGCTGATATATGATTTGGATTCCCCCACCCCGTATAATTGAAGGTCGGATTGTGTCCATCGAAATGATCTTGTCTTCATTCATTCTCGTAACGGTTCATCTGTATTTTTTAAATGAAATTATGGAATAGAACGAGTATTTCAGAGAATAAAATGTGTTCTGGGTGTACGGTGTTTTTGAAACAACAATGTGACAGTCTTGGCGATACATCCTGGCGTTTTGCTGCGGCAAAAGCTTTTCCGACTCAAACCTCTACCATCGCCGAGCTAGAACCGAATAGAGCCCACTCTCTAATAGTCTTAAGGTGAGGGATTGAGTATTGACAATCTATCACTCCAACGTAAACTACCAGGAATTCTAACCGCGTGCATACCCCCTCAGACCCCATTTGAGGCAATAGGAAAGCTAGGCCTGTGTGATCCAAGTGAAATAAAATAAGGTTAACCGGGTAGCAAGGGATTTGTAAATCCCACATCGTCCCTGCGCGCCTTCGGCGCGCTAAAACCTTTCATTCTTCTTTACTGCATTCACAAACTGTACCTCAAACAGACAATGTCTTCATCTGGTAATAATTGTGCAGTCTGTAATCAAGTTGTACGTCCTAGACAGGAGGCAATTCTGTGTGATAATTTGCAATGCCAAAGATGGACACACAGAACATGCGGTACAGGTAAACATCTGAGTATTTGACATTTTGTGACGTTTTCATTTGTTCACTTTGTTCTCTTCTCAAAATACTATCAATCACTACAAGTTATCTAGTCTCGAATGAATGAATGAATGAATGAATGAATGAATGAATGAATGAATGAATGTTATTTTTGCTGTTATAACAATGAAAAAATGAATGAATGAATGAATGAATGAATGAATGAATGAATGAATGAATGAATGAATGAATGAATGAATGAATTATTGAATGAATGAATGAATGTTATTTTTGCTGTTATAATAATGAAAATATGAATGAATGAATGAATGAATGAATGAATGAATGAATGAATGAATGAATGAATGAATGAATGAATGAATGAATGTTATTTTTGCTGTTATAATAATGAAAAAATGAATGAATGAATGTTATTTTTGCTGTTATAATAATGAAAAGAATTTTATCTTCAAACGTTCTTCTGTTATCATTCACTCCTGCTGCCCAAGCTCAGCGAATATTACTCGAGGTCCGATTCTTCCAAAATTCACTCCTGCTGTCCATGCTCATCGAATATTACCCGAGGTCCGATTCTTCCCAAAAAGGTCCGATTCTTCCAACCACTCGGGGTCCGATTCTTCCAGGGGCCGATTCTTCCAGGGTTCAGATTCTTCCACAAAAAGGTCCGATGCTTCCAGGGTCCGATTCCTTCTATCAGTTGACCTTGGGTGTTGTGTGTCTGTTTCCTCTGGTAGCGATGCAGTTTGCCTTCACTCACCATCTTTACCTCAGTGGGAATGTCCTTGGCTTCTGTATAAAGTAGCGTGACCATCACATAGAAGGGTAAATTGGCCTTCGCTGCTCTCCTGTTCAGTTTGTGTTGCCAGCCTTCAACGTCATTATTGGTCCTCACACTATTATTATTATTATTATTATTGGTCCTCACACTTCGCCCAAATACCGACCACTCATCAACCTGAAATGACAAATCAAAGAAATTTTGTACTGTTTGCTCACATGAGTATTATATTATTGTGACACGTTTATTGTATTATTATATTCATATATTATTATTATTATTATATACGAAAGTTATCATTTTGTAAAAAAAAATGTATTTCAATATAGTATGTATCCGAATGTATTTCGAATTCCTTTGGTTTCTTGTATACTCGTGTTTCTTGTGTTGTTACGGTTTATTTTAATAAATATTGTTTAAACTAAAACATCACTGATTAGTAAATCATGAAACACTTGATCAAAGACTCTGAGCCACAAAATAAATACGAGATTATCAAAACACGGTTAATACCTGTCTCTGTCACTTGTTATCAAAACACGGCTGATATCATGTAACCAAAACAAACAAGAAGCAACAAAAATCACAGAAAATACAACGATAAAGCACACTACTATATAAAATGGTTTAATTTAATCCCCCCAAAACCTATCATTCATCATCATCATCCCCCCCCCCCCCATCAAGCCATTTCATTCATCACCCCTCAATCCATGCTGCTGAAATATTACCGGAGGTCCGATTCTTCCAAAAAAGGTCCGATTCTTCCAATCACGTAGGGTCCGATTCTTCCAGGGTCCGATTCTTCCAACAAAAGGTCCGATTCTTCCAGGGTCCGATTCTTCCTGTTACCCTTCTGTATTCCTTTTTCTATAGGATTGAATGGGAAGAATCTGAACGTAGAGGGGTAGCCAAGTGCTACGTTCGGATCGCTGAACTACGAAGTACCTTATTCTATGCCATCTTGTTTCTCCATTTGAACTACACACAACATTTTCATCAGGATATTTATTGCGTGATATGATAGTAATTGGGTGGTAATTGAGTAGCAACTGGGTAGTAATTGGGTGTAATTGGGTAAAACGACGGACCGACTACGAATTAACGAAGGCTTGTGTTTGCTTTATCGATTCGACTAGCTCCTAAACGTAAAACCGCAAATTTGTGAGTTGTATCATTCATTAAAAGTGAATTTTTGTGGGTTAAAGTGCAAATATGTTATCTAAAGAGCAATTATATATCCTGTACCCCGACACATTATAAAGAATTCGCCTCGTGTATCTCTTGTCGCCCAAACTCTTCTTGTGGCCAATTCGGGTCTTTTCTTCTCAAATGTGGACTTATTTTAGTATGACCCTCCATGAGTGGCGAGTTTCTGAACAGTTCCTGGAGTTTCCGGAATGAAATCAAGGTAAATAGAGAAGTATGTGATTCAAATTTTACAGGTGTTTTTTTGCAACTTATTCGGAAAGTAAAACTGGAAAAAGACGGTGCACTGCAAGAATGATAAGGACAGTTATCGTCTACACATATTTTCTTCTGGCGTTCAATGTCATCCAAAGTATATATTTGTTTGTTGATAATGTTGCAGTGGCTTGGGCGTTTCTCTGCGAATTACACTTAGCCTACAACTTACACCCAAACCGTCCTCTGGCCAAACCTTTATCAACAAGTTGACCCAAATCGCCCCCATATTTAAGGTGCTATATAAGTAAGAGAAATTTCTTTACTTTGAAATTCATACGTAAGGCCGTTCCAGGGCCGTAACGTTTCTGAGCCGAAACGTTACGGCCCTGGGACGTTTCGGCCCAGAGGAATTTAAAACACACCTCTGCAGCAACCAACAACCATAGTAGCGACCTCCCCTCCGTTGCAATAACGCCAGAATTGGATGCATCAACGTACATATACAGATACCTCTGATTTTCCAATTTGAATTAAATATACACAGACAAATTATGCATCAAAATAAAGTTTGGGAGGTTTCGGTGTCGGGTCGTTTCAGCACTGCAAGACGTTTCGGCCTCTGAACGTTACGGCCCTGGAACGTTTCGACCCCTGCTTCTAAGGCGAGGTGTTAATTATTGTCTTTTCCATAACCCCCAGGGGTAAACAAACTTTGGAATTTTACAAAATCAAGAAAATATATATTAGTTTTCAGCTCCTGATTACGTGTAATATATTTAACTTCACCATCTTTATGTTTCTGTGATTTTAGCTCACTCGAAAATTATATGAAAATTTTTTTTTAATTCTCTGCTGGAATTTGTGTGTATTTTCGGAAGAGCGTCTATTTTGCAACAATGCACAAGTGACATAACTGGGATGGTCCATTTGAGAACAGGTAAAATTTGAATTTTCACAGCTTACCTTTGCAGAAGGTATGTTTTGACGAAGTTGGAATATCAGTCGAGATGATGGTTCAAAATATAACTGAAGTCTTGTTCGAAACGCATTAATGAAAATTTGTGAATAAATAAAACATTCTTGTATGGTAGTTGTGACGCAAATTATTTAATTAATAGTAATAACACGTGCTGTACAAGTATTCCAAAATTGTCATGTCAGGCCGACAACGGCCCAAATTTGTGCTACAGACCTCCATATAAGCTTTGATTGTTTGTGTGACACGGGTACAGGCGAAAACAGCACCGTGTGAAACCTGTGGCCAGTTATTTTCGGTTTGGCACAGTAGTCTGGATTTCTTGAGTTTGGACTGTCCCCGTCCAAATATGGCCTAAAAGACCGTGTTTAAATTTTTTGCCTTGGTACATCCTTTGAATCTGCCCCCCCCCCCCCTCTCCCCCAACATACACAAGATTCTGATTTCTTCATCAATAATAAAGAAGGGTGTCGTCGTGAATCCAGGTTGGATAGATTCCACGGCCAATGAGAGCGTGGGGCCTGGGTTTGGGGAGGGGTGTTCTTGCTTTTAATGTTTAGAAGTCACTGCTAAACAACAAGAAATCCATTTAAAGAGAGTTGGGAGGGGAGATATATACTCTCATTTTTAACTGCTCAATTTTCAACAAATATATGAGAACCTACATGTAAAATACATCTGCAAACTTAGGTTAAATACTCAGTTTCAAAACGAAACACAGAAAATGGTAAAATGAAATGAATTAATTTTGCCACCGTAACTGGTGCCATTCTCGCCGCAATCAGTTCGTGCCGTTTTCTCTCACTTGGTGCGTGTACTCCAGGTGCTGTTTTCACACTGTGCCATTTTTGCGATAACCCGACACAACAAGTCAAAGTATCAAATTTACTTTTGAGAAAGTATATAACTAATAGCATGAGAGAATTGGCATCTTTGAATTAAATCCTGACGAATACGTATAATCTGTAGAAAGTTTATTGGAAAATTGTAGGGGGGGGGGGGCACACGTCACGAATACGTCACTATGTGATCACACTTCCCCCCACCCTCTCTTAACAAGCACCTGATAAATCTCAAGAGGGAGAAATCACTAGGCAAAGTTGATCAGTCAATTTTTATAATATTAATCATATTTCGATTTCTCTGATTACACCCAGCATAGGCGTACGTAAACCAACGGGCCAACTTTTTTCCATGGGGCTGGGGGTGGGAGGGGGGGGGGTGTGCTGGAAGATTTTGCCTGAAAAGTAGGTAGGTGGTGCATAGCCCTGGTGTGGGTGTTCGTGAGCATGTCTTCTACTTGGGGGGGGGGGGGGGGGGGGGTCAAGGGGAACCCTCCCCGGGAAACATTTTTAAAAATCTGATCCGCTGTGGGGTTTCCGGTTTCCAGAGCACCCAGGCTACCTTTCGAACCTTGTATTGAAAGAAAAGATGATCGCTTTTGTAGAGATGTGTTACGGTGTGGAAATATTGTTGATATTGGTAACAGAAAGAAATCTGAGAATCAGCAACAATAACTATGAATTTAACTATTCTGAAATTTAATTTAAAAAAAATTAATATAAAAAAAACGATACAAAGATCTTTTACACTAATTGGTTTACAGAAAATAAAAACAGTGGTACTTATCAATTATTGAATTAGTCCAAAGTACAGTTTGACAGAATACAGTACTCCAGTGGTGAGGAATCTTGTGAAGAAAGTTACCAGCTGGTAGTATTTAATTCAAGAATGTCTCTTCAGAAACAGTATCCCGTAGATTTGTAATAAAATTTTCACTTAGAAATTTCAGCAGTCTCCATTAAAATATAATAAAATGCTTTGCAAAATTCAAATGGAGTAAAAATCCAAGAAGTATTGGCGCCACAGGTAATTTCCAAATAATCCAGTAGAATCCTGGCTTTTCACAAAATAATATTATTCTGTTTCACAGAAAGTATAAATTCTCTTTTCCAAGACGAACAAATTCTCTTCAAAATTCTCTTTTGGAATCAATCTTCCAAATTCTCAAAGAAGCACTGCTTCTATAATAAATGCACTGTTCTGAAACAATAATAATCTCCAATGGAAACAACTGAAGTGAGTCTTTCTGAAATGGCTTTCAAAAAAATGAGTTTCTGAATTCTGTTGACAAACCTTTACAAAAATAGTAACCAGATAGAATGTTCCAGAAGATGAAAATTCTAGAAAGTTCTAACAGTTTCTAGGTGATTCTGTCATAGTTCAAGGAAACAAGTTCCTTGACCTACTTAAACAATCAACAGCTATTTGTACAATAGATCAGTGTAACAAAGTTGTAAACAAGGTCACTGAGTGCAAATGAGTGAGACCAGTCAGAAAATGCAGACAAAATATCAATCTCAATATAATTATCCAGTAAGGATATATCAATCTCAATATAATATGGGGCTATATAACAAGATGCCTGGCTGAAAGTTGTGCTCGAACAGTCTCGTCAGGTATCAGTCAACTGCAATAAAACATTATATGATTCTCAGGATTCAGCTGGAGTAAATACGTGTAATGTTAGGCCTGTGTGTTCATAGCATTAGAGGATCGAACCCTACAGATGGATGAGGCTTTGACACTATATATGTGGGTCGATATACTGTTAATAACGGTTTGGCTGGCCACTGATTTGCTGTGGTTCTCAGTTGAGAAGGTCTTGGTTACTCATGTGCTTCCAACTGCCTTCCGATCCCGACGCCTCTTTCCTCCCAATACTGAGATGAACTGCTTGAAGACACTCTGTACCCCCATTCTTCACAATCCCTCCAATACGTATACTAACCATCGCATTTGTGTCAACCACTAACCACATGTCCTTCATTCTCCCATCCCACATCATCATTATACTACGCCCAGTGAATTTTGATCTTGTAGATTTGGATTTTGGACTTCCTAATAAAATATACTCCAAGGTCACCACTTTGCCCAAGTTACACATTTGGCTCCCCTTTTCCACCATCTTTCCCAATTCCCCCTAATCTCCAGTGATCGCGACCTTAGCTTGAACAACAGTGACCACCCCCTCCCCTCACAAAGGTGCCATCGTCAAGGTACTCTTCAAAACCTGTCTACTCTTTGTCACGCAGGCCACACAAAGACCTCTTTCTTTTGACCAACTCTCACCAATTTTGGTTACAATCCCCATGACTCTTTCTCTGACGTTTTTTTTGCCTTTGGTTGTCTCTACTTCTAAGTTTGATATATCGTTTGGATAATTCCCTATAAACTTCTACCTACAAGGCAGTTAATTACAACAAAATTTTTAAAACCCTAAGCTATGAATTATTATCTTCACTGTCTAATATTTCAACATGTCTGTGTTACTTCCTTTGGGTCCAATGGCGGCTAAGGAGTTCCCCCCTCCTCTGGATATACTTAAGCAAGGGGGCGTCATATATGTCGAAGGCCTAAGCTGGGATGCTAATAGAATTATAGATGGCGGGCGGGGAGTTTCCCGGGAAAATTGGAAAAAATTTCAATCCCCGAGGGCTTTTTGGCCACTTAATAAACTATGTTCGTATTCAGCCTGCCCACATTTTTCAGTGGGTAGGTAGATAGTGTGAGATTTTATGTAATAAAATCAATCAGTAACTGGAGCTTTCGACCACTTGGCCTTATTCAACGATGTTAGTAGTAGATGTAGATGTGGAGATCGTGCCACATTGTGGGGACCTAGTGGGTGGATCAGGGAAGTGACATCATAGTCATGTGACCCAATTACATCATGTTAGGTTGTCATGGTAGCCAGCAGAGCGGCCCTCTTGTGGCATCATCTCCATAGTGATACATGGCCTTAGTGCGCATGCACAGCGCGTGTGTAGTGAATAGGACTAAATCTGATTATCCCAATAGACCCGCGAATCCATCCAAACCATCCAAAATGACTATTTGATACCGATTCCACATGAATGCTACTTTTTTTCAATAACAGGTACATTCCTTTGTATAAGAGTAGTTTTACTTTGTAGAATTACCACAAACGAGCCAATAATCCCTCCAAATCACCGAAATACGCCCCAAACCACTGAAACGGACTTGTACTCCCCATCTTGGGTTTTTTGTACTAACACATAGTGCTACAGGATCAAGAGTATGTTCTATTACACTGGCGTAATGGTCCAGATTTTCCAAGAACCCTATTTTTATGCCTATTACAGATACTACTCTAAAACTAGCCCAAACTATCTCTAGTTCCCTCGTCCAAGTCTTATAATCACCAGTGTTTGGTTTCCGATAAACATGTATGCAGAGTTATCTTTATTGTGTACAACGAAAGCCTATATGATTCTTAAAGCCACAAATCCATCGAAGAGTTACTGGAAAGTCATTGCTCAAATGACTCGAATCCCATCAAGCAAATGAGCTACAGAACAATTGCTCGTTCGAGTGACTCGAACATACTCCTCTTCGACTCATTTAGGTATTTGAGAAAACCTATGGCCAGTATACAAAATGGCCGACGGAACTGTGTATCACCCTAACAACACCAGCTGCGCATGTACACTAAGACCATGTATCACTATGAGATGACGTCACAAGATGGCCACTCTGGCGGGCTACCAAATCAACCAAACATGATGTAACTGGGTCACGTGACTATAACGTCACTTTCTAGGTTCCCCTCTACTAGCACCCCCCCCCCCTCCCCATGTGGCATGATCTCCACTTCTACTACTAATGATGTTACATGTATGCACACTATATACAGAAGACTTCCGGAAATACAATTAACATTACCATCCTGCATGATGAAGTGCATATTTTTTATAATCGCTGATAAAGACGAAGTGACCGAAAACCCAAGATATCAATCACCTCTATTACACGTGGAGCGACAGTCCCCCACCTTCCCAATTGGGATAGACACTTATTTATAAATTGGATAATTTCTTTCCACGGAGTGCCTGAAGCTTAAGCACGTACACTGGTAACATTGTAAATTTTCTGGATACGATCCAGTCAGACATGCATTCATTGCCATAGCATGAAACATCAGTGATGCAACAATTACCGAAATCCAAACTAAATGCCAAATGACACTTCACTATGAATTCTATTAATACATGATACTTGATAAACATATTGGCATATACAACAGAACCAATTGTCGCAATTGTGAGTAGAGTTTTATGTTTTAATACCATCACGCTGATTGTATCATAAAAATTATTGTGATGTGTATCGTCAAATTTCGACAGAGTTGACGGGCGGCGAAAAGACGACATGATCAAAGTAATTGATGATTGACTTTTTGTGTGGAATCTTCCTTGCCTTTAGCGCTGCAAAATCTTCAGTCCACTGTGTCCATGTCAAGTCATTTAATTTCCGATGACTCAATAGCTGTCATCGCATGGCCGCCTAATCTGTCGTGGAACACAGTGGATCTGAGACTGGTTTTTATAAGAATGAGGAACCTCTATTATTAAATTGTAGATACTCTCTGTGACTTTGTTTCACTCTCGAATTCAAATTCAAAACTTGAGCATATACTACTGCAGATTTGAGAAAGTCTGGTGCTCACTTTGAAATAACTTTTAAAACTCAGCTTAGACTGGGGAAGGACGTGGGGGTTGCAAATAAAAAATATAGATACTAGGCTGGAAAAAAACAGTTTTTTTTAGACAACACCTACCTCCGATCCAAACTTTGCTCCTCTTGAATTTACTTCCCACCGCCTGCACACAATGTAATTTTAACTGTTTGCGTTGCATTCCATAAAGTATTTCACCAATTCTACCATATACCATAGTGTGTGAAGTTTCCTGTTGTTAGTGAAATAGTGATTCAAATTTTGAAATTTCTAGATGTTGATTTTTTTTTTTTTTTTTGGGGGGGGGGGGGAGGTCTCCCTTCTGTGGAGCCCCACCCTCACGACAACGAACGCACACGTCATCGAGAAACATGACTTTTCTGTTACATACATGTAACAGGACGTGAGCATACTTAATCTAATTCAGCTATACTAGGATTATAGCTGAATTCCCTGGACCTAGAGGAGTGGCACCCTCCCCCCCTCCTCATCTCGCACCCCCCTCCCTCCCTCCTCATCTCATACGCCCATGGCTCTGAGAACAAATTCAAATGACCTCCCATCAATTAATGATATGTGTTAGTTTCAGTGTAACCATTTAACTTCCTCCCTACATTCCACCCCCACCCGATAGGATAAAATCTCGTGAGTTTCCCCTCCTTAAATATAAAAACCATTTGTTTTTAAAAAGTTTATTTTCTGGCTCCCAAGATTAGTGGAAGATGAAAAAGATACACGCAGGCCCTGACGGAATATCTCACCCCCTGTCTCCGCCATGTGACTTTTGCATTCGGTTTATTTATTCTTTCTTCATATTCAAAGATTTTGTTTGTAAAGTTAAAAATTTGAGACTTTCTTCACTTCTAGGATTGAGACGTTGTAAATTTTCCTCTTAGTAATCTGGAAGAGAGGTAATCCACACACACTGAAAACTGTACTTACAGTAAGATTTAACCATGACACGTCCGGAATAGCCAGGCTAATCTTTTAAAATTTAGTTCAAGTTATATGCTCCACCCAGACTTCAAAGAGTATGGGCTATAAATTCACTGACAGTGAAAAATTGGAACGTTTGTCTATATGTCACTTGGGGAGGTGGAGTGCATTTTTTTTGTGAGCATCATGTACACAGTCAGTGATGCCAGATTGAGGACCTGCCACCAGCTATCTCAAGCCCATACTGTCTTGAATCTGTTTCCTTGAAAGACATATATGTGATAAACCAAAGAAGGTTAGCCCATTTCCCCAAACTTGATTTCAATGCAATTCGTTTGACTTAATTATTTTATTCTACGCAGTTCAATGGCAGGACAGTGCCGGAGTGGACTTCAAGTGGTGGTAGTGATGGGGAGGGAGAGCATCACCCATAGTCCACTCATAGTTTTTTGAGAGAATGTTTTGTTCTTGCCTGGAGGGGAATTTTGTTTTAGGTCTCTTGTAAGTTGTTGGTAAATTGGGCGAAATGGAAGTAAAAGCGGTATTCTGACAGAAACATACTTTAGAGCTTGATTTTTCGATAAGTAATCCGCATTGGATGCAAAAACGTTACATGGGGGCACGGTGGTAGGGGTGCAGACCACAAGCCGAGAGGTACTCGGTTCGAATCCCACCTGCGGCAACTGCATTGTGTCCTTGGGCAAGACACTTCACCTCACTGCCCACGTGGGGGCACGGTGGTGTTGTGTACTAAGGCATACTGCACGTGGATGGAGCACCTGTCTTCAACCAATGCTAACCCTGCTTGTGTGGAGTTACCATGTTAAGGGCTGTGAGTTGCTTGCCGTTGCTCAGTGGTGCTTTCCTGGTACTCCGACTTCCTCCATCCGTAAACTGTTGTGGTCATGATTAGCCATTGTGCAGAAATATGTGACTTTAAACAATAACTAACTAAAAACGGTACATAATTTGGTTCTTCAATCAGAAATCTGTTGAAATCAGTGTTTTGACGGTAAACTTCAACCCTACTAAAGAATTTTCATCGAAAAAGGAATTTTCGGCAGAAAAACTTTATTAAATCATTCACAAGTCTGCTTTCGTGCACAATGTTTCTAAAGCTGTTACAAAATTTATCAGTGTGAACTTCAAAATTTTATTTAGAAAGCCTCAACAGTTATTTTCCGTCATATTTTGTTTATTTTACAGAAACGGTCATCACTTTGTGATTGTTAGTTTCACTTGGGCCCGAATTTCGTAACAAACATACCGATGTTGTGGAACGGTTCAGATTTATGTTTTGATCTGTATCCAAATCCATCAAAACACAACTCCTCGCAACAACCTCGAAACCCTCGGGTAAAAATAGATTATGCCATCCGTTACATCATTGGTAAACAAACATGTCGGCTGCTGGTGTTAAATGACAACAATGGTGAGCTTTTGAGTGAAATCAAGGGAAAATGAAGACCCACCGATAAGGTAGTAATGCGAAAATTTGCTCCTTCACCTATTCTTTAATTTGAGTGATTGTTTATATTTCAATAACAAACAGAACAGGAGGTACGTGATATAGTCTAAAATACAGTAGATATGGAAAGAACAGTAGGATAGGCAGCAGAGGATTAAGGGAGAATAAACAACAAAAACATTTTAATCATGAATCATAGGCCTGCACAAATTGAAAATTAAGGCAACCTGTTTATGGGTTCCCCTAATTATTTTAAGGTAACCCTTTGAATTAAGGTAACCCATTTCAGCTTTGCACTGTAATAACATTCAACGGAAACCATTTAACATGTTAATAGTGTGCCAGTAAAATAATATCTCTTTAGACTTGCTCCTGATTGCTCTAAACAGAATCCATGCAAATTTCTACTTTCAGTTTCTTAGAAAAGTAAAGCAAACATTAGACAAGAGTTTCAATTTTCAGACATTGACCGACAGATTTTTTGATCAGTTTGAGTTCCACAAATTAATTGAGCAGAAACAGCACTCAACTGTTCCCTGTGCCTACTAGACAGAGAATAGGTGAACTGTCGAATTTTAATTGCTAAAACGGGGACAAAAAACAAAGCTTTCAATGCTGATCAGCAGTTCAGTACACGTGTGATCAATGTTGATAAATAAAGCCAGTTTGTGGGGGCAAATGAAGTCCCGGATGTAAGATGGCGGAATGTAAAAGTGGTCTATTGATAACTTAAAATTTGAGGACTGTGACTGAGTTCAGCATGAAAATTTTATTCTTTTCAGCTGGAAGTAATTTTTCCTCTAAATAAATATATTTACAACATGGTTTCAACAACCGAAAATCATCAGTTGCACCGTTTTATTTTGACAACATTATCAATTAGTTTAAGCCCACTGCTTGGGAAGAATCATCAACTTCATGCACAATCATATGGAGAACAAAAAGGTCAAGGTAAGTTGCGACAAAAATAAAACATTCAATCTCAATGATGAATGCATAGTCTCCACATTATTTATTGTATAACTGGTTAGCTCTGTCAATAATAAACACATCACACTAATGATCTCACACATTTGCTGGGGACTTCCACACATGTTGTACAAGTAACAATTGTACTTTCGCAAGTAATCAATTAAATTAGCGTCGACCGGCCTCCATGTATAAACAATAAGAGAAAGGCGACTGGCTTTCAAGTTTTGTATTCAGTCGGATACGTCAGAAACACGGCTGAAAATTTGGGCGAACGGGAAACAGTTCGCCATAAAAAAATTAGGGCAACCTTTAGGCGAACAAAACGACTGTTCGCCCAATTTATGCAGGCCTGAATCACACAACACTTTATTGATAATTGAACTTCAAAGCTCCAGTATTTTGTCACCTCTTGTATAAACAAGATGTCTTATAACTGAACTGCTGAGTGTGAAAATTCATGGAAACTCATGAATATGAACAAATTCACAGATAAAGATTTTGAGAGTGACAGCACGTATAGTTATGAAAGTATTCCTGCGCAATTAGGAGCACCGTTATAGATAGATTTATCAATCTTGTTATTCCTCTCATTCTCTAAAATGAATTTATCTGTGTAATTATCATTCCTACTACTCGGTAATTCAACCAAAATTTATTCATTGAAATATAACACAGATTAGGAAAAATACTTTTCACAAAGGTATATACTTTAGTATTTCATATCTATGCTCATTAGTACTCAAACGATTAGTCGACTAGTCGATGTCGACTCTGGGCAAACCAGTAGTCGACTCTCAATTGTGCAGTCGACTAGTCAGAGGAGTTCAAGCTTTTAGGTAAATAGTATTCCTTCTGTGCCACTGTCAGACAGTTTGAACAGCAATATTGGGCAATCAATGTATACATCTATTGCCATCTAATAGTAGTGACAGTAGTTTGTTTTTGCTGGTACTAGCAGAGTGCTGAATTATTTTGGGCTATCAGGATATGTTATTAATGTGCCTTGTTGCAATTTATGGGAGAGTGCCTTTAGGCACTCTCCCATAAATCGCAACAAGGCAAATTAAATAAGGCTCCACAAAGTAGATCTTCTGTTTCTCAGGCCATTGTTAGTGAAATTGCATGCAGGCGAGCGGTTTTTTATTTTATTTTTTATTTCAGTAATTACTTTTTTGCCATCAGAAGTTCATGTTCTTGGTTCAAGTTTTAGGTCTCATAATCTACAGAATAGCATGGGTGGTGGTGTATTTCATCCCTTGAGTGCAAGAAGACTTTGCAATGCAAAAGCATTGCAAAGCCTTCTTGCACTCAAGGGACATATTCATCAATTTTTTTAACTTGGGTAAAATATCAGACATAAACCATTTAATTTTTATTTTTTTTAAGTTTACATTGGTTATAAAAAGAGAGCATGCGGTAGCCAAAGGGACCATGCGGGAGGGCCTGAGAAACAGATTTTTTATTTTTTTAGGCCTAAGACTATATAATTTCACTCTTAGCATAATTAGAAGCACATTAACAGATTCAGAATAATGTTCCAGTAAGTTGCTGTATATTAATGCCCAAGTGAAGCCATGTTGGACCTTCAGCACTCTACCGGAACACCAACACTGTTATAAGGAGACAAGTTATCACCAATGACTAGTTGAAGTCGACTTGACTTTTGGGTATTGACTAGTCGACTTTGGAATTCACTAGTCGTTTGGGCACTAATACTCATCAGATTAATTAAATATAAAGACATTTTCTAAACATAAATAACTATGAAAAATGTTTTTAAAGTGAGGCAATTCAGATTCTTAGGGGCCAAAACATTCATGCCGAAATGTTCCAGGTCCGAAATGTCCTGTAATCGTATAGACCACGGAAAATACAAGTTCAGTCCTGGAAATGAGACAGGAGCGAGTGCAATCCACCCCGTCAGCACCCATGTTTTCTATTTTACAGGTGCTAAATAATGCACTTGTTGAAAATTATTGTGGAGAACCAATATACTGTGAGGGTATGTAAATGTGTGTTGTTTTGAGAAAGCTGGACCCTGTGGACAATTGGAAATTACTCTCATAGTTCAGTAGGTCCTTATACATTTAATGCTTCTGGTATTTGGTGAAAGTATTCTCTCAAAATTCATGTCCCAACATTTTATAGGTGCAATTTACTCCCGTCTGATTTAAATTTGCTGATGATGATTTTTATTACCTGGTAAATGCATGCGTGGACATTACTGGCCATGTGTGGAATACGACCAGTCCATAGTGACTGTACTGTAGATGACTACATGAAGCAGGGCTTATATTTCATCTAAATTTGGGAGAATTCACTTAGATTCTTGCAAATATGGTTGCGAGAATCCATACCGGCTATGAATGTTTCAGGATCCCATGTAGCCACCATGGTTAAATTCCTGTAGTATACTGATAACACATGTTAACCCTTTACCCAACACAGATTTTAAATTTTTAAAACATAAACTGAATGAATTCGATAATATTTTAAAATGTAAGCAATATTTACCAATAAAACCTTACAAATATGGATGTCATTGGAACATTGAGCCAGTTCCAATGACATCCATATTAGTACATTTTTATTGACAAAGTGTCAGGATATTTCAGGTCAATTTAGCCTTGTATTGGTTAATTTGCTGCTGCTATGTTAGGTAAAGGGATAAATTGCCTTAATTCTTTTCATGCGAATCTTATTAGAGGAGTGGCAAGAATCTACATGGATTCTTGGTGGTTTTGTTGCGCCAATCTTTTGCCTGAATTGATTCTCAGATTCTCGTTGGAATATAAGCTGGGTTACTCTGGAGTGCGTAATAATAGTACAGGGCAAAATGATAGTACAGGGTGCAAAATTTCCTGAAAATTAATAATAGTACAGGATCAAATAATAGTATAGAGTCGAAAATTCCAAGATGTGAGCCAACCGCTATGCTCTGAACCGTTTTCAGACCGTGACATCTGATGCTCTTGAAGTGGTGAAGGGCTAAATTACTTTCGGTTATCATAATTTTCCCATGGATTTGACTTGTTGCAATTTATGAGAGAGTGCCTCTCCCATAAATTGCACCAAGGCAAAACCTTATAAACTAATTAATTCTGTTTCAGTTATGGTATGAAGCACATCCACTGGGACTGGGCACTAGGTCCTAAAGTTATGGTAACAGTACTTCAGAATAAAGCCCAAATATATGTGTCCAGATCTCTACCAGTTTTAACATTTCCATTGCAACCTGTGTTTGCTTGTACATGTACCTTACTAGTTTGTTTTGGTGAACTTATTGAGACAAGTGGCTGCTCTGCACATTCGATTGCTGAAAATTAATAATCATACAGGGTCAAATAAGGATCATACAGGCGGGAATTTTGTTCGAAAAAGAATAATCATACATGTATGATTATTAGACACTCAAGAGTAGCCCCTTGAAATTTTTGTACTGGGTTCACAAAAATTGATCTAAGGCAAGCTTTACCGAGACACAGAAATTTATTCAGGTTATTTTTATTATTCAGGAAATGTTTTCTCGAAATGTTGGCCTCTGCTACAGGGCATAAAATGAATGTGCGAATCCGAATAGATTCGCACAACTGATTCTCAAAAGGAAAACAATAAGAATTGACTTTGATTTGCACAAAATGTTAATTTGATTCTTGTCGTTGATTCTAAAAGTGGCTTTAAAAAGCCAGGAAACTGCTCTGTCTTTGCCCCTTCTTAATAAGGTAACCCTTCTTAATAAGGTAACAAAACTTCACTTAGCAGTGGTGTCTAGTGAAGTCTTGGCTGCCTATAAAGGCAGCCAAGACTTCACTAGACACCACTGCCACGATACTGTAATATTTTTATACTATACCAATGACCCAGACTTAGCTGGTGCTAACTCTAACAAAACCAGGGCCAAACACAAATTTTGCCCCCCAATCCCCAAAATTTGCATCCAAAACAAAAAGAAATCATGTCCTAAAGGACCTCCATACTACGCCTCTACTGCGCATGCGCAGTGACGCAGTCGTCCCGAAATTGGCGCCAATTATCATTCTCTGTTTGGCCCTTCATCAGTCAACATCTCACTGATCTTTGTGCTTGTAAATCTCAGTTTAAAGGATGCCAGACACGTAATTTTTGGAGAAAATGTGATTCTAAGGAGGATAGAAGGAGGAGAGGAAAAAGAAGTGGCAAAAAATAATCAGGGCTGTACTTAAAATTTTTTGATGAAATTATGTTAAGTTGCCTATTTTCGAGGCATGGGCCTCTTGTTGTCATTCTTGCTAATTGTTGCACTGCTTATTCAGTGTTTCCTCTCCCCTAGCCTTCTAAAGTCCCCCCTGGCAATTCTCCCATGCTTTTGGCATATTTTTGAGAAATTTCATTTCTAAAATTCCCTGGGAGAGTTGCTTGGTTACAGAATGTTTTCTGTTATTTTCCCCATAGTTACGTTTTCACCCATGAGTGTATAACGTTTGTGTTCTGCATCTTCCATCTGATGTTCTACAGATTCTCCCCTGGGAGTCTCTGTTTTGCATCAGATAGAGTGTAATTGATGACTGATTCCGGGCCAGTTTTTTCAGTGCCTGGAGTCATGTTTTCTAGTGTGTTTACACTGTTTGTTTTCATTGGCAACAGCCTTTTTTGAGGGGGGCTGTTTGCCTTTGTGGTAGTTTATCTCATTATAAGATACATTTATATTATCCGAAAGTGTCTCATTAATTATTTTATATAAATTTAAAATTTTTGACCACACTTTGCCATCGGATCCATCGGGGCTCAACGTTACTTTTCAGCAACTTGGGCTTCTCTGAAAAAATATTTTTTCAAAATTATTTTGTTTTGCAATTGTTTTTTCATTTATTAATGGATCATGTTATTATGTATCTTTGTGTCAGGGGTTTTTGCGAGTAACTAGGACTTATTGTTGTTCTTTCACAATGAAGGGACGTTGTTCAAATTGTAATAGGAAGAAATCTTCCTCTGACTTTCATGATCATTGTATTAATTGTAGTCAGTGTTCTCGCATTAATCCCTGTCCTATATGTGAACATTGGGATGAGAAACATTGGAAACGTGTGTCACGATATGTTGTTTCTGGAGAAGGTGCGATGCCGGCTCTTTCTCCACAAGGTCACTCTACTCTCTCAGTTTCTATTTCAGAGGAACCAGAACAGGGTGATGTTTCCATGTTATCTTCTTCAAGTGTGCGTCCGTCGTCACAAATGAATTCAGAGCTAGCGGCAAAAGTGCTCATGGAGATTAGACAAATGTCGTCCGCTAGCTCGCCCGGTGTAGCGTCCATTCACCGAATGGTTCGGCAGCCGGGTTCGTCCGATGCGGTCCAAGAGGAAATTTTGGGTGATGCGAGCACTATAAACATAATAGATGCACACCCAGTGACGGCGGATAGTAAGCGAGAACGGAGGAAGCCTTTTAGTCTGGTTCCTAGCTCATCCAGGTCCAGCCGGGCCGCGAGCGAGAGAGGTCCCTCTCTCGTACAACAACATCTGGGACCAGATGTTGTGGTACAAAATGTGTCTTTAGCGGAGCATACGTCCGTCGCTCGGGACGCTCCGTTGTATAAGCAGTTCGCAGAGACTGTTAAGGCTTCCTCTTCTCGTCAGCGCACACGACCGCACCTTGGCTGCGTGACCGCCGATATATTACCAGCTTCGCCGATGAAGGATTCTTCGGCGACCAGGTCACACCATCCGGCAGCCAGGGATTCGAGACCGATGGACTCCGGACGTTCGCATAGGAAAAGTATGCGGGAGCCATCTGATGCGGAGCTGCCCTCGGCGAAGCAGCGAAAGACTGCGCCTCCGCAGGTCTCGACGCCGGACATTCTTGTGCAGATAGCACAGCTTATCGCAGCATCCCAGCAGCCGACAGAAACGGTGTCGGATCGAGAATTATCCGACGGCGCTGGGTCGGTACGCTCCACCGAAGCATCAGGGGCGGACGACCGGGAACATCGTGAGGTCCGACCGGATGGTGAAAGGGATACGGATGACTTGGAGCTATCCCTTTCGGAACAACATAAAGCTGCCGTGGACTTCATCCGACACTTTCTCCCTCAAGTTGTTCCGTCGGGCCAGACTGCTGCGCTTCCGGACAAGAGAATTATAGCGTCATTGGACTCTGAATTTTTTGAGCGGTTCAGGGACATCGCTCCCGAGTTTCCGTCGCAGTCCAATAATGTTGCTAGAACATTTGAATTATTGAACGACACTATATTTAAACTTGCTTCCAGGACGGGGAAAGCAGGTTTCTTGTCCGCTAATACTCTCAACCTGCCTTTCATTAATGCAAGGAATAAATTCGATACGGCAGGACAGGGTATACCGAGAGTTCCTCTGCGTATGGACGACGAGGCGGAAGACTTAGAGCTATCATTACCGTCGTCAGCTTCTATTCCAACCGCGGTGTTGGAAACAGCTATTGCGTCTAACAGAGCCAATTTAGATGCCTTATCTTACGCAGATCACCTTACTAAGGCGTTATCACTGCGCCTTCAAGGGGAAGAGTTTCAGGATATACAATCCTCTTTAAGACTTCTTTCAAGGGCAGTAGCTTATTCCACGTGTAACTCCGCCCTTTCAGTGGCAAATCTGGAGTTGGTTAGACGTGACGCAGCCCTAGCTACATCCACACTAGTGGATTCTAAGGTGAAGAACTCTCTTAGAGTCGCTTCGGTCTCAGGAGAACTTCTCTTTGACGGCAAGCTTTCCGCTATTTATGATAAAATTAAAAAGAAAGCTAATGATTCTCTGTTGTTCAGATCGGCTCCTAAAAAGTCGGATACAGCAGACACGAATAAGACAGGCACTTCTGGGTCTAATGCGCCCAAGAGAGGTTCCTATAGAGGTTCCGGTGCGTCCTCTTGGTCTTATTCGAGAGACCGTCAGGATAGCGACTCTCGTTCGGGACGTCCTTCAGGCCGGGACAATCGGTCGGACGCCCCGAGGTCGACGAGGCGAGGTGCGGGTCGTGGAAGACGTGGTTTCTCCTACCGCAGGCCTCGCAGGTCCAGGAGGTGATGGCTTAAACCTCTATCGCGTTCCGGTTGGCGGAAGGTTGTCGAGTTTTTCACAAGAGTGGGCGTCGATTACGGACGACCCTTGGGTGAGAGGAGTGACTTCGGAAGGTCTAAAGATATCCTTCAAACGAAAGCCTCCATTAACTCGAAGTCCAAAGTGGACTCATCTTCCGTCAAATCCACAGAAAAGAGACGCTCTGTTATCAGAGGTGCAGTCTCTTTTAATGAAGAACGCGGTAGAGGTCGTAGAAAACCAGGAATCTCTGGGATTCTACAGCCATCTGTTTCTGGTTCTGAAACCAGACGGCTCGTTCCGTCCAGTCATAGATTTGAGCTGGATAAACAAGTTGATCGTCGCTCCGAAGTTTTATATGGAGACGATTCGATCGGTCAGAGCGAGTATTCGGGTGAACGATTATGCAACGAGCATAGATCTCAAAGATGCGTACTTTCACGTCATGGTACATCCGACATTCCGAAAGTATCTACGCTTTGCAGTCCTGGGAGTGGTGTATCAATTCCGGGCGATGTGCTTTGGATTGAATCTAGCACCCTGGGCTTTCACTCGGGTAATGAACTCGGTAATGATCTACTTCCGAGCTCATTCGTCTGCGGTAACGTCGGCCTACCTGGACGACATTCTTCAGAGGTACGGCAACGAGTTAACGCTTCAGAACGATGTTCAGAATCTTCTATTGCTCCGACGTCTCGGTTTTATAGTAAACGAGGAGAAGTCGGATCTGGTGCCGTCCAAGTCATTCACTCATCTGGGAATGAGCTTCGAGACGCACAACAATCTCGTTCGTCTGCCGTTAACCAGAGCGAAATTAGTCAGTTGTTACGCTCGCTATTGTCTGCACGCAGACAAAGTTACGGCGAGAGAATTTATGAGACTGATAGGTCTGTGCGGAGCCGCCGCAGATCTCATTCCGATGGGGCGGCTACGCACACGTCCTCTTCAAATTTTCCTGACTCAGAATTGGAGTGTGAAAATTCATTCGCTCGATGTAGACGTTCTCTTGTCAGATCAAGTGAAACAAGAGATTCAGACTTGGGCAAACATTCAGTGGTTAACTCAAGGAGTTCCGCTGCAGTTGCCGGATCCGAGTTTTACCGTTATGACGGATGCCAGTCAAACAGGTTGGGGTGCATCATTAATCCCAACGGATTCGAGATGCCAGGGTCTTTGGGATCCGCAATTCCTGTGCAAGCACATAAACATCAAGGAAATGATGTCAATTTGGCTTGCGTTACGTCACTGGATGGACATTATTCACGATGCTCATGTCCAAATCCTATCCGACAATACGACAGTAGTGGCGTATATACGGAATCAGGGAGGCACTCATTCAGTTCCGTTGTTCAATCTAATGGAAAGAATCCTTCTGTTTGCGTTAGAACATCACGTTCTTCTTTCGGTCCGTCACATACCGGGTCGTCTGAATGTGCTAGCAGACTCCCTTTCACGAAAGGGTCGCTTGTTGCCGTCGGAGTGGACTCTCAACAAACAAGTATTCAATCAGATTTGCTACCAATGGGAACGGCCAATGATAGACTTATTTGCGACACATCTCAACAATCAGTTGCAGACGTATGTGTCTCCGTGTCCGGATCCAAGAGCATTTGCAGTAGACGCTCTGTCGATCCCTTGGGACGGAATGATAGGATATGCGTATCCTCCAGCGCCGTTAATTCAACAAGTATTGCTAAAGATAAAACAATCTCAATGCAAGATTCTGTTGGTAGCATCTCTGTCGCCACAGAGACCGTGGATAAATCTACTCAGGTGTCTGTTGTGGGACCTACCGCGGAAGCTTCCTCCACGAGAGGATCTTCTTTCGCAGGGGAAATCGCGCCAACTCCATCACAACCCGCAAGGTCTCAACCTTCACGTTTTTCCGTTGTGCGGTCCTTCTTGCATGGCAAGCACTTTACAGGACGAGCAGTGGACGCGATTTCTAACTGTAGGAGGACCTCCTCTTCGCTAAACTATGCAGCTAAGTGGAAGGTTTTTCGTCGTTGGTGTAGGGATCATTCTGTAGATATATTTGATCCCTCTATACCAGACATTGCAAACTTTCTAGTATACTTGTTTGACGAAATCAAACTGCAGCCTGTTACTATAAAGGGTTATAGATCTATGTTATCTGATACCTATGCACATCATGATAGTTTACAAATTGGATCTAATGTCTCTTTATCGAAGTTGGTTAGAAACTTTTCGATAAATAGACCCAGAACTCTTAGATTAATTCCTAAGTGGAATTTAGCTTGGGTTCTCCTTAAATTGAAGGAAAAGCCATTTGAACCTCTTGGGACAGTAGATTTCAAATTCTTATCTTATAAGACAGCTTTTCTCTTAGCTTTCTCTTCTGCCAGAAGAGTCAGTGAGCTTCATGCACTATCGGTGGATGATTCTCATTATCGTAGTGTTGGGAACACTATCACCTTCACTACTAATGTGGGTTTTTTAGCTAAGAATCAGGCTCCTAATAAATATCCGGAACCTATTGTTATTAAGGCTCTTCCGTCTTCAGACGGGCGTAGGCCTTTACTCTGTCCTGTTAGAGCACTACGTATCTATAAACAGAGATCTCAGTTTATCAGAAAGGGACGGAAACGTTTCTTTCTGTCTTTGATGCCTAATAGAAAGGACATTTCAGTCCATTCTATTGCTAGATGGATTCAGTTAACTATCCGTACTGCTTATGAAGATTTATCTTCTTCTCAGCAGTCTGTGCTTAAGATTTCTGCTCATGAAGTAAGAGCTCTTTCTACTTCCTGGGCTTATGCTAATAGTGTTGCTATTACAGATTTAATGAAGGCTGCTTATTGGTCTCAGCCATCCACATTTACGAATTTTTATCTCAGAAATATTGAGTCCATTTCTGGAGACCTGCATTGTTTAGGTCCGTTATCTGTTGCTCAGAATGTCGTCCACTAAACAGTTGCAACTATAGTTATGCAGGCTTTCTGTTCCGGCAGTGACTCCGTCCGGCTGCCCTCTTCGCTCTGGGCTATTTGACCCAGGGCAAGGGGAAGGGGGGGGGGGGGCAGGTGTTCCCTTAGGTCACCTGCTTTATAGTGAAAAGCAAGGGAATGCCTCCTCCAAGTCAGTATTTCTGAGTCGCTTCCGGGATGGTTTTAAAGTGTAATATTAATGTTTAAATTCATTCATGTCTTATTTTTAAAGTGTAGCTCGGTGTGAAGCATTTGTATATGTCAAGTGTCAAACGGGCTTTAATATACAATACTCGGACACTTTTAAATGATTATAAAGAGTCTCAATTCTCTGGACTACTTTATTTATTGGCTTGCTTTAAAAATAATTAGTATAAGGGTTATACTGGATGTTAATAGAGAACATGAATGTTATTGTGCTCAATTATTAAGGGTAGTGTATCTTTCTAATTTAATATTAAATAAGAAAGATACATGTAAAGCCTAATACTCCTTTTCTCCTTAAGGGGTTACCTCTTTACTATATAGTTGAGCTTATTGGATTTTCCTCTATGTCCTAGGCCCTCCAGCCTGTTTACTATTCAGCTAAGTCTGGGTCATTGGTATAGTATAAAAATGTTAAAAAATTTATAGTAATTTATATATTTTTTATACTTACCAATGACCCAGACGGGGATGGCCCTCCCAGGAGTTGGGAACTCTTGCCTCCCCGTTGAGTACATAGCGCTGACCAGGCACTGCCAGTAAGAATGATAATTGGCGCCAATTTCGGGACGACTGCGTCACTGCGCATGCGCAGTAGAGGCGTAGTATGGAGGTCCTTTAGGACATGATTTCTTTTTGTTTTGGATGCAAATTTTGGGGATTGGGGGGCAAAATTTGTGTTTGGCCCTGGTTTTGTTAGAGTTAGCACCAGCTAAGTCTGGGTCATTGGTAAGTATAAAAAATATATAAATTACTATAAATTTTTTAACTTTCATCAGCAAGACCACAAAAAGCCTGTATGTTGGAACATGTGTTCTACACGCACAATTCGACAAAATGGAAACTGGGTCCTTAAAGGGTAAACACTCTTAATAAAATATAACGTTTATCTTTTACTATGGCATATGTACATGTTTCTCTCACAGGTATGTAACAGTACTCTCGGATTCAAAATATCTGAGAAGTGAAAATTGATTCTCTCAACAGGAGCTCGCGAGAATCGAAACTGATTCTTGTGAATTGAGACAAATTTGAAGGCCTGTACTCTTATTAGGTAAACAGTTAAATGTGTGTGATGGCTTAGTAGTTATGGCATAGGACTCCAAACCGAAAGGTTCATGGTTCGTTCCCTTCCAGGAGCAGCTGCATTGTGTCCATCGGCAAGGCACTTCAGCCTGATTGCCCATATTGGGGCATGTTAGCACTCTGTGCTAAGGTGTACTGCACATCGATGATGCTTTCCAACATGTACTTGTCCAGAGTTAGTGCATTGAGGAGTCTGACAGCTGCTCACCACTGCTTGGTGGTTCTCTCCGGTTACTGTGGCTTCCTTCACCCATAAAACTGACTGAAATGAGGTGATCCTGGCTGTTGAAAGTGTCATTAAACCCCATTAATAATAAAAAAGACTGTTAATGAAAAATAAGAGAAGATTAATTCAATTCTACTTCAAAACCAACTCAATCGAAACATTACCATGTCGACGTTGACTTCTAATGTCATTCCTATATTAGACGTTGTGAACGATATTTCCGTAATGAGCTATTTCATGGTGATTATGGTGATTATGTGATAATAAGACTTACATTTGTATGTTTTTAAAGACTCACTGCCATTTACAAGGAGTTCTGTATTGATTACTTTAATCCCCAGTGAGAATGCTTATCACAATATTTTTACACTATAACCCAATGGACCGGACTAGCTGGTGCTAACTCAAAGTTATCAAGGACCAAACACAAATTTTGAACCCCCCAATCCCCCAAATTTGCTTGCAAAACCGAAAATTAAAAGTCCTATCTGGCCCTCCATACATGTTTACTCTCCACACATGCGCAGCCGTCAGGAAGTGACCGGAATTGGCGCAAACATTTCTTTGTTTGGCCCTAAAGTCAGCAACAATGAACTGACATCTGTGCTTTAAAATCTCCTTTTTTGAGGATGCCAGGCACAAATCAATGCAAGAATTGGTGGATACAAGACTGCTATTGGATGAAGGAAGTGTTCAACGGTGGGTTTAGACGTTCAGGGCTATAACTTTATAATATTTATAAAATTATTTTATGTTTCCCAATTTCGGGACATACGCCTGACGTCATCATTTTTGTTAATGATTATTCCACTGTTTGTTAACTATTCCTTCCCTATCCTTCCATGAACCCTTCCTGTTAAGCTCTTAAGCTTTTTGGCTACTTTTTATTGAAATTTTTTATTAAATTTCTTGGGAGTTTAATATGTATTACAGAATATTTATTTTGCTTCCCCAGGGTTATGTCCTCACCTTAGGGGTGTTAAGTCGTTTCGTCTTGCATCTTCTGTCCGATGTATCGTTTTCTCTTCGTATGAAGATCTAGCTTTGCATCTGGTAGCATTTAAATTGGTTCTGACTTTAGGCCTTTTTGTATGTCTGATGTCTTGTTTACATTGACGTTGTTTACATTGACAACGTCCTCATATATAGGTAGTTTTTTATATTCTATTTATGTAGAATTACTGTAGGATACATGGATTATTATTCCGGTAGTGTAGCTCTAAAAATTTGGATTTTGTCCAGACTTAGGCTCTATCGGGATGCCCTTGGGCTCTTAATGTTCCCTTTGGGAACTTAGGCGTTTTTTCTAAAAAAATTTTTTGTTTCCAAAAAATATTTTGAATTTAATTTTAATTGCTATTATTCATGTATCTTAATTATATATATATTTTGTTGTGGAGTTTGGAGGACTGATATTGACCTCAGTCGATGCACTCCTGCAGACTCTTGTCATTCTTGTGTTCACTGGGATGACTGATGTTGGAGTTGACTGTCGTGGTACGTTGTTGGCGGTGAGGTTCGGAGGCCAGGCCTCTCACCGCATCATAATTCATTTTGTCAGTTTCTATTTCAGAGGAACATGAACATGATGATATTCTGACACCCATCGAAGTGTGCTACCATCGTCGCGCTCTGTGGAACATATAGAGCTAGCTACAGTGCTCATTATTGCAAGAGTTAGGGCCTTTTGTTAAGGGTTTTAATCTCTTGCAAGCAGCTAGCTCGACCGGTGAAACGGTACTCCGTCCGTGGGTGCCGTGGCTCCGGGTAAGTCCGTTGCAGTCGAAAGAAGCACTTTAATATAAGTAGCTCACCCAGCGATGACGGAAATAGGGAGGAAATAGGGAGGAAGTCAGCAAGTTCTTGTACTCGGCGAGGTCTGATAGACCGCGAGTGGGAGAGGCCCCTCTCTAATCTAGCAACATCTGGAGCCAGATGTTGTTTTGCAAAACTTGCACAAGCAGGAGCATATGTCTGCCCTTCACTCAGGACGGTCTGATTAGTCTGCAGCCGGGGTCAGCTTCAGTCAAGGCTTCCACCGCTATCTTTCACAAGCCAAATTGAAGTTTTCTGGTTGGAAACTTGCACAAGACGGAGCATATGTCTGCCCGCTGCTTGGCATGCTCCGTCTAGTCTGCAGCCAGGGTCGGCTTCAGTCACAGCTTCCTCCGCTACGTTATTTAAGCACACACGACCGCATCCTAGCTACCCGACTTTGGATATCCAGCCTTCTGCACGAAGAAGGAACCACTCTTCGCCTTGAAGTCGGGACCATCCGGTAGCTAGGGAGATGAGGCCTGGATCATCGGGACATTCAGAGAAGGGATCCATCTCTGACACACCGTCCCAGGAGCAGCATGCGGCTAAGAAACGGAAGTCTGCTGCTCCTCAGGCCTCAATGACAGACTTGTTGTCGCAAATTGCACAGCTGATCGCAGCATCCCAGCAAGTGCAGGTGCATATACAAACCGTTTTTTGGACCATGTTCATTTAAAAACGGTTGGGGATGATGTACAGAGAGTCCCTCTGCATTTGGATGAGCAGACCAGGGATCTAGAGGTATCCTTACCTGTATCATTCACTATTCACTCAGACACAATTGAGATGGCAATTACTTCAAATAGAGTGAATTTGGTTGTTATGTCTTACATAGATCACCTTACAAGAGCTATGGCGCAACGTCTAAATGGAAAGGAATTTGAGGACATTCGTACCTCTTCTAGAGTTCTTTCCAGGGCAATCATGTATACCACGTATAACTCCGCCCTAGCAGTGGCTAATCTGGAGTTAATCAGACGTGATGCTGCCCTTGCGTCATCATCACTGATAGATGATAAGGTGAAAAGCTCTCTACGAGTCGCTTATTTTCGATGATTAGCTTTCGTTAGTCTATGAACAGGCTACTAAGAAAGCATCTAGTGCACTGCTTTTGACGTCGGCGTATCAATGACCTGCTTCAGCAGACAAGAGTAAAGGAGGGCGTTCCAGACAAAAATTGTCAAAAGGAAACTCCTCACGAGGGTACAAGAAACCCTCTTATAATTACTCTGGAGGTCGTCAGTATAGCGACTCGGGAAAGGGGCATAGGTCTGATCGGGACTATCGGTCAGATGCCCTTAGGCCGATCAGTCCAGGTTCTTTGCGGGGAGGATGTAGTTTCTCCCCCAGTAAGCCTCACAGGTCATAGAGGTGATGGTTAAGACCTCTATTGCTGACAAGTTGGTAGAAGGTTATCAAGCTCCGCAAAAAACTGGATAACAGTCACGGAAGATCAGTGGGTGAGAAGAGTAGTCTCAGACGGCTTATGGCTATCATTCCGAGTGAAACCCCCACTAACAAGTTGTCCGCGTTGGACAAATCTTCCATCAGATCCTTGCATAACAGAGATTCTCCTAGCAGAGGTACAGGCTCTCTTAACAAAGGAAGCAATAGAGGTCATCGAGAATCAGGATTCTCAAAGTTTTTACAGTCACCTGTTTCTCATACCAAAGCCAGACGGCTCGTTCCATCTGGTAATAGACTTGAACTGGATAACAAGCTTATTGTGGCTCCAAACATTTTATATGGAGACCATACGGTCGGTGAGGGCGAGCTTTCGAGTGAATGACTATGCAGCAAGAATAGATCTAAAGGATGCATACTTTCATGTCCTGGTACATCCGGCATTCAAAAAGTACCTGTGGTTCACCGTACAAGGGAAGGTGTATCAATTCAGAGCAATGTGCTTTGTCTGAACCTGGCTCCCTGGGCATTCACTCGAATAATGAACTCGGTAATGTTATACTTCTGAGCTCATTCGTCTGCAGTAACATCGGCTTACTTGGATGACCTTCTACAGAGATACGGCAACAGAATTATTCTTCAGAACAATGTTCAGAGTCTGCTTCTATTACTCCAATGTCTTGGTTTCATCGTAAATGAGAAAAAGTTGGATCTAGCTCCGTCCAAGTCGTCCATTCACTTGGAAATGACCTTTGAGACTCACAACAATCTGGTTCGTCTGCTGTTACCCAGAGAGAAATTAGTCAGTTGTTATGCTCGCTTTTGTCTACACTCAGACACATTAACAGTGAGGGAATTCATGCGACTGTTGGAGCTGTGCTGAGCAGCTGCGGATCTCATTCCGATGGGCATTCTGTGCGCACGTCCCCTTCAGATATTCTTTACTCAGAACTGGAGTGTGAAGACGCTTTTGCTCGAACCAGAATTTTTTTAACGGACCTAGTAAAACAAAGGGTTCAGATTTGGGCAGATATTCATTGGTTAACTCAGGGAGTTCCACTGCAACTGCCGGATCCGGCTTTCACGATTATGATGGATGTGAGTCAGATGGATTGGGGCACGACTCTAAGTCCCGCACACTTGAAGTATCAGGATCTTTGGAACCCTCGGTTCCAGGAGAAACACATAAACATCAAAGAGATGATGTCAATATGGCTAGCGCTACAAGATTGGATTCACATAATAGTGGACGTCCATGTTCAGATTTTGTCGGACAACTCGACAGTAGTAGCGTACATCGGGAACCAGGGCGGCACCCATTCATTTCCGTTATGCCAACTAACGAAGATTCTCCTATACGTCATGAATCATCATGTTCAGATTTCTGTCCATCATATGCCGGGTCATCTGAACATACTAGCAGACTCGCTCGGAAAGGTCGCCTTTTGCAATAGGAGTGGACTGTCAACAAGCGAGTATCCAGGCAGATATGATACCAGTGGGATCGCCCCATGATAGATCTGTTTGCGACGCACAGGAACAATCAGTTACCAACGTTCGTGTCGCCATGCCCAGCCCATTGAGCGTATGCAGTAGATGCTCTGTCGATCTCATGGGAATGAATGATAGGATATGTGTATCTGCCAATTCCGTTTATTCAGTAGACTATGTTAAAGATCAAACAGTCTCGTTGTGAAATCCTACTAGTAGCACCTCTATCGTCACAGAAACCTTGGATCTATTTTCTCAGGTGTCTGTTATGGGACGTTCCCCGGAAGCTTCCTCCACGAGAGAACCTTCTTTATCAGGGGAAATACTAGTTTTTCACGTCCTTCTCCACCTTTAGTGGCATTATAGAGTCGGTTAGATGCTAGGGAACCATTGTGGTTCCTATATTATTTGATGACTAACACAAGAATGATTAAAGTAATGCGGGTGAGGCGGGTTCGATATGACTTTGAATCCCGTCCCCCTCCCCCCCCACCACCCCACCGCCATTGTGTTAAGGGGCAATTGCCTGGTAAGACGTAGTTTTCTTCCCGTAAGCCTCGTATGAGTTTAAGTACATACATGCATTTCGTGACTTCTCAATTGGCGGCTGCGTCGTGTTCTATGGTGACCTCATGGGACATCTACTTTTTAGTTGGTTGGTTTCCTGTGGTTGTTCATCTATATGTCAAATGAGCGCATAATCCATCATCAATAAATTGCTATTCTTTGGGTACCTCGGAGGCTGTCTAGTCAGTTAACTGGTATTCAGATGATTACATGCAGGATTTCAATGCTCACATGCATAATAAATGAATTATTAGGCAGACGCATTATTGTATGTTATGGACCGACCTTAAAAATAATGAATTATTTCAGGGCGGTCAGTGTCGAGTCTGTTAATCATAGCTCATTCCATTTCTAGAACCAGGTTTCTATTAATGTCGGTACCCAATCGAATACACCTCGTCTTACTCTCTCGTATATTCGCACGTTTCTAGATTCATAGATATCGGATAGTACGCATCGGGGAGTGTATTACTGGAGTTTATTGTACACCTGAATGGGGTTGTCTGTGGGTTACCTTGGAAGTGTGTTTACTCTCCAGAGATCATCCATTGTGATTCTGTTGGACATGTGTCTCTTATATATTATATCACCGGTTTTCGACCTATCTGCGTATGCCGACTCCGGTATACGTTACAAGCAGGCGATAATATGAACTTTGGTAAAACAAAGAAGTGCGCGCAACTCGCAGTGTTTATCAAATTATAATGGCATAAACTTAACAAAATTTAAAACAGTGTTTAAGGGGTCGTCCAACAAAACATTTTGCGTTGTGAACTAATGCATGTACATGCTGTCTTGTAGATTTATTTCCCCCTAAAAACATATCAGACCTACAATATAATATGAAATTTAGGCAAACCTAAAAGCGAGCGAAAGTTATGCATTAGGCCTAATGTGCTGCAGGCCTACATTTACTGGTAAAGAATAGGGGACCAACCAAATTTCGAGATAACTATTTTTATCTGCGTTTTGATTGGAAGATATTTTCCAATCCTCTGATTGAAAGATAATTTTATCATTGCTTTGATTGGAAGATATATTTATGGCGTCGTTGTTTTCCGCAATTTATCCGATGAGTTACGGAAATTGCTGCGTTCATTTCTATTTTTTCACAAATAGCGTGTAGCATTTATTGTTACTATTACCAACGTTTAGTAGCCGCTACAAGAAAATACAGCAGTGCTGTGCAAAAAAAAGATGATGATAATATTCCAATGCAGTTTTACTGAAAAGGCCATCTTTAAAATAATAAGACTGAGTTTCACAAATGTAGTTTCATGATTCGGACCCGATTTTTATATAGGACGTTTCGCACCCAGATCTATGGACGATTCTGTCCATATTTCTGGCCGATTCGGACCAGACTATTGGATGATTCTGTCCATGTTTGTGGACGATTTGGACCAGGTTTCTGGGCGATTTGCCCAACAGACACACAAACTACACAAGCCAGCACAGACATACACACTTCACAAGACAGCACAGACTTGTCGTTTGAAGTAAATAGGCCTAGAGCTTTATGTGCCAATTTCAATAAGCCGTTTTCATTAATTTCCCTGAAAAAAATACCGAAGTACCGGTATTGTTTGTAGTTATCACAACAGATAATTCTGAGGTAATTATGAAACTGCAAATCCTGTGCTTCTGGATTTTTGCAATACCTTTTGGGTCCGCATACCGTATTTGGTCAAAATTGGCCTAGTAGTTAGCCCGTTGCTAAGGGGGATCTCTGGATGCTAATGACGTCAAGTGGCGTCAACATTGACCTATCTGTTTTCATTTGCAATGCATTTTGGGTCCGTATTCCGAATTTGGTCAAAATCGGCCCATTAGTTAGCCCGTTGCTAAGAGGGCACTCTGGTTGGTAGGAAAATCAAAAGACGTAAACTTCGATCTGTCTGTTTTCATTTGCAATGCATTTTGGGTCCGTATACCGAATTCGATCAAAATCGGCCCAGTAGTTAGCCCGTTGCTAAGTGGGCACTCCGGTTGCTAGGGAAGTCACGTGATGTCATCGCTGATCTATCTGTTTTCATTTTCAAAGCATTCTGGGACCGTATACCGAATTTGGTCCAAATCGGCCCAGTAGTTAGCCCGTTGCTAAGGGCACACTGTGGTTGCGAGGGAAGTCCCGAGACATCAACATTGATATGTATTTTTATTTGCAATGTATTTTGGGTCCGTATACAGAATTTGGTCAAAATCGGACCAGTAGTTAGCTCGCTGCTAAGGGAGCGCTATGGTTGCTAGGGAAGTCACTCGACGACACCATTGACCTGTCTGTTTTGTTTGCAATGCATTTTGGGTCCATATACCGAATTTGGTCAAAATCGGCCCAGTACTTAGCCCATTGCTAAGGGGGCGCTCTGGTTGCTAGGGAAGTCACGTGATATCATCATTGATTATCTGTTTTCATTTGCTATGCATTCTGGATCCGTATACCGAATTTGGTCCAAATCGGCCCAGTAGTTAGCCGGTTGCTAAGGACGCACTCTGGTTGCTAGGAAAGTCACGAGACATCAACATTGATGTGTCTGTTTTTATTTGCAATGCATTTTGGGTCCGGATACCAAATTTGGTCAAAATCGAACCAGTAGTTAGTTAGCCTGTTGCTAAGGGGGCGCTCTGGTTGCTAGGGAGGTCACACGACGACACCATTGACCTGTCTGTTTTGTTTGCAATGCATTTTGGGTCCATATACCGAATTTGGTCAAAAGCAGTCCAGTAGTTAGTCCGTTGCTAAGGGGGCGCTCTGGTTGCTAGGGAAGTCAGTGACGTCATCATTGATCTATCTGTTTTCATTTGCAATGCATTCTGGGTCCGTATACCGAATTTGGTCCAAATCGGCCCAGTAGTTAGCTGGTTGCTAAGGACGTGCTCTGGTTGCTAGGGAAGTCACGAGACGTCAACATTGATATGTCTGTTTTTATTTGCAATGCATTTTGGGTTCGTATACCGAATTTGGTCAAAATCGGACCAGTAGTTAGCCGGTTGCTAAGGGGCGATGTGGTTGCTAGGGAAGTCATGCGACGACACCATTGACCTGTCTGTTTTCGGTTCACTTTGTTCCAATAACACGCAGTGTTGGTTTGAAGTGAACAGCGTTTGGCAAATGCAAAACAGATAAATCATGTGACAGAATACTCCGCAGAGTCGAACAACAGCGGGATCCCAACAGCCAGCCAGCAGACGATGAAATCCAAAGTGCATATATGGGAACATTTAGCTTTTCGACAATTTCTGTCATTTAGTCAGCAAATCAAATGACAGTTGAGTTTGTTTGGAAAAACTTTAATTTTGAAAAGCATGTTCAATAAATTATTCACAGTCTGCATGAAATGATCTAAGGAAAAATCTCGCATTACACCGTTCGCTTTTTAGGGGGCGTCATTCGATTTGTTCGCTTCTGAAAACGAGAGCTGGGGTTTGTTATAGCCCCATATTATATAGAGATTGATATATCCTTCGTAGATAATTATATGAGAAAGATATTTTTTTTATTATTGCTGCACTTTCTGACTGGTCTGTCTCATTTGCACTCAGTGACCTTGTTTACATCTTTGTTACACTGATCTACAATTATTGTACATATAGCTGTTGATTGTTTAAGTTGGTCAGGGACCTTGTTTACTTGGATTGTGACAGAATCACCTGGAAACTGATAGAAACTGATAGTACATTGTAGACATTTCATCTTCTAGGACATTCTATCTGGTTACTATATAAAGGTTTGTCAACAGAATTCAAAAAACTCAATTTTAGAAAGCCATTTCAGAAAGACTCCCTTCAGTTGTTTCCATTGGAGATTATTATTGTTTCAGAACAGTGCATTTATTATAGAAGCAGTGCTTCTTTGTGATTTTGGAAGATTGATTCCAAAAGAGAATTTTGAAGAGAATATATTCGTCTTGGAAAAGAGAATCAAAACTTTCTGTGAAACAGAATAATATTATTTTGTGAAAAGCCAGGATTCTACTGGATTATTTGGAAATTACCTGTGGCGCCAATACTTCTTGGATTTTTACTCCATTTGAATTTTACAGAGCATTTTATTATATTTTATTGGAGACTGCTGAAATTTCAAAGTGAAAATTTTATTACAAATCTACGGGATACTGTTTCTGAAGAGACATTCTTGGATTTAATACTACATGTACCAGCTGGTAACTTTCTTCACAAGATTCTTCACCACTGGATTACTGGATTCTGTCAAACTGTACTTTGGACTAATTCAATAATTGATAAGTACCACTGTTTTTATTTTCTCTAAACCAATTAGCGTAAAAGATCTTTGTATCATTTTTAGCTCAACTTTGACGAAGTCAAATTTGAGCTATTGTCATGGCCCGTCGTCCGTCGTCCATCTCTCCGTCTGTCCGTCTGTCCGTACGTCAACAATTGGCTATGGCTCGGGCTAGAGGTCGTATTTATGAACCGATCTTTACGAAACTTCTTGTGTACCTTTGTTATGACCCTGGGACGGGAACGAGTGTTTTTAGGTGTGGTCCGAAATTCAAGATGGCTGCCAGTGGCCATTTTGTACCGATGATGCAAAAATCAGTTTTTTGTACAGAACTTCTGTATGAAAGTTCTGATTTGAATAAAGTTTTGTATAAATGTTTAGTACCATGGGATACATCACATATAATACGGGTTTTTTTCTCGTGCGTAAATTATGCAAATTAGACTGACTTTGATTTATTTAGTGTTACTTTCAGAGCTGTAAGTGCCAAGCTGCTATGGCTCGGGCTAGAGGCCATATTTATGAACCGATCTTTACGAAACTTCTTGGGTACCTTTGTTATGACCGTGGGACGAGAACGAGTGTTTTTGGGTGCGGTCCGAAATTCAGGATGGCTGCCAGCCGCCATTTTGTACCGACGATGCAGAAATCTGTTTTTTGTACAGAACTTCTATATGAAAGCTCTGATTTGAATAATTTTTTGTATGAATGTTTAGTACCATGGGATACATCACATATAATACAGTTTTTTTTTCTTGTGCGTAAATTGTGCAAATTAGACTAATTTTGATGTTTTTTGGGGTTACTTTCAGCACTGTAAGTGCAAATGCCAATACGGCTCGGGCTGGAGGCCGTATTTATGAACCGATCTTTACGAAACTTCTTGGGTACCTTTGGTATCACCGTGGGACGAGAACGAGTGTTTTGGGGTCCAGTCCGAAATTCAAGATGGCCGATGGCAGCCATTTTGTACAAAATTAGGTGCAATCAGATTTTTGCACAGAACTTCCATATGAAAGCGCTGATTTGAATAATTTTTTGTGTGAATGTTTAGTACCAAGGGATATATCACATATAATACGGTTTTTTTTCTCGTGCAGAAATTATGCAAATTAGATGAACTTTGATTTTTTCAGTGCGACTTACACACAGTAAGTACACATGTCAATACAGCTCAGACTAGAGTCTGTATTTATGAACTGATCTTCACGAAATGTCTTGGGTACCTTTGTTATCACCTTGGGACGAGAACGAGTGTTTCTGGGTGCGGTCTAAAATTCAAGATAGCTGCCAGTGGCCATTTTGTATCGAAATTAGGTCTAATCAGTTTTTTGTACACAACTTCTATACAGCTCAGACTAGAGGCCATATTTATGAACCAATCTTTACGAAACTTCTTGGGTACCTTTGTTATCACCGTGGGATGAGAGCGAGTGTTTTGGGGTGTGGTCCGAAATTCAAGATGGCCACCAGCAGCCATTTTGTACCAAAATTAGTGCAATCAGTCTTTTGTACAGAACTTCTGTATGAAAGTTCTGATTTGAATAAATTTTTGTATGAATGTTTAGTAACATGGAATACATAACATATTCTAAGGGGTTTTTTTCGTGCAGAAATTATGCAAATTAGATGAACTTTGATTTATTCAGTGCTACTTACACAATGTAAGCACACATGTCAATACGGCTCAGGGTAGAGGCTGTATTTATGAACCGATCTTCACAAAACTTCTTGGGTACCTTTGTTATCACCTTGGGATGAGAATGAAGGTTTCTGGGTACGGTCCAAAATTCAAGACGGCTGCCAGTGGCCATTTTGTACCGAAATTAGGTCCAATCAGTTTTTTGTCACAACTTCTATACAGCTCGTATTTATGAACTGATCTTCACAAAACTTCTTGGGCACTTTTGTCTTCACCTTGGGACAGGAACGAGTGTGTTTTGGGGTGCCTTTGTTATCACTGTGCAATGAGAACAAATATTTTGGGGTTCAGTCAGACCTACTCTGGGACTCAAAGATTTTTTTCTAGTTTAGCATCTGACTGTCACCCACCTTTACAATACTTTACCTATACATTTGTTACAGGCAACGGTCAGTATTTAGACCATTACAATACTTTATATGTACCTTTGTTTGTTATCAGGTCATTACCTAGATGTTTGTCATTGCTGTGTCACATACTATACATGTACATGTCTTTGTCTTGACAAGTTGAGCTACAGTGTCATTGACACTTTCATTTTTATATTAATTAAATTTCAGAATAGATAAATTCATAGTTATTGTTGCTGATTCTCAGATTTCTTTCTGTTACCAATATCAATAATATTTCCATACCGTAACAGGGTTCCCCATGTTTTTACTTCCGGTTTCCGGTTTAGATTGGATGGCATAGCATTCCTTGGATTTTCCAATTTCGCATACACGTCTATTAGGCTTGCTTCAAAGCAGCCCTTCGGGCTGCTTTTGCGCGTGCTATTAATTACTGGGATAGCTTCTGAAGTGGTGTTAAGCACCAGTTTATTAATAATAATTAATACCTGAGTGCCTGGTCGATGAATATTTATATTGTTTTTTGATACCGCTTTTACTGATTACAGAGCGTTCCCCTATTTCTTTTTGAAGAAGATTCCTTCAAAAAGTGGTGGGGGGGGAGTTTTTTTTGTACCTCTCCTCTGGTTTGATAAGTATGTAACTATGAGTGAAACTGTTTTGTCTGTAATTATATCCTGCATACAGCTTGGGTTTTATTGTGTATGGCATATGTTTGTTGGGGATAGTCTCTCATTCTCAAATACGCCATCCTAATTTTTGGAGCTTAGTCCGGGCTAGCCTTAAAAATTGGGAACTTGTTACAACCAAATTAGCATAGTCTTCATGCTGAGAATACGGAATTACTTGAACTGGGCACCTTTTTTATGATATGTCTTCTCTCTTACTGTATAGAGAGACATACATGTAATTCCTAATAATTTTAATTTCCTTTCACCTTGGATTACAGGATTGGAACTATGTTGATCTACTAGTTGTGAAGTCCTAGGCCATACGCCTTTTTTACGATTCAGCTAGTCTGGGCCATTGGGTTATAGTGTAAAAATAGTATAAATTTAAAGTAATTTGTATATTATACTTACCAATGACCCAGACGGAGATGGCCCTCCCATGAGTGGGCACTCATTCCTCCCCGCTGAATTATTATGTAGTACTCTCTTCTACAAAGAATGATGTTGATGCCAATTCTGGTCAATTCCAGACGGCTGCACATGCGCGGGGTGTTCAGGGGGTGACAGGTAGACAGCCAATCTGGTTATGTCACCCCCCTACAGTATACTATTTACTAAACTTATGAAATATATGAATTTGTAACCATTATTTATGTATACTGTGAATAAATTATCTGAATCTGCACGGAGAGTAAATGTATGGAGGGCCAGATAGGACTTTTAATTTTCGGTTTTGCAAGCACATTTTGGGGATTGGGGGCTTCAAAATTTGTGTTTGGCCCTTCATAACTTTTGAGCTGGCACCAGCTAGTCTAAGCCATTGGTAAGTATGAAAATATACAAATTACTTTAAATTTATAATTTTTAACTTAAAATATTGCAGTGTTTATCCCTTTACCTGACATGAAAAGAAGACAGCACTTTGCAAAAAAAATTCTTGAATAACTAATTTTTTTTAGCTCACCGGACTTTCAGTCAGGGGAGCTATAGTGATCACTCACCGTTCGTCGTCGTCCATCGTCGTCCGTGAACATGGTGTTTGCGTCTTCTCCTCCCAGACCGCTGAACCAATTTAATTGATATTTGAGATAATAGTTTGTTATGACATCGCAATTTGATTTTGTTCAAATCAAGTTGCCTCGCCTGTGGGTAAGGCCACACCCAAAAAGTGTGCTAAAATCTTAAAAAATCTTCTTCTCATGAACCAGCAGTAGCAGAGACTTGATATTTGGTGTGCAGCTTCCTTTTTAGGTGTAGACTCAGATTTGTTCAAGAGAAGTTTGTGGGGCTATACTTGGCATCATAATGGGAGGGGAAAGAATATTTGCCCCTCCCAAAATTTCTATTTTCCAAACCGAGATGCAAATTTTGACCAAATTTGATATGAGGGCTTATTGGGTCATACGTACTTAATTTATGCCAAAAATTCTTTTCCCGTCGCCCCATGGGGACCGCAGGAGCTAAAAATAGAAAAAAATTAAAATGCCCATATCTCCAAAACTACACGGCACTGTGAATTCTTATTTGTTGTGAAGCTTCCTTAGGACCAACAGAATGGAATGGTCAAAAAAAATTGCCATCGGTTTTATCATGTGGTACTTTTTGGGGACTTTGAAAAAGTGCTGAGTCAGCATTTTTTAACACTGTGGGTAATGGGAAAAACATATAAGACTACTTTTCTCCCAAACCACTGCTCCAAAAGCTTTCAAATTTCACATATAACATCTTTGGAATATTGTTTCACATGTTTATTGAAATCAATTGCCTGGGTCGATATTTGGGCTCTCTATGGGAGCCCAAATGTTTAAATTATTGCAGTATGAGGAGTATTTTTTAAAAATCTTCTTCTTCAGATCTACCAATAAGAATCTTTTGATATTTGGTATGCAGCATCCTTAGAGGGGTGAGATTCAAGTTTGTTCAAGCCAAGTCCCTGGGTTGACATTTAGGCTGAAAATTTGGGGTCCCGTTGCGGACTTAGAAATTTTGGACCAAAATCTGGAAATTTTTTTTTTGTTGTTTTATGCGTTTCGGTCAATTTTAAGACCAAAAAATTTTTTTTTTTTTACACTGAAAATTTGGGGTCTGGGTGGGACTTAGAAAATTTTGGACCAAAATCCAGAATTTTCTTTTTTTTGTTTTTTATGCGTTTCGGTCAATTTTAAGAGAAAAAAAAAAAAATTTTTTACACTAAAAATTTGGGGGCCGGGTGGGACTTAGAAAATTTTGGACCAAAATCCTGAAATTTTTTTTTGTTTTTTATGCGTTTGGGTCAATTTTAAGACAAAATTTTTTTTTTTTTTTTACACTGAAAATTTGGGGTCCGGAAGGGACTTTTTGTTGGGTTTTTTATGTGTTTCGGTCAATTTTAAGAGGAAAAAAAATAATTTTTTTTGACACTAAAATTTTGGGTTCTTGGTGGGACTTAGAAAATTTTGGACCAAAATCTGAAATGATTTTTTTTTTTGTTTTTTTATGCGTTTCGGTCAATTTTAAGAGGAAAAAAAAAATTTTTTTTGACACTAAAATTTTGGGGTCCAGGTGGGACTTAGAAAATTTTGGACCAAAATCCTGAATTTTTTTTTGTTGTTTTTTTATGCATTTTGGTCAATTTTAAGAGAAAAAAAAAATTTTTTTTTACACTGAAAATTTGGGGTCCGGGTGGGACTTAGAAAATTTTGGCCGAAAATCCTGAATTTTTTTTTTGTTTTTTATGCGTTTCGGTCAATTTTAAGAGAAAAATTTTTTTTTTTTTACACTGAAAATTTGGGGTCCGGGTGGGACAACCCTTTACCCAACAAATCGCCCGCATCCGCCCACATAATATGCAAATTCAGCAGTTGAAAAAATATTATTTTTCAAAAAATTTCAACAAAACCATATCATGTGACCCCTCGTTGGAACGAGCTCGTTCCAACGAGGGGTCACATGATATGGTTTTGTTGAAATTTTTTGAAAAATTTTAAAAAATGATATTTAAAATATAAATTTTGATATCGTCTGCATGGGTAAAGGGTTAAGAAATTTTGGACCAAAATGCGAAAAAATTTTTTTTTTTTTTTTATGCATTTTGGTCAATTTTAAGACAAAAAAAAAATTTTTTTTTTTACACTGAAAATTTGCGGTCCGGGTGGGACTTAGAAAATTTTGGACCAAAATCCTGAATTTTTTTTTTTTGTTTTTTATGCATTTTGGTCAATTTTGAGAGAAAAAAAAAAATTTTTTCACACTGAAAATTTGGGGTCCAGGTGGGACTTTGAAAATTTTGGACCAAAATCCTGAATTTTTTGTTGTTTTTTATGCATTTTGGTAAATTTTAAGAGAAAAATTTTTTTTTTTTTTACACTGAAAATTTGGGGTCTGTTACGTTGAGTGAAGGGTTAACCTAGCTGGTACAGGGTTCATACAGGCTTGAAAAGCCCTTGAAGTTTAAACTTTGGCCTTAAAAAGGCCCTAAGACATGTATTGGTCTTGAAAATTGGCAAATTACCTTGAAATGTCCTTAAATTTCAATATATCTGCAATGTGGGCACCTGTTAAGTGGGCAGTTGAACTGTTTTTTTCATTAAACACATCAATAAAGTGAATATTAAGCAGCAGTTTATGCATGGTTTGAAGTAAATTCTGTTGGAAGTAAATTCTGCAAATTAACTTCATTCAAATCGAAACATACATGTTTGTTGCTGTTCTGAAATTCCACTCAGAGAGTATTCACTGAATTCTGAGAATTCCCATTACTTCGAAAAAAATAAAACCCAGCCAAGCCACGTACATGTATAAGCGTATTTTGGATTTTTAGTTTTCATTCCTTTCAAATTTTCTATTGACACTTTGTATGACAGATATGTGCAGCAAACTTTTTATTAATATTAATTTAACCTGTTCCCTGCCATCCCAGGATTCTAAACATTAACAGAGCATTAAGCGAATTGATACTTTTCTCTTCCCTTTACACCAAGTCGCTTTGCAGGTGTCACAGTCCGTTCTTTTTCAAGAAGAGATTTGTACTCTTCAGCGTGATGATTTTGTATGTGGCGACGTAGATTGGAAGTATTTGAATTGTTGAGTAGGTATACATTGCTTTGATTATAATTAGCGTTGTGCCATTTCTTTTTCATTCTGACATGGATATATCATTGGAAGAAAAATGGGGTGGTCATGCGAATTATTGGTGGGACAAGCGCCAATCAACATAGTAGCAATGTGCACAAATCTTTATGCGAATCGATTCGCCGATTCGCTTGGAATTTTAACCCCTGCACCAGGTACTCCAGCGTCCTCTCCCATAAAACTGTCTGACATGAGGTGACCCTCACTGTCAAAAGTGTCATTAAACCCCATTAATAAAAAAGAAGAACAGTTAATGAAAAATAAGAGAAGATTAATTTAATTCTACTTCGAAATCAACTCACTCAAAACAGTACCATGTCAGTGTTGACTTCTGATGTCATTCCTACGTTAGACATGTTGTGAACAATATTTTTCATAATGAGCTATTTCATGGTGATTATGTGATAATAAGACTTACATTTGTATGTTTTTAAAAATCCCCCCCCCCCACCCCCCTGATTTGCAAGGAATTCTGGATTGATTACTTCAAGCTTCAGTGATACTGCTGATCACAATTCTTTTCTTGCAATATTGTAGTATTAATTCTAGCTGGTACATTTACAACACAATTCTAGGTAAAATCTACCAAGGAGTGGATAAAATGCAGGGATTCTTGTGCCCACTTTGGGAAAGCAGGCCTTTAAATTCATTTATTTTGGGCACACCGTTTTGCCCTAATTGGGCACATTATAACCTGAAATAACAGCCTTATCCTGTTATGTTTTATTGCCATACCTTTCTTTGTTTTTCTTTGGTCATAGTATGATGAAAGTTATTCTCAAATGTAGAAGAGGCACAGAGAATTTATATATCTTTCTTGATGTCTTCATACCTTCTCTAATTTGAGCACACCTGTAAACCGTGTGAAATTGGGGTAATCTAAAGGCCTGAGGCCCATGCACTAGAGGAAAATTCACATTGTGAAGGCTCCAACTGGGTTTTGAGGTGAGAACTTTAAAACAGAAGCTACTACATATATAGTACATCTACATGTAGTTAGTTTTATAACAAACAGTCACATTGAATAATGATCATTCTCTGTAATCCCTATTAAATAAATTTTCTTATTCCATTAAATGATGAAGATATTTATGCATTTTTCTCCACTTCGGAGGTCTGTATATCTGCAGCTTTGGACTTGTGTCTAGGCAAGCCTTGGCTGCCTATAAAGGCAGCCAAGCCTTGCCTAGAAACAACAGACAAGGTTCTTCAGATGTAACTTGAAAATATATTTAAAAACTGCCTGTTGAGGCACCTGTTTTGTTGCAGTAAAGAGTGATGAAGACTTAAATTTTTATTAGAATGAGGACTGAGATTGGGAAATGCTTGGTTTGAATTGGGAAACATCATGCTAAAATACCATGGGGAAAGGGGTCCCATATATAGCCCCTGCAGACACTCAAAAGAATTCCTGAAATGGTACAGTAAACTTACAAAATCTGTCTTTGCAGGAAAGGGGTATACAAATCATTGATGAAAGAATTGTGACCAGGTTCCTGACATGTAAACATCCTCCAATAATAATACATGAGTGCCCGAGTGAAAAAATCATCTCTATGCCAGGAGCATGGTTCACCTACCAGAAGTCATCGCTGCCACCCAATCTGGTAATATTGAAGAATTGAAGAGAATTGAGAGGGAAGTGAAATTCAGTGAGGAAATTGTTGATGCATCAGGTTCCACTTGCGTTCATTATGCAGCAAGATATAATAACTTAGAAATTCTTGAATTCTTGATCAAAGAACGAGATTTCAGTGGTGTGAAGCGAAACAAAGTTGGTGCAACAGCTGTTCATGATGCCGCAGCAGCTGGGAGACTTGAATCTCTCCAGTGGTTACTGCATAACACAGGGATTGATGTTGATGACCAAGATGGGACTGGTTGTACTGTTCTTCACATTGCTGCCTTATATAGACACCAACATGTATTGAAATGGCTGTTAGATGAAAGTAAATGTGATATGATGAAGAAAACTGCTAGTGGGGCATATCCTTTGCATTTTGCTGTTGTTGGAGGTGATTTGGGATGTGTAGATATGCTTGTTGAGGACACACCAAGGTAAGATATGATTGTGTATTTTAACCCTTCACCCAAAGCGAGTGGAAGACAACACTTGCCAAAAAATTTTTTGAATAACTACAACTAGGTGGTCTTTTTTTGTTTTCCATTTCGATTCCATTTTTTGTAGAAAACTGGGAAACCAAACTGCAAGACCCAGTAAAAAAAAAATAGCCGAAACGTTTTGTTATATCTGTTCATAAACTGATCTATGTTACTATGTTACTGGCAGAGAACCGGACTAGTGAACACTATACACTCTCATCCAAGCCTGAAAATAAGCAATCTGCCATCAGCAGAATGAGGTCCCCAAAGGGTAAATTTGCTGATGCTATCCCATACAGTGGGCTGGAATCCACCAATTTATCCTCTGGGTACCTTTCTATGTTTAGGTCTGAAACATTGAATCAGATTGAGGTTTATAGAGGGTAAATTTAGTCATGCTACCCTGCTGTGCAGGGTAGCATCACCAAATTCACCCTCTGTGTACCTCATTCTGCAGGTGACAGTCTGCTTATTTTCAGGCTTGCTCTCATCACTTACTCTATCTGGCAAAGGTGGGAATTTTGTCATGTTCTCATTGCCCAATTTTCTCCTGTATTGACACGTCCACCAGACCAGTAAGTAAGGTTGAAAATATGACCTAAGAATACAACATAGATGGGATGAACTTTATTCTAGGGTTGTCTCCATTTTTAGTCGAGTTGTGACGAAGTCAAACTCGACTTATAGTTTGGTGAATGGCGGGTGGGCGGGCGGGCGGGGGGGGCCCGCCCACCCGCCATTCACTGTTAATAGAATATAGGTTATAGAGTAAACTCCTGTTAATTGAATAAAAAATCTTGTAACTTGTCGAGAAATTACCCTGACTCTTCCCAGTTTTCCTTTGGTTATAGACCAATTTTGCCTCAGTACATCAAATACAGGCATTTAATCTATTATATCTTTTTTGACAGAGCTCATGGAGCTCTGTCAAACAAAATATAATAGAATAAATGCTAAGTTTATCTCCAGCATACAGGAAAGTGACAATCCCTGTTAATTGAATAATTTTCATTGGCAAAGTGGCTATTCAATTAACAGGGTTCCACTATATTTAACTAAATTTTCTCCTGTAAACTGTATAGACCTTTTAACCAATGATTTCTTGTGTCAAATTTTAATGAATTTTTCATCAAATCTAGTTATGCCTGCTTCACAGCTGCCATGACTAGATTTGATGAAAAATATTTTAAAACTACTCAGCGGGTTAAGAGTTAATTCTGTATGCAAGCATTCTTAATATTTCCTCATGATTTCTTTTTCGAACATGATCCACTACCCTTTACTCCTCCTTTGATCCACCTCATGTAATTAAAACACTGCTTTAAGTTACATCGCCAGAAAAGAGTTCTGGAAATAGTTTCTCTGTCACTTTCAAAGGAAACTTTCTTGGTTCTTCTTTCAAGTCTTTCATCATTACACTCATGTCTGAACTACATACAGTACGTGGAGAGTGTATTATCACTAAATCACCTGCAGAGTGCAAATTTGTTGCAAAGAATAACCAGCACAAGCAAAGTTTCAGCCAATGAACCTCCGGGTTAGAGGTCCATTGGCTGAAACATTGCTTGTGTTTTTTGTCAATAGGTACAAAATTTGAAAGTTATAGCTTGAGTAACTCCACTCTGCAGGTGATTTAGTTATAATCCACTCTCCACATACTGTATATGTGGATCGGTCATTTGGCTGTGGTGAATCAGCATTTGTGGCTGTCCTTTGTGATGATATGTCATCTAATCATTGTGAGTTCATTGGAAAAGTTTCTTCATCGTACAATTTTTTTTATAATTGTTGACTGTTTGTTATACCCTCACTCTCGAAGAGAATGGGCTGTATATTGGATTACATTTGTTCATTTGTGCATCTATGTATCCATCCATGCATCAGTCTGTCCATGCATCTGTCCATACACAGCATGTACAAATGTATAATTTTTGTATAATACTGTATTACCATGAAGGCTTGCTGAGAAACTGTGAAAATGCCACTAGTCATGCTCCGAACCCAGAGAAGTCTCACCCACAAAACCATCCAATTCCAATATTCTTTGAAAATCTTCTTTTCAGATCCACCAGTAGGAATCTTTTGTTATTTTGTATTCAACATCTTTATGGGTGTCAAAATCAAGGGATTCTTCTGCCCTCTTTGGGAAAGGGTCTGGGCCCATGCCATTGGGAAAATTTGCGTCATTGGGGCCCAATTGGGAGTTTGTTTTGGAGGGGAGAAAACTTAAAAATTAAGAAATTAATAACATACATGTAGTAATAAGAAATTTTACATTCGAATTGAGCAGAGAACATTAAGTCAGATACCTACGCAACTGCATTTATACTACAAGTAAGTTTTAAAACAAACAGTCAAGTGGAATCATGTTCACGCAATCTCTGCAGTCTCTATTGAAATGTTCTTATAATATTAAAGAAGAATGTGTCATTTGCCTTTGACTTGAGAGACTTCATTAGACAAGCAATTTAAATTTAATGCACAATTGGTGTCCTGAACTTGGTGGCCCCAAGGTCTCAGAAAACCAATTCTGCATTAAATTTTTGCTCAAGTGGGGACTGAGATGAGGAAAGTTGGGGTGGGAATTGGGAAAAATCTTACCCAGATGCCATTGGGAAATGGTGCCATATTCGACCCCTGTAGGCACTAAAGAGAATCCCAGTCAAATATTGTAATTTTTTCAACTTTTTTGCCCTCAGAACATAACTTATGATTCCTCTTTGAAGCCCGCTTTTCTCCTAAGGTACTGAGACATATATAAAGTCATGTGAGACAACTGGGAGAGATATACCTTTCTCACCCCACCCTCGTGACAACTATCTCACCCCACCCATGTGACCAACCAATCTATTTGAATATTTAATTAGCGCCTGTAGTATTTAATCATCGCAAATCATGTCTACACATGTATAAACAAACAAAATGGAAGGCTGTTTAATAGTTTTGCTTCCATAAATACGACTGACATTATAAACGAAAATCGAAACCAGAACACTCTAAGAAAAACTTTAGCACACCTTAAATTGCTGTATCAGTTTATCAGAGAGAAATATGAAGATTTTCTTTACGCCCTGTCAAACTGAAGTACATGTCTGGAAATGACATGTGCAGACATGTCAGTTTCATTTGAGGTCATTTCAGTGCGTTAACCCTCAACATGTGGTGCTAGTCTGCGTGTTTTGAAGTATATACCTTTGGTATATACCATACTTCTCGGCAAGCTTTGCGAATATCTTATTAGTTTTCTCCTAGAATGAATGCACTAAGAATTATTTTTTCCTGGAAAATATGGTATTTTCTTATTAAAGGCGTTGCATCCCTAATGGTGGGAGAAAAATCATCCTCGATGGGTATCTGGGTGGGTTGGGTAAATCTCACCATCGGGGGAAGATATTTGAGCCAGACACGAGGCACAGGATGTAGACTGTCAAAGTGTAGCAAAAATATGTAAAAATCTCTAGGCCCTCAAGGGTTAAAGCATCGGACTTAAATATGAAAGGTTGTAGGTCTGTGTTGTGTCCTTGGCTGAGGCACTTGAACCTAGCTATCTATATAGGAGCATGGTGGCATGGTGTAGGCCTGACATTCTTAAAAATGCAGGAGGGCTAAAAATCACTCCCTTGGTAAGGCCTAGGGGAGCGATTAGCTCTCTTCAAGCATACAAAATATAGAAGTGGCAAAATTAAGTTTTACTGTTAATGAATTCTGCCTAGTGGGTTTTATAAATTTTACTTGGTACTGCTAACAAGGTAGTCTCTGTTAGATGGCTACACTGCCCTTCCCACACATGTGGACCTTGGCAAGGCACGGAGGTTTGGGAGGGGCAGTGTGGCTGTCTCATAGAGACCTCTAGCACAGCAGAGATCTAAAAAGATGTGGGTTTTAGGAATAGGCTGTTACGGTAATCATTATTTTCTCTGGCTAGGAGGCTAGTTTTCGCCCTCCTTAATATTTTTAAGATGAGCAGTAGGTGAGCGAATAAATCGCTTTCCTGAAAATGTCAGGCCTGATGATGCCCTGAGGTATACTGCTCATTAATCCTGCTTGTGCAGAGTTAGTAAGTTGAGGAGTCGTCTTAACAGTTACTTTCCACTGTGCGATAATTCTCTCATGTTACACTGGCTTCCTCTGCCCATTAACTGCCTGACATGATATGACCGTGGCTTTTGAAAATGTTGTTAAACTCTAATAAAAAAATAAATAAATAAATAAAAATAAAATAAATAAATTAATAACAGGCTACCATTGGCATTTTGGAGAAACTCTTTAAATAAATAACCTGCAGTATTATTAATTTTGTCTATTCAGCTAGCCAGTGCTGGCATGGAATTACAGTACAGTCGCTGTGGACTGGTCGTAATCCATGTGTGGGCAGTGATGTCCACAAATGCAGTTACCAGGTAATAAAAATTATCACCAGCAAAATTTTAATTAACTGGTAAAGTGCTGGAAGCCCATATTTGGGCTTTATTCTGAAGTGCAGGTACTGCAACTTAAAGGCTTCAAATTCAGTGGCTGTGCTTCATATTGTCTTTGAAGGGATATTATTTAGTCTGCTAAGATTTGCCTTGTTACAATTTATAGGAGAGTGCCCACAGGCACTCTCCTATAAATTGTAACAAGGCAAAGACATGTGAACAAATTTTGTTGGCCAAATAAAATTTAGCACTCTACCAGTTAATGAAGCACTGGGTTGTATAGGGTTGTAATTAAATTTTTCGTATAATTAGTGTTTTGACTCTAATATTATTGGGTTTGTGTTTAGACCAGTCCACAGCAACCGTACTGTACCATGCTGTGGTACATGCACCTGCATATACTATCCTATTCACCCTTCGTTCAGAAAATGTAATCAGATTTGGTCATTTTTCTTGTTGGTCAGGTTGTACATGTATATGAATATTCTTTGTACCCAAATGATGTCAAATTGGTATTTAGATGAGAAAAAAATGATCTATAATTGGTTTTTGGTTTATAGGACGGGGGAAATCTCATCCTCCTGGCAAGAGATTTGAGCCAGATGCTTGACAAGTCTTGTGGCTAGTTCAGATATCTCACCTCTCTGGTGATATTTTCCCATCACACACCCATATCCATCTTGGATAATAGTCTTCCCTGTTAGATCTACACCATGAATACTGTATAATAGAATTTGAATATTCCTCTCATTAAAAAATCAGAAACTTGTCTGCTGAGAATTTGCATATCAAATTTACAGGTTCCCACTGTAAAAATCAGGGTTTCTGCAGGGTCTTGGATTCAAAGAAGGGCCTTCAATTTAACTAAGATTCATTCAAGGCCTTTCAATCCTGGACAATGTGTTGGGAGACCTTGAAAAGCGTTGAATATTCATGAAATAAAAATACTGATGAAGCATGTAATCATAACTATATAATTTTATATACCCGAGTTAGTGTTACAGTTAAAACTAGAAGTCCTGTCATGAAATGCGCACAAATAGCACGTCGATATGCACGTTAATGTATGCGTTATGGCCCAAGTAAAACTATCAAATTCTGTACATATGGCCTGTGCACAAGCAATGTTTCAGCCAATGGACCTCCGGGTAACCCGGAGGTCCATTGGCAGAAACATTGCATGTGTTTGCTATGAGTAACCAGGAGAACCTGACGTGCTTTGGATGTCATTCGATATGGAAATTGCGTGCAATTCCAACGTGCAATTAAGCCTAGATAAGCGCACTATTGGTGACAGGACTTCTAATTCTAACTGTACGGTGTGGAAATATTAATAATATTGGTAACAGAAAGAAACCTGAGAATCAGCAACAATAACTATGAATTTAATTATTCTGAAATTTAATTAAAAAAAATATATAAAAAACAAAATGATACAAAGATCTTTTACACTGATTGGTTTACAGAAAATAAAAACAGTGGTACTTATCAATTATTGAATTGGTCCAAAATACAGTTTGACAGAATCCAATACTCCAGTGGTGAAGAATCTTGTGAAGAAATTTTCCAGCTGGTAGAATTAAATCCAAGAATGTTTCTTCACAAACAGTATCCCATAGATTTGTAATAAAATGTACACTTAGAAATTTCAGCAGTCTCCAATAAAATATAATAAAATGCTCAGCAAAATTCAAATGGAGTAAAAATCCATTAAGTATTGGCGCCACAGGTAATTTCCAAATAATCCAGTAGAATCCTGGCTTTTCACAAAAATATATTCTGTTTCACAGAAAGTATAAATTCTCTTTTGCAAGTTGAGTAAATTCTCTTTAAAATTCTCTTTTGGAATCACTTTTCCAAATTCACAAAGAAGCACTGCTTCTATAATAAATGCACTGTTCTGCAACGATAATAATCTCCAATGTAAATAACTGCTGTGTAATGAATAGAATGTCTATCTGAAAAGAGTTTTTTCAGAAATGGGTCCTTGAATTATGTTGACAAGGGTTTAAATAGTTCTCAGATAGAATTCCTAGAAGATGAAGTTTGTCCAAAGTTCTGTTTTCTATCTGTTTCTTGTTGATTCTGTCCTAATTATATCCCCGCAAACAAAGTTTGGGGGGGTGGGGGGGGAGTATATAGGAATCACCCTGACCATCCGTCCGTCTGTCCATCTGTCCATCCTTATAAGCGCAACTCTCCCTAAACCGTTTGACGAATTTTCATGAAACTTTACACAATGGAAGAACTCCATATGAAGATGCGCATGAAGCAATATAATTCCGTTCTGCCATTTCCAAGGGGAGATAATCTAACTTATACATTTCAATTGCTACATCATATGGTTGTGTCCTCGTAAGCACAACAACTGAGGTGCGGGGAGTATCACTTTGTGAGCTTGCTCACAGTACCTCTAGTTGATGTAAACAAGGATGAGCTACTTAAACAATTAAACAAACAACAGCTATATGTACAATGATCTAAAAATAGATTATGTGTAACAAAGATGTAAACAAGCACTTAAAGGTCACTAAGTGCAAATGAGTCAGACCAGCTAGAATTTGCTTTATTCTAAAAACAAAACATGCCTTCAGAAAAATATCAATTGCGTAGAATTATCAACTGAGGACATATCAATCTTGATATAATATGGGGGCTATAACAGTTAGTAATGGCATAGTTTTAACAAGGGCCCTCTAGTCATTACACCCTCCGCCCACTTCTCTGTTAGGGAAGTGGGAGGAGTGGTTAATGACTGGAGGTTCCTAATTAGAACAAGTGAAGGCAGGGCCTTGAAAATCATTGAAATTTGCTATTGTAGGGCATTGAAAAATGCTGAAATCTATCAAGAAACAGCCTTGAATAGCCTTGTATTTTATCAGTCCTTGCCTGCTGAAACTCTGATACTGCACATCTTAACTTCCAATTAACAGCCCCACCTACCTCTCCCCAGGGACCAGTCATGAGGGCGACTAGCTTCTAAGCATAAAGTCTCCTAGAAAAATAGGGCAATTACATGTCGCCCTCTAAAAATTGGCTAAAATGAGGAAAGGTTGAACTGAGTGATCCGAGGTTTACATAAAAACGATTATTTTCAAGAATTGAATGTGCTTGAGTGTGATAAATGGGCATTTTCATTCGTCAAATAAGCGACCATTTATTTGAAATCACACGACAATCAATTGTCTTTTGTCTTTGTCGCTTTTTGCGGATTTTTTATTTCTGTTTTGTTCCGTTTCAGTCGGAGCTTCATGTGTTGAAATGAAAATAGGTGACTTACACGACTCAACAAATTTGAATGTAGGTTACCTCGCTTAGGATGCTGAAAATTTATACACAACGGACGTATTTTCTAACTCTCTATTTTTATTTCATTTTGCTGATGACTATTAATTGTTGGGCCATCTATTCCCAGAAAAACAGGAATGGAATTGAAACACATGAAAAAAAAGCTTTGGTGACGAGAAGAAAAGCTTTGTACAGTGCACAAGTGTGCACATGAAGGATCCTGAAAAAGGGGTTCTTCTAAACACCGGAATGATGCGGAATGACACCATAGTGCCATAAAAATGATGCGGAATGACATTTATTTTACAAAATACTCGACCCCAGAATGTATTTTGTTTACTAACTAACAAAGTACCTTCCAAGCAACCTTCTTACATCTGACCCTGTTCACACTTTCAGGCTTAGGAAATTATTAGCTTAGTTGATTTTGGTGAAAGGCAACCACAGGAGGGTGCTGGGGGGGATTGGCACAAAGAAGAGTGGAGGGGGTCATGAAGGAGAGGGTAGCAGTGGGTGATTTTCAGTTAATAATTACTTTGTGATTTTTTAACCTGGCATAGATGCATCATAGATGACTGGACCTGGATTAATCGGATGTTAAAGGAGGACAACAAGCTGAAAATATGAAAGGGTGGTACATAATTATTCTTAATTTTCCCCACTTTCCAATGAAGTCTCGCTACTTGATTTTGCAGTCTCCCTATTTTTTCTGGAGGGAGACATGAAGTCTCCCTAAAATTCTCCCCTAGGCTGGTCCCTGCCTCTCCATAATACTAAAATTGGAATTGTTAAACCATTTACTTTTTTGTTGTTATTTTTAAACAGTGTTTCTGTGTTATATTCACTTATACAGTTAACATCTTTTACAGAACCCTCAATTTACAGATGACAACTGGTTGTACACCTTGTTATTTGGCATGTCAAGAAGGAAAATTAGAGATTTTAAAATATTTGGTCAGTAAGGGAGGTAAATTGAATATGAGTGCTTTTGATGGCATGACCTGCCTGCATGCTTCATCTCAAATGGGTCATCTGGATATAGTAAAGTGTTTGGTGAGTATTTTGTGCATCCTGTCTGCTTCATTTTCTGTCTTTACAATGTGAAAACAAACATTGCCTTAACATTCCATTCACTTATGCATCTAGAAGGCCCCACACCTTACAGAGATTTTGAAGCTTTTTGATGTCATTCAGTATAGTAAGGGAAGTTCCCTGTGTGAACCAGTGTTTTTTTAAGCTTGTGACCTAAAACACAAATAAATAAATAGTAAGGGAAGTAAAATATGGCTGACCAAAAAATTGTGTATGTGTACATTTTGGTTTCTAACTTAGAGAGAGTTGAAAAGTACAAGTCTATTCTAAAATGTTGGGACAGTTCACAATATAGTGGAATCCTCTTATTTGAAGAGCCACTTTGCCCATGAAAATTATTCCTTTAACCCTTTACCTAACGAGTCGACCACATCTGTGCACATAATTTTCAAATTGAGCAGTTGAATAAAATGGGGGCACTGTGGCTCAGTTGGTAGAGGTGCAGGCTGCAAGCTGAGAGGTCCTCAGTTCGAATCCCACCTGCGGCAACCGCGTCGTGTCCTTGGGCAAGACACTTCACCCCGATTGCCTACATGGGGGCATGATGACACTGTGTACTGAGGCGTACTGCACGTCGATGGTGCACATATCTTCAACCAATCTAACCCTGCCTGTGCTGCGGTGCAGAGTTCAGAGTTCCGATGTTGGAGAGCTGACAGCTGCTCGTCGTTGCTCGGTGGTTCTCTCCGGGTACTCCGGTTTCCTCCACCCGTAAAACTGTCATGGTCACGATTAGCCATTGTGCATAAGTATGTGACCTTAAACACCAATAAATATAAATATATAGTTGAATAAAATATATATAAAAATTTTTTTCAAGAGAATCCTATTATGTAACTCCCTCATTAGAACGAGCAGACTGGGCAAGTTCCAATGAGGGGGTCACATGATATGGCTCTGTTGAAATTTTTTGAAAGATGGAGCTCTGTCAAACAAGGTATACCGGTAATAGATTAAATGCCTCTATGTGACTACATGGTATTTTGATACACCTGTAATATGGGCAGAGACCAGCCGAGAAGGCGACTCAAGTGAAGAGCCGACACAAATCAGTAAACTCCACTCTTTAATAAAAAAAAAGTGACTCTGAAGTCGCCTTGTGAAAGTTCAGTCTACGTTGAAATTAGGTTAATTTTGCACACAATTTAACCCATTCTCTGTCACTATGGCCAATTCAAGCCCTTTCTGTCTGTTTCTACTTCTCTGGCCTTCCCGATGCCCTTCAGAGAGAGAGAGAGAGGAGAGAGAGAGAGAGAGAGAGAGAGAGAGAGAGAGAGAGAGAGAGAGAGAGAGAGAGGTTCTACCACATGTAAACAACAAAAGAAGAAATATAGACCTATGAACTCATGAATGAGAGAGAGAGAGCAAGAGGGAGAGAGTTGGCCATGGTGACAGAGATAAAAAAAGTAAACCATCTAAAAGACATTTTGTTGAAAGTATGAAACGATATGATGTTTGATCTAATTTATATAATATTTTTAGTAAATAAAAATAAAATCAACAGATACATCAAAGTCAAGATAACCCTTTGAAGGGTTTCATTCACAGGTCTGGTTTGTTGAAAAAACTCTGCATATTGGTCAATTTATTGACTGGTTGGAAGTCCATCCACCTGTCAAATGCTACCAGCATTCAGACTAAGATTGAAGTAACAATTTTTACATATAAGCCACCACTTCCGTAATATGGAGCAGTCATGCTGAGTTGAGGCATAAATGTGGGTGTGTTTGGGTTAAGCACAATTTATTCTGCCAAAACAGAAAATCCCTGTATTAAAAATAGATCACCAGTCTGTCGCCTTATAGCACAGGCTAATTCTCCCCAAAGTAGAATGAAAAGAGGAAACCCACAAGTATTCATTTCAACCATTTTGCATTTAATGTGGTGGAAAGAGAATAATCTTTTGGATGTCCAAATCATCCCACAAATAAACTGGTTCCAATTGTCCATGGTCCGATTCATCCATCACTTTGTAGATGTGAAACGCATTCTCACAGCTTATAAACCTAAAAGTTATTCAATAAATATTGATTGGAGGTTGAAAACAACTGTTGTATTTTGTTATTCGGATATGAAAGCCTATTTTCTGGAATGTCTTCAAGAGAATGGTTCAAAACTAATGCAGGCAATGAAGTTAATGTTTGATATGGTTATGCCTAAACACCCCAATCACACACAAAATGATACACAAGCTCCCAAACTTGCACGCAATCATACAGAATCAAGTGCAATCAAAATAACTCGCATGAATGAAGTTGAACAAATTTGCTGAGGCTGAGTCTGGCCTACTTTTTCCTGTTTTTAGCTGACTTCTCAGTAAAGTCTGTTGAGGGAGAAGCCACTTCTCCCTCAATTAAACCCCTAGGCTGGTCTCGGGATATCAGTATTGAAATCTTCACTGGTTGGATGTCATCTATGAAAAATGAATACCATTGTATAGAGAGTAATAATATTTAATTTTGATTGCACAATACAAGAATTTCTTATTCCTTTCAAGTTATAGTTCTTGGTTCGTTGGAAACAATACATAATGTGCGAAAATAGGGAAACATGCTTGTGGCATCTTCAGTTTTTTAACTGAATATGTTTTCAAAACTAATATTACTGAATACCTAATATCTAATGTTCTGACAAAATTCATGATTAATGAGATGGTTAATTCTGTTTGAACAGTGTTGATGCATACATATTATTGCTACAGTGAAGTGATCTGGGTCGTAGTATCACATCGAGTTGAGGAGGTCAGATCAGGGGTTCCTGTGGCAGCTTGTTTGATCCGGCGATCTGACCTCCTGAATGAGACGTGATGTGATGACCCAGATCACTTCATTGTAGTGATAAAAGGTTTATTATATGACTTATAGTTCAACATTACATGCCAATGCTAGCATTAACAATTCTCCCAACTTTTTTAGCTCACCTGAGCGAAGCTCAAGGGGAGCTTTACTAATCACTTTCTGTCCGGCGTCCGTCGTCCGTCGTCCGTCGTCGTCCGTCCGGCGTTAACTTTACATTATCGACTTCTCCTCCTAAACCACTAGCCCAATTTTATTCAAATGTTGGCTAAATGTTTATTACCTAATGCCAATTCAGATTTGTTCAAATGAAGTTGCCCCTCCTCCTGGGTGGTGCCACACCCCCAAGGGGCACCAAAATCTTTGTAAATCTTTTTCTCATGAACCAGCAGTAGCAGAGACTTGATATTTGGTGTGCAGCTTCCTTTTGAGGTGTAGACTCAGATTTGTTCGAGAGAAGTTTGTGGGGCTATACTTGACGTTGTTATGAGAGGGGCAAAATTTTTTGCCCCGCCCAAAATTTCTATTTTCCAAACCGAGAGGCTGATTTGAACCAAATTTTATGTGAGGGCTTATTGGGTCATGAGTAGTTGATTCATGCAAAAAAAATTTTTCCCGCAGCCCCGTGGGAACCGCAGGAGCTAAAAATAGAAAAAATTTTAAACGCCCATATCTCCAAAACTGCACGGCACTGAGAATTTTTATTTGGTGTGCAGCTTCCTTAGGACCAACAGAAAGGATTGGTAAAAAAAAATTGCCATCGGTTTTATCATAGGGTACAGTTTCGGGACTTTGAAAAAGTGCGGAGTCAGCACTTTTTAACACTGTAGGCAATGGGAAAAACATTAAAAAATCTTCTTCTCCAGATCCAGCAGGCAGAATCTTTTGATATTTGGTATGCAACATTGTAGGGTGGATCTAATTCAAGTTTGTTCAAATCGGCCCCCTGGGTTCATATTTGGGCTCAGTATAGGAGCCCGATTTCGAACTTAGTGCATTTCAGGCAAATTTCTTAAAAAATCTTCTTCTCCAGATCCAGCAGGCAGAATCTTTTGATATTTGGTATGCAACATTGTGGGGTGGATCTGATTCAAGTTTGTTCAAATCGGCCCCCTGGGTTTATATTTGGGCTCAGTATAGGAGCCCAAATTTGAACTTAGTGCATTTCAGGCAAATTTCTTTGAAAATCTTCTTCTCCAGATCCAGCAGGCAGAATCTTTTGATATTTGGTATGCAACATTGTAGGGTGGATCTGATTCAAGTTTGTTCAAATCGGCTCCCTAGATTCATATTTGGGCTCACTATAGGAGCTCGAATTCGAATTTAGTGCATTTCAGGCAAATTTCTTCAAAAATCTTCTTCTCCAGATCCAGCAGGCAGAATCTTTTGATATTTGGTATGCAATGTTGCGGGGTAGATCTGATTCAAGTTTGTTCAAATCGGCCCCCTGGATACATATTTGGGCTTACTATAGAAGCCCGAATTCGAACTTAGTGCATTTCAGGCAAATTTCTTAAAAAATCTTCTTCTCCAGATCCAGCAGGCAGAATCTTTTCATATTTGGTAAGCAACATTGTGGGGTGGATCTGATTCAAGATTGTTCAAATCGGCCCCCTGGGTTAATATTTGGGCTCAGTATAGGAGCCCGATTTCGAACTTAGTGCATTTAGGCAAATTTCTTAAAAAATCTTCTTCTCCAGATCCAGCAGGCAGAATCTTTTGATATTTGGTATGCAACATTGTAGGGTGGATCTGATTCACGTTTGTTCAAATCGGCCCCCTGGGTTCATATTTGGGCTCAGTATAGGAGCCCGATTTCGAACTTAGTGCATTTAGGCAAATTTCTTAAAAAATCTTCTTCTCCAGATCCAGAAGGCAGAATCTTTTGATATTTGGTATGCAACATTGTGGGGTGGATCTGATTCAAGTTTGTTCAAATCGGCTTCCTAGATTCATATTTGGGCTCACTATAGAAGCTCGAATTTGAACTTAGTGCATTTCATGCAAATTTCTTAAAAAATCTTCTTCTCCAGATCCAGCAGGCAGAATCTTTTCATATTTGGTAAGCAACATTGTGGGGTGGATCTGATTCAAGTTTGTTCAAATCGGCCCCCTGGGTTTATATTTGGGCTCAGTATAGGAGCCCAAATTTGAACTTAGTGCATTTCAAGCAAATTTATTAAAAAATCTTCTTCTCCAGATCCAGCAGGCAGAATCTTTTGATATTTGGTATGCAACATTGTGGGGTGGATCTGATTCAAGTTTGTTCAAATTGGCTTCCTAGATTCATATTTGGGCTCACTATAGAAGCTCGAATTCGAACTTAGTGCATTTCAGGCAAATTTCTTAAAAAATCATCTTCTCCAGATCCAGCAGGCAGAATCTTTTGATATTTGGTATGCAACATTGCGGGGTGGATCTGATTCAAGTTTGTTCAAATCGGCCCCCTGGATTCATATTTGGGCTCACTATAGAAGCTCGAATTCAAACTTAGTGCATTTCGGGCAAATTTCTTCAAAAATCTTCTTCTCCAGATCCAGAAGGCAGAATCTTTTGATATTTGGTATGCAACATTGCGGGGTGGATCTGATTCAAGTTTGTTCAAATCGGCCCCCTGGATTCATATTTGGGCTTAATATAGAAGCCCGAATTCGCACTTCGTGCATTTCAGGCAAATTTCTTAAAAAATCTTCTTCTCCAGATCCAGCAGGCAGAATCTTTTGATATTTGGTATGCAACATTGCGGGGTGGATCTGATTCAAGTTTGTTCAAATCGGCCCCCTGGATTCATATTTGGGCTTAATATAGAAGCCCGAATTCGCACTTAGTGCATTTCGGGCAAATTTATTAAAAAATCTTCTTCTCCAGATCCAGCAGGCAGAATCTTTTGATATTTGGTATGCAACATTGTGGGGTGGATCTGATTCAAGTTTGTTCAAATCGGCTTCCTAGTTTCATATTTGGGCTCACTATAGAAGCTCGAATTCGAACTTAGTGCATTTCAGGCAAATTTCTTAAAAAATCTTCTTCTCCAGATCCAGCTTCAGAATCTTTTCATATTTGGTAAGCAACATTGTGGGGTGGATCTGATTCAAGTTTGTTCAAATCGGCCCCCTGGGTTTATATTTGGGCTCCGTATAGGAGCCCAAATTTTAACTTAGTGCGTTTCAGGCATATTTCTTAAAAATCTTCTTCTCCAGATCCAGCAGGCAGAATCTTTTGATATTTGGTATGCAACATTGTAGGGTGGATCTGATTGTGATTCATGAACGTATTTATTTGTAAAGTTGATAGAATCTTAGACAAAATTTGCAGAAAAGATCTACTATAGAAGGGGTGGTATCCAAGGTGAACCGTTTACCCAAATCTAGCAGTACTAATGCATTATTCACACAAATCTTCGTTCAAATTTTATGACCCCTCATTGGAACACACGCATTCAGCTCATTCCAACAAAGGTCATATGCCATGTTTTCGAGACAAAGGAATAAAAATTTTAGTTATTCATGAAATTTTTAGGCAACTGTTGTCTGTTATTCACATTGCTTCATGAAATTTCAGTACTTTTAGAAGTTACCTCAGTAATCAAGGGTTAATTCCCCTTAATTAAATGTCGCCTCTAAAAAACAACCACTTTGCATATCTTACCTTTTTACCAGTATAACTGCCAAAACTTGTCAGCATTCTTCGCAAAAATCGCTATTCAAATTTTAATTTTTGTCTCTTAAACATACATGTACTTATCGCTTGTAAATACCCCATTGGAATGAGCTTTTTGAGCTCATTCCAATGAGAGGTCGCACACCATGCTTTTTAGTCAAAAAAGCAATTTTTTTAGTTATTCCAGAATTTCGTACGTAAAACACAGCTTTATGACTTCACATTAAAATGAGCTCTCTAAGCTTGTTCCAATCAACATTCACGCACTATGTCTTTCACACAAAAAATAAAATTTTCCATTTATTCAGGAATTTTGTTTGCAAGAACACTCTTACCCCCCCCCCCCCCCCCCCACACACACACACACACACACACAAACACACACACACAGACACACACATCTAAAAGTTCGTCAGCAAAAAAACAGTTACTTCAATTTTTAAATGCATTATAGGAACAACTTGCCTAATCAAATTTAAATACTTTTGCATCATTCTGTATCTAGAACAAACCATTTACCATATCTTTACGCAAAATTCTCCAGCATCATTCACAAAAAAGCACCATTATTTATATATTCACATTTCTGTCTCAAAAATATACCTGATCTTCCCATACCCCTATTGGAATAAGCTGTTTGAGCTTGTTCCAATGATGATAAAAAAAAATAAAATTTGTGAAAATTTTTGTTTTCTTGCATGCAAATATATACATGTAGCACATGGAAGATATCCACAGTTGGGGAGAGATGTCCAAGGCTATCTCTTCACATTCCTTGTTTGTGCTTCATGCTAAACCAGTTTGTCTGCAGAGATAAATTTGCTTTATTAAAAATCATTGGAGATTGGCCACACACCAATGATTTTAAATAAAACTAATTTTAGGTAACAAATGTTGAACTTCAAACAAAATCTATCACTCAACCAGTTAATGTTGATGAGGCATGACATGGTGAAGGTGACCTAAAATACTTCTTAGAGTCACTTTGTCAGGTGAGCGATTAAGGCCACGTGGGGCCTCTTGTTTGATAAATTGGATTGAAGCAAAAAAGAACTATTTTTTTTTTACGCTTATATTTGTAACTGGTGCATACTTCCGGGGAATCCCCTGATGCGATGAAGATGATAAAAAAATGATAACGAATACAAAAAAAAAACAACCGCCATTCGAGTGCACCCATTCCATCTCAGAGTAAAGTACTCTCTGCGACTGGAACAGCTAATTAAGTGAAATCAAATGCACAGGTAAATAGTCTGTCATACTATAGTAATACGAAATCGAATTTCACACTGGATTTTCTGGGGGCATGGTGGCATTGCGGTAACCGGTTCCCGTCAGACCACCGAAGTTAAGCAACGTTGAGCCCGGTTAGTCCTCGGATGGGTGACCGTCTGAGCGATCAATTCAGACTCCCACGTTGTGTCCTTGGGCAAGGCGCTTCACCCCAATTGTCCACATGTGGGAACAATGGTGCCGTGTACTAAGGTTTACTGCATGTCAATGGTGCACATGTTTCCAACCAATCTAATCCTGCCTGTGCTGCAGTGCGGAGTTACGATGTTGGGGAGCTGGCAGCTGCTCGTCGTTGCTCGGTGGTTCTCTCCGGGTACACCGGCTTCCTCCACCCGTAAAATAAATATAAATGTGAATTTTCTGGGACCAGGAAAAGATCATCAAACAGTCATTATCTTTAGTGGTTAAATTACATGGTCATATAATAATGCCATTCAGTTTGGTCATCTTGATTCTTTAGAAAAACTGTTGAACGACTGGCCCTTAAGACATTTATCCCCAATAGGTAAAACAGCTGTAATAAAAAAACTTGTCTTGCCCCAGTTAATACATTGTTTGTCCGTCCTTCCGGGCCCTGATAAGAAGCTGTTGAATAAATCCAGTTACTATTTTTAGCTTAACTTGACAAAGTAAAGATAAGTTATTGCCTTCACGCGTGCGGAAGTCTGTTAGTCTGTGAGTCTGTTTATCTGTGAGTCTGCGAGTCTGTTCACATTTTCATTTAGTACAGGCTACACCCTGTAGTTCTTTTCCGATCATCTCAAAATTTCTTATGCAGGTTTGAGGTCAAGTCTTGTTGAGAACATCCCTTTTGGTCACGATTGGTCAGTCATGCTGGCTGGCCAAGCCCAAAACCCAAAAACCTTTAGCACAGTCTACAGGTCGTATTTATGAAGGGATTTCATGGTAACTTGGTAGGATGACTCTGTATAATATCTAGATGAGAACATCCCCTTTTGCTCATGATCTGTCGACCACGATGGCTGCCCAAGCCCGAAACTCCAAACCTTTTAGCACAGTCTACAGATCATATTTAATATGGAGGGATTTCATTGTAACTTGGTAGGATGACTCCATATGATGTCTAGATGAGAACTTCCCCATTTGGTCACGATCTGTCAACCGTGACGAGTGCCCGAGCCCAAAACCCCAAAACCTTTAGCATAGTCTGCAGATCGTATTTATGGAGGGATTTCATTGTATCCTGGTAGGATGATTCTGTATAAAGTCTAGATGAGAATGTTCCCTTTTGGCTGCGATTGGTCAACGATGATGGCTACAGGGGCCCCGAAGGCCGGAAACCTTTGGCATAGTCTACAGGTCATATTTATGAAGGGATTTCATCATAACTTGGTTGGATGACTCCAGATAATGTCTAGATGGGAACGTCCCCTTTTGGTAGCGATCATTCAGCCATGATGGCTGCCCGAGCCCAAAACCCGAAAATCTTTAGCACACACTATAGGTCACATTTATGAAGAGATTTCATTGTAACTTGGTAGAATGACTCAGTATAATGTCTAGATGTACGGACATCCCCTTTTGTTCACGATCGGTCAGCCATGATAGCTGCCGGAGCCCAAAACCTGAAAACCTTTAGTACAGTCTACAGGTCATATTTATGAAGGGATTTCATGGTAACTTGGTAGGATGACTCTGTATAATATCTAGATGAGAATGGCCCCTTATTTTTGTCATGATCTGTCAACTGTGATGGCAGCCCAAGCCCGAAACCCAAAAACTTTTAGCACAGTCTACAGGTCATATTTAATATGGAGGGATTTCATTGTAACTTCGTAGGATGACTCCATATGATGTCTAGATGAGAACTTCCCCATTTGGTCACGATCTGTCAACCATGACGACTGCCCGAGCCCAAAACCCAAAAACCTTTAGCATAGTCTGCAGATCGTATTTATGGAGGGATTTCATTGTATCCTGGTAGGATGATTCTGTATAAAGTCTAGATGAGAATGTTCCCTTTTGGCTGCGATTGGTCAACTGTGACGGCTACAGGGGCCCCGAAGGCCGAAAACCTTTGGCATAGTCTACAGGTCATATTTATGAAGGGATTTCATCATAACTTGGTTGGATGACTCCAGATAATGTCTAGATGGGAACGTCCCCTTTTGGTAGCGATCATTCAGCCATGATGGCTGCCCGAGCCCAAAACCCGAAAATCTTTAGCACACACTATAGGTCACATTTATGAAGGGATTTCATTGTAACTTGGTAGAATGACTCAGTATAATGTCTAGATGTACGGACATCCCCTTTTGTTCACGATCGGTCAGCCATGATAGCTGCCGGAGCCCAAAACCTGAAAACATTTAGTACAGTCTACAGGTCATATTTATGAAGGGATTTCATGGTAACTTGGTAGGATGACTCTGTATAATATCTAGATGAGAATGGCCCCTTATTTTTGTCATGATCTGTCAACTGTGATGGCAGCCCAAGCCCGAAACCCAAAAACTTTTAGCACAGTCACCAGGTCATATTTAATATGGAGGGATTTCATTGTAACTTGGTAGGATGACTCTGTATGATGTCTAGATGAGGATGTCCTCCTTTTGGTTGCGATCGGTCCACCATGATCGCTGCACAGGCCAGAAGCCCGAAAACCTTTAGCACAGTCCACAGGCCGTATTTATGAAGGGATATCATTGTAACTTGATATAATGACACATTTTGGAATAATTTCAGTGTATCTTGGTAACGTTGGTTGACATAGATTAACTGTTAGGGCCACATACATTAACTGTGAGGGCCACATTAACCCACCCCTCAATTCTTTAGTACAGTCTACACCTCAATTTATTTTTTTTGAAAACATAGCACACAGGGAACAGAAATTAACATATTCCCAATTATCACAATTCTTGTCTTATTTCATAATCCTTTCGTAAACATTGAATATTATCCTTTACATCAAACATAACACACAGTCAAGTTAAGCTACAGTGTCATTGACATTTTCATTTTGATGCCTATGGTCGAGTAATTTGACAACAACACAATAGAAAATGGTGGCATTAATGCAGCCCTCGAAATTGGCCACAGCAATCAGCGCTGCCGTGGTGAATGCTGTAGTAAATTAATTTTACCACGGCACATTAATGCTGTGGTAACATTTTCCCAAGATGCTCAATTTATAATATTTCAATAATGTGTATTAGAAATCATGAACAACGTCCCACCCAAAATACCCTTGTGCAACACTCTTAATTATATAACTCAAGTATTGAATATCAGGACTGGCAGTTACCTGCCAGTCCTGACATTCAATGCTTGAGTTAGGAAAGGCTACATGCACTCCTAGTGCTTGATTTGTGATGTTCTTTAGTTCAAACCATATTTATTTCCAAGAAGCCAAGTGAACAAATCTTACACTATACAAACAAGGCCATGGATCAGACATAAAGCCTGAGGCTTACAACTCATCGTCTACACATAATGTACAGAATTGATTTTCGTGTCTGTGATTGCTGTGGCAATGCCGTGGGAAATGGAATTTACCACATCAATTGATTGCCATGGTAAAATATTCCTAATTTCAAGGGCTGTTAATTTGCCTCACATAAAGAGTTATAGCAGTGCCCTGAAGCTTGGATGTGAATTTTGAAGACCTATTCATTACTTCTGCATCTTCAGAAATATGGTATATGCCCTTGTTATCACAAGTTTAAGTAGTTGTATAGTCTAGAACTTTGAATATGGTACTGCAGGGTTTCTACTAGGGTGACCTGGGATCCCCTGAATGGCCCCATTCCTCTTGCCTTAAATTCCCCTAACCACGCATTCCATAGTTGATATAAATTGCTACAAGAAGTTTGACAGTGGGAAAAACGTGAAATAAAACTCTCATGCTACCAACGCAGCGTGTTTGATGGTAATAAGCCCGGGTTACATCAAACAAGAGCAGAAAACGCATTGTAAAATTCACAAATGTTGGTCAGAGATCAATCAATGACACTCTCAGAGTTCACAAAGACTACATGCTGGTCTTGTGGCAGTGAGTGAGAGCTTTGGCAAACTTCAAGCAAATCAGTGACTGACATCACAACTGCATGCTTTTTGATTTCCACATGATCGCTTCTGAGTAAAGTATTGAGACATATGAGGGTTGTTCTAGCAGTCAGACACATTAAGAAAAATGAGTCGCAAGGAAGTCTACTATAAGCGAAAGCTGTGACCTAATGATGCCAAGAGCTCCTATTTCAATTCATTTTGTAGTTATTGGGGGGGGGGGGGGTGGGGGGGGGTGAGGGAGGGGGTAAAATATTGATAATTTCCATCAGTTATCACAGTATAGTCCCATGTGAGATAATAATGAAAATGAAATAAAATTTAATTGTTGAAAAATGAGAAAGAGATGAATTTCAATGGATTCAGGTATCTGTATTCATTGAATTTCAATCCTTTTTGTTTGATTAATTTCAAGTGGACCCTGACATTGGAAATCACAGAGTGAGTTCATTCAGATTGTTTCTAGTCAATAAACGTCTTGAAAACCAGATTGTTTCCAGTCAAGAAACGTCTTGAAAACAGCTTGAATGAACACACTTTAAATACCTTGAGACCAACAAAGCTTTTTGGTCTTTCACATTTCAGTCTGACATTTGACAGCCTTATGTATTAATGCTTTTGAAAACTTGAAAGCATCAACACATAAGGCTGAAAAGAAATGGGCTGAAAAGCAAAGCGCCGAAAAGTGCGTGGCAGAAAAATTGACGACTGTCTTTTTGTCACGTTCGTCCTACATAAAAACTGATAACAATGTTAGCAAGTGAGGCCTGCAGATCTAATTATTACTCAGTTTAATGGTCAAATCCCTGATCAACTGTGGCAACACGAATATGAATTAGTATCAGATGCTATGATGTGATGTCATGTTACATTCTTCAGGGTACATTTTTCAGACATCCCCACACATGCAATCATTGTTGAACTGGATCATCCATGCCACCATAGACTGGTATTGTCAGTAAGTAATGTGTAATCTATATGAATGATTTTTTATCTGAATTTCTCCTCATTGGTCCTTATTCTTAAGCAATTACCAGCTCTTGGAGTGAGAAAACCTACATAAATATTGCTGTGAAAAACCTCAAAATATCCCTCAGATGCAAGCAAATGGGGATTTTGGAACCCGGAATTAAAAATTTTCCTAACACTGGTTGAACTACGATCTGCGGTAGCGTTGACTCTTGGTTGCCCCATTATACAATTTTCCCTAAATTACGGGCTCCAACATTTTTACCCTTCCGGAAACCTTGGGTATGGGAAAATTCTCAATGGACACTGGAAATATACAGGAAAATTACTGGAATTTCAACCATGTTTGGTTGTCTGATCCCTGTATCAATGGATTTGGTATTTGAAACTTAATGTTTGCTTGTTTTCAGCTCATTAGCTTGATAACTTCAACAAATATCAGTGGATTTGGTCAATATTTGGTATGTGGGTCTTTAATAACAATGTCTTGAATGAGTTAAAAAAGCTGGTACGGTTTGGCCATACTGAGCAGAGTTATGGCCCTTAATTCCTTAATTTTTGCCTGTTTTCAGCTCATCAGCACGATAACTTCAACAAATATCAATGTATTTGGTCAATATTTGGTATGTGAAACTTTCTTATGAATGTCTTGAATGAGTTTGAAAAGTGATACGGTTTGGCGATACTGAGTTAGGTTATGGTCCTTAATTCGTTAATTATTTACCCCCCCCCCCCCCCCCAGGAATCACCCTGTCCGTCCATCCATCCGTCCGTCTGTCCTGGCCAACATTGGGGGTTTAGGGGATATTATTATTAGTGGCTACCTCCAAATTAAGGTAGTGTTAGGGTTAGGAGTGGGGTGGGGTGGGGTGGGGTAGGGGTAGCCCCAGAGTAGGGCTTAAGGTTGGGGAGGGTTAGGTCCCGGGGGGGGGGGTTAGGGTTGGGGTCAGGGGTGGGGTTTTAGTTTTAGTAGACCCTAAACCAAAAAATAGCTCCTAATCCTATTGGTTTGGCTAGGGTGGGGTTGGGTCAGGGGTGGGGTGGGGGTTAGGGGTAGCCCCAGAGTAGGGCTTAAGGGGGGTTAGGTCTTGGGGTGGGTGGGGGTTAGGGTTAGGGGTAGCCCCAGAGTAGGGCTTAAGGTTGGGGAGGGTTAGGTCCCGGGGGGGGGGGGGGGGGGGGGCTAGGGTTGGGGTCAGGGGGGGATTAGTTTTAGTCACCCCTAAACCAAAAAATAGCTCCTGATCCTATTGGTTTGGCTAGGGTGGGGTTGGGTCAGGGGTGGGGTGTGGGTTAGGGTTAGGGGTTGCCCCAGAGTAGGGCTTAAGGTTGGGGGGGGTTAGGTCCTGGGGGTGGGATGGGGTTTGGGTCTGGGGTGGGCTTTTAGTGTTTAGGGTCAGGGTGGGGTAGCGTTAGGGTGTGGTTTTTGGGTGGAGGGGTGGGGTTAGGGTTAAATATAAGTTCTAGGGTGGAGGGGGAGGGGTTCTGGGTAAAATAAGGTTTTGGACACACAAAATGTTTTTTTGGTAGCCCCTAAACCCGAAATGTTGGAGTGTCTGTCTGTCCGTCTGTCCATCCTTGTAAGCGCAACTCCCCCTAAACCGTTTGAAGAATTTTCATGAAAGTTTAGACAGTGGAAGAACTCCATATGAAGATGTGCATGAAGCAATATAATTCCGTTCTGACATTTCCAAGGGGAGATAATCTAACTTATACCGTCTGTCCATCCTTGTAAGCGCAACTCCTCCTAAACCGTTTGAAGAATTTTCATGAAACTTTACACAATGGAAGAACTCCATATGAAGATGTGCATGAAGCAATATAATTCCGTTCTGACATTTCCAAGGGGAGATAATCTAACTTATACATTTCAGGTGGGGGGGGGGGGATCACTTTGTGAGTTTGCTCACAGTACCTCTAGTTTTTGCCTGTTTTCAGCTCGTTAGTGTGATAGCTTGAACAAATATCAATGGATTCGGTCTGTATTTGGTATGTGGGACTTTCTTAACAATGTCTTGAATTGTTTTGAAAACTGGTGTAGTTTGGCCATACTGAGTGCAGTTATGGCCCTTTATCAGTTAATTTTTGCCTGTTTTTAGCTATTTAACAAATATCGATGGATTTGATCAAAATTGGGTATGGTGATACTTTCTTAACAGTGTCTTAAACTACCTTGAAAACCAGTGTCATTCGATCAGTCTCAGCAGACTTATGACTCTTAATTAGTTAATTTTTATCTTATTTCAGGTCGTCAGTGGGATAAACTTGAACAAATACATGTATCAGTGGATTTGATTTTCTTATAATGACAAGTCTTATAGATGTGACAAAATTCCACTCCCACATCGGTAATGCAGGCCTGGCATTCTTTAGGAGTGCAGGAGTGCTGCACGCCTAGAAAAAATTGAGGAGGGCAATTTCTTGCACCCCTTGATTTTTTGGAATGCCAGACCAGTGTTTGGGACTGCCTTTAAAATCTATTATCATTTTCTTCCCCTGAGTTCCAATGTGTTCTCTGTGCCAGTACTTATAGATGTGACAAAACTCCACTCCCACATTGGTAATGCAGGCCTGGCATTCTTTAGGAGTGCAGGAGTGCTGCACGCCTAGAAAAAATTGAGGAGGGCAATTTTTTGCACCCCTTGATTTTGTGGAATTCCAGACCCGTGTTTAGGACTGTCTTTAAAATCTATTATCATTTTCGTCCCCTGAGTTCCAATGGTTTCTCTGTGCCAGTAGGCCCAGAGAACACATTGGAACTCAGGGGATGATTTGTTAATGTTGCATTGATTCTCAATAATTCATGACCCGTTCTATGTTGCATTTTGATACATTTTGAGTGTAGAAGACAGTCACATAAGAATTGAATGCAACATTTTGAATAATGAGATGTGTGTGCCAATTTCTTATCAACCTACTCACAATTGTTTACTACAGGCTTGCACTACAGTGGAAGTCCCTAACTCGGATAAAATACTCTCTATTTTTGTCTTTCCCAAGCAAGTTGGGAAAGAAAAGTGGTGCAAAAGCACCAATAAAAATAAGCCAAAACTGGGTCGAGTGCAACCGGCGCAGACCCAGTACGGGACGCTCTCTCCCAAGTACAACTCCACGACTTCCGTTGCCAGTGCGCATACCGTCTCTAAAGACTCATTCTTTTTAAAATCCGCTTCGTGTCGAGATGTTTTTGCACGCTTATCAGTGTTCCACCAACTCGATGTTTGATGTTTCCTGATTCATTATACCGCAGTGTATCCTTTGTATTCTCAGGAACAGTGTTTTATATTCTCTTTTTTCTATTATATGTCCATCATGTATATTTATTTGCTCTCTCTCGAGTCGCGCGCGAATTTCGCGGGCCACGCGGTTCGGACTTAGATTATTTCACAATTATTGTTAATGCTTTTTTTGCAAAATTTTTTAATTGTGTTAGAGTTAGGTGTCAGCGGGGTACCACTCCTACAGTGTTTCTTCTTTCTGTTGAGAGTAGTCTTCCTGTTGGGTGGTTCCCGGTCGGCCGTCTGGGGTCTTTGTTTCTGTCACCTTTCTCTCTTTGGGGGTGTTCTGTTTTCTGATCTCACCTTCTCTGCTCCTCTCACCTCTTTCATGCCTAGGACAATTCCTTGTGGGCAGTGTCTGCTGCCTAAGCATGTGGACGATGTACATTCGTCGTGTTCCTCCTGTAATGGGTGTTCGGCCGAGCGGCCGTGTGGTGTCTGTGGAACATGGTCTTCCACCTTTTGGGCGTCTGTAAATCGTGTCGTTCGTTCTCGTGGCCGTGCCTCCCGCTCCCGCGGGAAAGGAGAACGTGGTCGTTCGGGGCCTCCCGAACCGACTCTGTCTGGTGAGAGTTATTCCTCCTCCGTGGGGGATGTGCAGTCTTTTCCTGTGGTGGATACTGCGGGAGCCGTTGAGTGTTCTGGTGTAGAGATGCCTGGTTCCGGGACTACGGTCCCCCTCCAGTCGACATCTGAGGCTGTCACTAGGGTTGTGACTCCTCCTTCGGAGCCGAGCCGGTGTGCTCTCTCCATTATTTCACCAGCCTCAACGACTCTCGACGTATCTACTACTGCTGCTGGTCCGTCTGCTTCGTTGTCTGTTTCAGCCGGCCTCGGCTTTTCGCTGCAGGGGACTGTAGAACTGTCCGATACTGTAGACGTGGGATATCGGCCCCAGCCTTCCCTGACTTCAACTCGGCGAAGTCGGAAGGGGCTGCCGGCCGAGCCCATCGCTGTGGTCTCGTCGCCGTCGAGTACCACAGTTGTGTCTTTGGATTCGGATGTTCATAGTGGAAACACTATGAACTCCGGGGCGTTTCCGTCCGCTCACTCTGGTCACACGGCCAGTTTTGGGGGACCAACGCCTTTTGTGCAGCCTGGACCTTCTGCCCCGCAGAGGTCCGCGGTGACTCTCATGAGTTCTCGCAATATTGATCCTCGGGGTGCATCGTACCCCTATACACATCTGCCTTCAGATGTTTCGGCTGCCGCCCGTCGTCCCGCGTCGGGTGTTTTGGAGGATCGTGACCCTTCGCTGGTTAAGAGGGTCAGAGGTGAAGCCACTTTGCCGGTTCGCTCCCCTGTCGAACCGGTCGGTACAGGCAGTGAGCTTAGGGAGGCCCTCTCCTTACTCACTCAGGTTCTCTCAAAGAGCCTTCCTGTTGCTTCCAGCGAGGCTATGGGTGGTTTCCAGGCGCCTCCTATGGCGCCGCCTCCCGGGATTGGAAACAGGCCGGTTTCCGATTCCTCTGGTGTCCCGACACCATGGGAGGCGTCGGCTGGTTTGCCCACGATGGGCTATGTGTCTTCCGACTCTGGGGAGGAGTCCGACATGCTTGAGGTCGAGGGCCAGCAATCTTCGGACTTGGGGGCGGCTCTTGACTTTGTGTTTGGGTTTCTGCCTGAGCTCAAACCTGCTAACCAGCCGACAGTGTCAGCCTGGCCGCGATCTTCGGTCGCGCGCCAACAGCCTATGGAGCAACCTGCTTCTGGGCGCCTTCGACCGTGCCAGTCGGTACAGGTGGTTGAAGCTTTTTCAGCATTGGATGCCAAGCTGAATTCCAAGGCTTTGAAGACTTCGTTCTTCACCAGGGTTGACACCTTTTTGCCTCCTGTGCGTTATCGTTCCTACGATTCCGCCAATCCGTCAGTCTGCCAGACTTTGACGGTTCTGGATCAGGACTCCACTTCCCTCGGGCTTTCCAAGCCCAAGTCTGCCGTCATTCCAATGACGACTCTGGAGTCCACGTTGGGCTTATCTAGAGAGATGCTTGGCATGCTTTCTCTCTCAGATCACGTCGTCTCAGCTTTGGCTGCTTATCTGCCTCCAGATAAGTTTGACGAGGTACAGGCTCCTTTGCGTGTGCTGTCCAAAGCGCTTATGCACCTTACTCACACGCATGCCTGTAACACGGCCAATTTGGAATTAGTTCGAAGGGACGCTGTGCTGGACACAGGACGATCCCTTCCCGAGGAGCAGCGTGCTACTCTTCGATCTGCTTCTTTGGCAGGTCCGCAACTTTTCCATGGTTCCGTGTCGACGGTCCGGGATGACGTCCTACGTCATTCCAAAGATCAGCTGCTGTTTCGTCAGCTTGATCAGCCTTCTCGGGGAGGCAAGGGCCGTTCCAAGCCTAACAAGTACCCTTCTGCTTCCTCTGTGAAGCAAAAGGCTGGTCCTTCTGCCGCCTCCTCTGCTTCTTACTCACGGGGTAAAGGTAGGGGTCGGCAGAATCGAGGGAAGTCTCAGGATTCTTCATTTAGCAGAGGAGGTGGTTTCTCCTCTCGCGGGAATCGTCGGGGCTCGAAATGAAGGTCCTCACCTCGACTCGTCCCAGGTTGGAGGAAGGATAGCAGAGTTTGCAGACCATTGGACCACCATCACATCCGATCCATGGGTGTTAGATGTTGTTCGGTCCGGGCTGCGCATATCCTTCCGACGGCACCCCACTCTGTCAAGGGTGCCTCTTCCAACCACAGTTCCTTCAGACGTTTTACGTCGGGAACTTTTGTCCACGGAGATTGCCAATCTCCTGGCAAAGGGGGCGATCGAGGTCGTCAAGAACGTTCAGTCAGTGGGTTTCTATTCCCGCCTGTTCTTGGTGCCGAAGAAGGACGGCCGACTCCGACCGGTTATCGATCTGAGCATCCTGAACCAGTCTATCATTGCTCCCAAGTTCAGCATGGAGACTTTCAGGTCGGTCCGCCATTCAATTCACCAGGGAGATTTCGCCGCCAGCATCGACCTGCGAGACGCTTACTTCCACGTTCCGATGCATCGGACGTCACGGAAGTATCTCAGGTTCGCTTTTCTGGGGCGAGTTTACCAGTTCAAGGCCATGCCTTTCGGCCTCAACCTGGCTCCTTGGGCGTTCACCAGACTGATGTCGCATGTGATAGCGTTCCATCGCACACAGTCCAGGGTGACTACTTCGGCATATCTGGACGATATCCTCCAGAGGCATTCCAATGCTGCCTTACTGGAATCGGATGTCGCCACTCTGTTGAGCTTGCTCACGTCGCTAGGATTCAGAGTCAACGAGGAGAAGTCGGACCTGGTCCCTTCTCAGTCGTTTTGTCACCTGGGGATGTCTTTCCAAACCAAATTCAATTTGGTGGCTGTTCCCCAGGCCAAGGCTGTGATTCTCTCAGCTTTTGCTCTGACTCTGTCCCAGTCCAGGTCCGCGACCGCTCGGAGTTTTCTCCGGCTGATCGGTCTCTGCGGTTCGGTGACGGATCTCATTCCTCTAGGTCGGCTGCGTGTCAGACCTCTCCAACACTTTCTGCTCAGTCGTTGGAGACCGAATGTAGATTCTCTGGATCAGGTGCTTCCGTTTCCGGACTCTCTGTATCCTCACCTTCTTCCCTGGACAGATGTTCAGTGGATTACGCAGGGTGTTCCGCTGGACTTACCCACGTCCGATCGCGTCCTGACGGCAGATGCCAGCGATCTCGGATGGGGTGCGACGTTGGATCCTCTCGGTCTTTCCCTACACGGGATGTGGGACCAGGATCAAGCAGCTCTACACATCAACCAGAAGGAGCTTCTTGCTCTTCTTCTGAGTTTCAGGCAGTGGATCCCTCACTTGTCGAATCGCCAGGTCCTTCTACTATCCGACAATTCGACAGTGGTTGCTTACATTCGGAACCAGGGCGGCACGCACTCGCTTCCGATGTACGAGTTAGCTCGGGATCTTTTACTGCTCGCTCAGGAGGTTCACGCCGGGGTGGTTGTTCGTCACATTCCCGGTCGTCTGAACGTCCTAGCCGACTCCCTGTCCCGACAGGGCAGGGTTATTTCCACCGAGTGGATGCTTCACAGGGCAGTGTTCCAGTCGCTTTGCGATCTCTGGGGACGTCCCCACATCGATCTCTTTGCGACTCGTTGGAACCATCAGGTGGACACTTTCGTGTCCCCGTGTCCAGATCCTCTGGCTTTTGCCGTGGACGCTCTGTCACTCGATTGGAACGGTCTAGTCGGCTACGCCTTCCCGCCGGTTCCGATTCTTCCTCAGGTTCTCGCCAAAATTCGAACCTGCAGTTGTCGAATCATTCTGATCGCTCCCCTGTCGCCTCAGCGGGTGTGGATCAATCAGCTCCGCTCGCTGATGGCGGCGGTTCCGGCACGTCTCCCGCTACGTCGCGACCTTCTTTGTCAAGGTCGCCCGAGGAGGTTTCACGTCGACCCGACTTCATTGTGCCTTCACGCATATCTTTTGTCAGGTCCTGTCTCCTCCGTAGAGGTTTTTCGAGACGAGCAGTGGAGTGCATTTCTTCTTCAAGGAGGCACTCCACTGGTTTAGCTTATGCAGCTAAATGGAAGGTCTTCTGTCGATGGTGTGCTGATCACTCTGTTGATTATGCCAATCCTTCGATTTCACAGATTGCGGAGTTTCTGGTATATCTGTTTGATTCTCGGGGTCTCCAGCCTGTTACCATCAAGGGTTACAGGTCTATGCTTTCAGAGACTTTTTCTTATGTGGGGAAGCGTCGTATCGGCACTAATCCTTACCTCTCCAAGCTTGTTCGGCACTTTTCTTTGAAAAGGCCTCGGACTTTGCAGCTTACTCCACGATGGAATCTTTCGTGGGTGCTGCTTTGCTTGGGGGGGGGGGGGGGCGCCGTTCGAACCTTTATCCCAGGTGGATATGCAATTTCTCACATACAAGACGGCTTTTCTGATGGCATTTGCTTCGGCCAGACGGGTTAGTGAGCTTCACGCCCTCTCGGTTGACCCGGCCTTTTTTAGGAGTTCTCCCACAGTGTTACTTTTACCACTGATTGCTCCTTTTTGGCTAAGAATCAGTTACCAGATACTACTCCTCCTCCTATCTGTATCAGGGCTCTTCCCTCTGTTGAGGGTACTCGCCCTTTGCTCTGTCCGGTCCGTGCTATTCGCATTTATCTTGATCGGACACGCTTCATACGGAAGGGCAGAAAACGGTTTTTTCTGTCTCTCATTCCGGGTCGACAGAAGATCTCTCCTCAATCCATTTCTCGATGGATTTGTCTTGCTATTCGTACGGCTTATAGTCGTTTAGCAGCTGGCGATTGTATTACCAATCGTATTTCTGCCCACGAGGTGCGGGCACTGTCTACCTCTTGGGCTTATTCTAACTCCGTCAAGTTGTCGGATGTTATGCAGGCAGCCTACTGGAGAAATGCTTCTACTTTCTCCACCTTTTATTTACGCCAGTTGCAGGAGCAGTCGGAGGACCTTTTTGCCTTGGGTCCTCTTTCTTCTGCTCAGGCTGTTGTCTGCCATAGCCATTAGGCTTCTTGAAGGTCAGTTTCAGCCTTGTGCTGTTACTGCCCCTTTTTTCTGTCTGTGTGTCACACAGGCTCATATGTCTCTTTTCATTGTCCTTTACCAATGATTGCGACATTATGGTTGATAAGCCTCGGGACCTCTTCCTTCTGCTTCACGGTTCCAGTGCACTAGGGTTATGTGGGGGTTGGTTATGCGATTCCCTCCAGCCTTTTGTCTATTCAGCCTGTAGTAAACAATTGTGAGTAGGTTGATAAGAAATCTAAATTTTATAGTAAATTTCCTTTCTTATTATACCTACCACAATTGTTTACATGGAGGCCCTCCCGTCTTCTTTACGGGTAAAGAATCTTTCCTCCCCGCTGATCACATAACTCTAACGTTTACGGATTCAAAAAGAATGAGTCTTTAGAGACGGTATGCGCACTGGCAACGGAAGTCGTGGAGTTGTACTTGGGAGAGAGCGTCCCGTACTGGGTCTGCGCCGGTTGCACTCGACCCAGTTTTGGCTTATTTTTATTGGTGCTTTTGCACCACTTTTCTTTCCCAACTTGCTTGGGAAAGACAAAAATAGAGAGTATTTTATCCGAGTTAGGGACTTCCACTGTAGTGCAAGCCTGTAGTAAACAATTGTGGTAGGTATAATAAGAAAGGAAATTTACTATAAAATTTAGATATTTCCAATATGTAGCTGAATGTAGCTCAATTTTCATTCACAATATTAATGCTTTAAAGTGAATATAACCAAAATAGCATACAAATTTTTGCATTGAAAATTTCAGGTGCAATTGCAGTTCCAAGCAATCTGAGGAGAGCAACTGTTTAGCACTCCTTGATTTTCTAGAATGCCAGGCCTGGTAATGCATAATCCTTGTTTAAATTTGTATTGCTATGTTTTATGTTGTATCTGAAATAAAAACAAACAAAAAAACAACTTGACATTGTGTTTGTTGGGTAAAGGGTTTAAAGTTATAACTATGTGACTTTTTTTTCTAGGTACATGACCAGAAATGTAATGTAAATGAAAGAGATTTTGATGGAACTTCAGCATTACATTTTGCCGCCAGTCGAGGACATTCACACATTTTGAATTGGTTACTTAAACATAGTAATGCACAAGTATCCTTGGATAATCTGGGTGGCAGTCCTCTTCATAGTGCTGCACAATGTGGTCAGGTAGAGGTGAGTACTTGTATGTTTGTAATTTGTTGCTGTTTTTGATTGAAGTTTTTTAAAAAACCCGACCTACTGTTTTATGAAGTTGGTGCACAGATGGGTGAATGGGCAGACAGGCATCCTTTCGCATTAGCACAATAACTTCACCAAATATCAATGGATTTGGTCAATACTTGGTTTGGGAGACTTCCTTAACAAGGTCTTGAATGATTTTGAAAACTGGTGTGGTTCGGCCATACTGAATGGAGTTATGGTCCTTTATTAGTTAATTTTTGCCTCTTTTAAGCTTGTTGGCACAATAACTTGAACAAATATCAATAGATTTGGTCAGAACAGTAGAACCCTGTTAAATGAATACATGTGGCCACTTTGTCAGTGAAAATTATTCAATTAACAGGCGTATACAATTAAGAGGGATTTGTCACTGTGCTGTATTCTAGAGATAAACTGAGCATTTATTCAATTATATCATGTTTGACAGAGCTCATGGAGCTCTGTCAAACAAGATGTAATAGATTAAATGTCTGAAATGGATGTACTGAGGACAAGTATGTCTATAAACAAGGAGAATTTGGTCATTTTCAGGTTATTTCCACAACATGCTTCAAGATTTTTTATGCAATTAATAGGAGTGTACTCTATAACCCATATGCATTTAACAGGGCAAATTTGCACTGAAAGTATGGTAAATGGTTTGGTGTTTCAAAATTATATTCATTTAATAGTGGTATTCAGTTAAGAGATATACAATTAAGTGGGCTTTACTGTATTAAGTATGTGAGACTTTCTTAATATCTTGTGGGAGTTTTTAAACCTGATGTAATTTGGCCATAATGAGCTGAGTTATGGCCATTTATTAGTTAATTTTTTTGCCTGTTTTCAACTTGTTAGCACGATAACTTGAACAAATATCGATGGATTTGGTCTAAAAAACAATTACATGATTTTCAAAGGTATTACGGCTCATTAGCGGCTGAACAGAAATGATTAACAGGTCGTATAAGCAGCCTGAGACAAAGTCGAGAGCTGCTAATAAGAAATAGAGCTGTTAATCATTTTTGGCTGGCCGCTTATAGAACCGTAATGCCTGAGAAAGTCATGTTATTACTATTATTACCACTAATAGGGAAAGACATTCAAGTAACCTCGAATTAACTGCAAATCAATAGTTTTAATCATATCCAAGAATTATTCTACATAATTGTTCTTTAATCAAGAAATATACTGACATTGTAATGTGAATAGAAAATGAAGAATTAAATTAAGAGGTTGAACTTTGAATATTCATGAGATGCCGGGCATTTACTTTTTAATGTTTTTCAAAAACCAAGTATGAAATAACTGAAGTTTGGCCGCTTCAGAAAAATGAATGTTATATAGGGCCTATCTGTACTAGCCTTATATCACTATTTAGCTTTTCATGTTCCAGTAGAGAGATTTAAACTGTTGTAATTGGTGTAATCATCAAGATAACTGCTGTGAGGTTTGTTCTTCTCATGTGGTATCCAAACAAAGTGGAAACAGAAGATTAGGAATGGGACGTAATTTGGTCATGTGACATTTCGGGCCACGGGCAGACAATGAAAAGCATTTTCATTATCCTCCCATGGCCCAATAAGTTATGTGACTTGCTGTGCATCATATAATTTGATAGCCTTACTAAACAATGTTAATGCACTAGAGAATGCCCTGTTAAGTGGTAATAATATTAGGTATGTGAGACTTTCTTAACAGTGTCTTGTGCGAGTTTTTAAACCGGTGTGGTTTGGCCTTAGTGTGCAGAGTTATGGCATTCAATTAGTTGATTTTTTGCTCAACTTGACAACATCAAGTATGAGCTATTGGGATGTGTTACGATCTGTCATCTGTCTGTAAATCTGTACGTCCATACCTCTGTCCATCCACAATTCCCTTTGCACACCCTGCAGGCCACATCTCTCACCTGATTAGTTTCAAATTTCTTATATGAGGCTTTGGGGTAATGTCTAAATGGGAGGTATCAATTTTTTCTAAATACCTTGAAAACATAGCCACTGGCTGCCATGTTGAATTTGGCATATGAAATTCCATTAGCAAACCCTATAGGCCACATCCCTCACCTGATCTTTTTCAGTTTTCATACATAGCTTTGTTGTTATGTGTAGATGGGAGCTATCAAATTTTTCTGAATTTTGATGAAATACATGACTGCCAGTGGCAAACTTGGATTTCGCATATAAATTGTCAACAATTCCATTAGCACATCCTATAGGCTGCATGCCACACCAAATTTTTCATATGTAGATTTGATGTGATGTCTTGATGGGAGCTATCGTCTTTTTCAGAATTTTAGGAAAAATATGGCTGCCAGCAGCCATCTCAGATTTTGCCATCAAATTCTCCATTCATGTACAATATGCTACAATGAAATGACATTGGAAATGGTAACAAGACAGCAGTGGCAGTCAGTGATCCATTTTCGTATCTGCTTTTCAGGGAGGTCTATTCACAAAAACATGGAAAATTACAGATGTGTCTTTTGTTTTACCGATTGGATATTCCATATGTATTTTACTTGTGTGTGTATTTTATCCAGCACATACTGTAACATTTCTCTTGGCTTTCCTGCAACCCAAATACAGGTCAAGGAAGCCTAAACATTAATCCATTAACTGTGTTTTAATAAGTCAGGAGTAAAAAACTTTGTATATATATTTTAAGCTGTCACTTTATTACTATTGTCAATAATCGCTCTCCAACCAAAATAAAAATCTAGGTATTCTCTAAGGCAAATATCCCTTTCATTGAAATTGGCCTGTTAACACTTTACCTGATGCAATGATGACAACTGGAGTGTTGTATTTACAATACATAATTCCATTCAAATTTTATTATTTCAATTTTTGCCACAAAAAGACATACCTTATAATCCCTCAGTTTGAGTTGGTTTGCCAACATCCAAGACTTCATCGGTGAAGTCTTGGATGTTGGCAAACTAACTCAAACTCAACGATGACAAAACCGAAGCGATGTGGTGTGCAAAACAAATTTGAATTCCATTCAAATTTTATTTCAATTTTTGCCACAAAAAGACATAGCTTATAATCCCTCAGTTTGAGTTGGTTTGCCAACATCCAAGACTTCATCGGTGAAGTCTTGGATGTTGGCAAACCAACTCAAACTCAACGATGACAAAACCGAAGCGATGTGGTGCGCAAAACAATCTGTCACAAATTCCATCACAATTCAGCACATTTCCGAAGGCGAGAACTTGATCCATTTCACCGATAGTGCGAAAAATCTCGGAGTTCATTTGGACACCACTCTTTCAATATCCTATCAAATATCAAACATATGTAAGTCAGTATATTTTGAAATTAGAAGGCTAGGTCATATCCGAAAATATTTAAGTTTAGACGCCACAAAAAAGCTGATTTCATCATTCATCTTGAGTCGAATAGATTACTGTAATGCACTGCTTTTCGACGTCCCGGACAACCAGCTCCAACGTTTACAGAGGCTGATCAACGTTGCTGCTAGGATTGCGCTACGGACGAAGAAAAGGGAACACATCTCACCCGCCCTTGCCAAGCTGCACTACATCCCAGTTAAAGACCGCATAACATATAAACTAGCAATACTCACCTACCAGAGAAATACGGCTGACTTCCCAGGCTACCTTAGCGAACTCCTCATACCATACAAGCCGCAGCGATCATTGCGATCCAGCGACGAAGGGCTTTTAACTCAGTTCACGGGAAATTTGAAGACTGTAGGTGACAGGGCTTTCAGGATCAGCGCGCCCCGTGTGTGGAACTCGTTACCCAAAACCTTACGAAATGCACCATCTCTTGAAAGTTTTAAAAAGGGACTAAAAACCTACTTATACCAGAGGAACTTCCCAGGCTATCCCTTCGCTGACACACAAACCGGGTGACTTTATTGATTTTTATCTATCTTATTCGTGATTTCTTTTGTAAAGTGCTTAGGGCTTTTATTAGCATAGGCGCTATATAAGTGATATATTATTATTATTATTATTACAGACTTGATCTTGTCAGGGGTCAAAAGATATAATTCTGAGGCAAAAAATAAACATTTTTTAGTTGTTCAGGAATGATTTTTAGCTTATCTACTACAAAGTTGAGGTGAGGTAATGCCATGACCTGTCAGCGTCGATGTCAGTGTCCTGTTTTGTAAGAATTTGTATTTCTTTGAACCCAGTGGCCCCTGGGCTTTCAAATGGCAGTTGTGGGTTATTGAGGACCATGACTACAGTACTGAACCCTTATTTTCTGGAAATTTTTATTCATTTTTAGCTTAACTTGACAAAGTCAAGATAAGCTATTGCTATCACGCGTGTGGAAGTCTGTTAGTATGTGAGTCTGATGGTCTGTGAGTCTGTTCACATTTTTCCTTTAGCACAGGCTACAACCCGTAATTCTTGTCTGATCATCATAAAATTTCATATGCAGGTTTGAGGTCATGTCTAGATGAGAACAGTGCCTTTTGGTCATAATCGGTCAACCGTGATGGATGCCCGAGCCCAAAACCCGAAAACCTTTAGTACAGTCTACAGGTCGTATTTTTGAAGGGATTTCATTGTAACTTGGTAGGATGCCTCTGTATAATATCTAGATGAGAACTTCCACATTTGGTCACGATCTGTCAACCGTGATGACTGCCTGAGCCAAAACCCGAAAACCTTTAGCATAGTCTATTTATGGAGGGATTTTGTTGTAACTTGGTAGGTTGACTCCATATAATGTCTAGATGAGAATGTCCCCTTTTGGTCACGATTGGTCAACTGTGACAGCAACAGGGGCCAAAGCCCAAAAACCTTTAGCATAGTCTACAGGTCATATTTATGAAGGAATTTCATTGTAACTTGGTAGGATGACTCCAGATAATGTCTAGATGAGAACGTCCCCTTTTGGTCACGATAATTCAGCCATGATGGCTGCTCAAGCCCAAAACCCAGAAATCTTTAGCACAGTCTATAGGTTGTATCTATGGAGGGATTTCATTGTAACTTGGTAGGTTGACTCCATATAATGTCTAGATGATAACGCCCCCTTTTGGTCATGATTGGCCAACTGTGACAGCTACAGGGGCCTGAGGCCTGAAAACCTTTAGCACAGTCTACAGGTCATATTTATGAAGGGATTTCATTGTAACTTGGTAGGATGACACTAGATAATTCCCAGAGGAGAACGTCCCCTTTTGGTCATGATCATTCAACCATGACGGCTTCAAACCCGAAAAACTTTAGCACAGACTATAAGTCATATTTATGAAGGGATTTCATTGTAACATGGTAGGATGACTCAGTATAATGTCTAGATGAGGACATCCTCTTTTGGTTGCGGTCGGTCAACCCTGATGGCTATACAGGCCCGAAGCCTGAAAACCTTTAGCACTGTCTGTAGGCCGTATTTATGAAGGGATTTCATTGTAACTTGATAGGATGACTCATTTTGGAATAATTTCACTGTAACTTGGTAACTTTCGTTGTCATTCATTTACTGTGAGGGCCACATACATTAACTGTGAGGGCCACATTAACTCACCCCTCAGTTCTTTAGTACAGTATACACCACATATTATTTTTATTGAAAACATAGCATACAGGGAACAGAAATTAACATATTCCCAATTATCACAATTGTTGTCTTATGTCATAATCCTTTCATAAACATTGTACATTATCCTTTCATCAAACACAACACACAGACAAGTTAAGCTGCAGTGTCATTGACACTTTCATTTTTTTAGGTGACAATATTCTGTTGTAACAAGTTGTGTTAAAGTAAACTTTTTTTTTGCATATTATCGTGATCTATATTGCTTATAGGTGTGTTTTATTGTGAATGTAGATTCTCTTAACCCTTATACTAAGTATATGTGGTGTTATTTTAAACACTTTTCCTTTTTCAGCAAAATATCTGTGCACTTGTACTTATAACAATTAAGTCTTAACCCACTGAGTATTTTCAAGATATTTTTCATCAAATCTAGTCCAAATGTGAAATAAAAATCCTTGGTGATAAAATCCATTCAATTTACAGGGTGAAAATTTTATTATACGTGCCCAGATTATAGTTATTTTGATGACAAGAGAAACCCTGTGCTGGGCAGGAATACCTGCCAGCAGCATGCAAAGAGTAAATGTTTCAGTCAGCACCAATATTGAGATTGTAAGAGTTTGTGTTTGAGTTTGTTTCTTTGAACTCAGTGGCCCCAGGGCTTTTATGTTATAATTGTGAGTTATTTAGGACCATGACTACAGTACTTAACCCTTTGTTTTGGGGAATTTTTCTTCAATTTTGTGTTTTTCAGGTGAAATTTTCTTTTGCAAGAAGTTGTGTTAAAGTAATCTTTATTGCATAGTATGGTGCTCTATATTGCTTATAGGTGTGTTTTATTGCGAGTGTAGTTTCTCTTAACCCTTCTACTTAGTATATGTGCTGTTATTTTACCTTTATTTCAGCAAAATATCAGTGAACTTGTACTTGTAACAATTAAAGTCAGCTCCATTATCCGAATTGTAAGAGTTCATGTTTGAGTTTATTTCTTCAAACCTAGTGGCCCCAGGCCTTTCAACTTGCAGCTGAGGGTTATTTAGGACCTTGACTACAGTACTTAACCCTTATTTTCTGTATTTTTTTTCTCTTTTTGTACATGAAAACTTTCTGTTGTAAGAAGTTGTGTTAAAGTAATTTTTTAGCTCGCCTACTTCAAAGAAGTGGGGAGCTTTTGTAGCAAAGAAGTGGTGAGTTATATAGTGACTATGGTGGTGGTGTCATGAGACGTTCATGTCCAGTTTTGTAAGAATTTGTGTTTAAGCCATTGTTACGGTATGGAAATATTATTGATATTGGTAACAGAAAGAAATCTGAGAATCAGCAACAATAACTATGAATTTAACTAGTCTGAAATTTAATTAAAAAAAATTAATATAAAAAAAAAATGATACAAAGATCTTTTACACTAATTGGGTTACAGAAAATAAAAACAATGGTACTTATCAATTATAGAATTAGTCCAAAGTACAGTTTGACAGAATCCAGTAATCCAGTGGTGAAGTATCTTCTGAAGAAAGTTACCAGCTGGTAGATGTAGTATTAAATCCAACAATGTCTCTACAGAAACAGTATCTCGTAGATTGTAATAAAATTTTCACTTAGAAATTTCAGCAGTCTCCAATAAAATATAATAAAGTGCTCTGCAAAATTCAAATGGAGTAAAAATCCATGAAGTATTGGTACCACAGGTAATTTCCAAATAATCCAGTAGAATCCTGGCTTTTCACAAAATATTATTCTGTTTCACAGAAAGTATAAATTCTCTTTTTCAAGACGAACAAATTCTCTTCAAAATTCTCTTTTGGAATCAATCTTCCAAATTCACAAAGAAGCTCTGCTTCTATAATAAATGCACTGTTCTGAAACAATAATAATCTCCAATGGAAACAATTGCTGTGAAAATAAGTTCTGAAATGGCTTTCTAAAATATGAGTTTTTGAATTCTGTTGACAAACCTTTATATAGTAACCAGATAGAATGTCCTAGAAGATGAAATGTCTACAATGTTCTGTCAGTTTCCAGGTGATTCTGTCATAATCCAAGTAAACAAGGTCCCTGACCTACTTAAACAATCAACAGCTATATGTACAATAATTGTAGATGGGTGTAACAAAGATGTAAACAAGGTCACTGAGTGCAAATGAGTGAGACCAGTCAGAAAATGCACTAATAAAAAATATCTTTCTCATATAATTATCTACTAAGGATATATCAATCTCAATATAACATGGGGGCTGTAACAGCCATTTTCTCAAAGTCCAGTGGGTCCAGTGCTTTTATATTGCATATGTAGATTGTAGGGGCCTATCAAAACAGTATCCAACCCTAATACTGTGACTTTTTGTTCAATTTCACCCAAAATTGTCAGCCCAAACTTAGTATATTTCACTTGTAAGAATTAGCCTTTAGGTCATCTTTTGTTCTGATTGTAGGCCTTAACTTCCCATTCCTGTATCTTTTTTTGTTTCGATAACATCTTTAGGTATTAGGCCTACTTTATGTGAAGATTTAACTGAATTTTTTTTATTTTTCTGTCAAAATTTTCTTGTTTTTCTTAGACTTCTCAATTTTAGTTTGTATAAGTTTGTTTGTTTTGTTTCTGTGGGTCTATCCAGATCATTAATATTGTAGACTAGGATTACTGAAAACCTTTGCAGTAATATTTACTTTGTGATAATCACAATTTATCTTATACCTGTTGAAGATATAGCCCATGTGTTATAGATTATCTATAACACATACCCCTATGTCATATAGATTGGAGAACGGACTATAGTCTTTTTCTATATTATAATATAATGATGACATTCGCAAAATTGTTTATAAATCGTGTCAAATCTGGTGAAATTGATTATCAAATATATTTTTGTCATAAATCATAAGAATTGAGGCGTAAGTATATTTTCTGTAATTGTTTTCCCAGATACAGGGCCACTTTCTAAGGGGAACTATACTCTATCATTCACTTGAATTTGTAGCCTTGTTACGCACCAACAGCTTTTCCGGGCACATCACATGTATTCATGCCCAACAAGAGAAAACAGTCGACTCCACTCCAGATGAGTCGACATTTTGACACGAAATCATCCCCAAAACCCTTTTAAAAATGCAAAAAAGAACAAAAATGGTCGGTATAAGATAAATACAACAATACCATAGTGTGTTTTGATATGTTTGATATCTCAACTCGTTGAAAGCGAGTTTTTTTCGCTCGGCAAGCCTCGCGAAAAAAACTCACTTTCAACTCGTTGAGATATCAAACATATCAAAACACACTATGGTATTATCGTATATATATCCCATTAAAAATTAAATAAATCCATTATTTGAAGTAATATATACCGGTACAATAAAAATGAGCTTTCTTGACATTGGATCAACTGTATCAAGCACGAATGTAGGTGAATGGTCAGGATGTAACATCCCTCTTTTTACAAGTGTTGTTTTCTGACTGTGTTGGTTAAAGGATTATAATACTTAACCCTCAGCATTCTGACATCAAAATTTCAAGCCGCAGATTTAACCAATTCAATCTTGTTTGACAGAGCTCAATGAGGGAAAACTGCATTGTGTCCTTGGGCAAGGCACTTAATCAGGATAGCCCATGTGTGGGCATGGTGGTGCTGTGTACTAAGGTGTACTGTACGTTGATGGCGCACTTCAACCAGTGCTCATCCTGCTTGTGTGGAGTTAGTATGTTGGGGAGTCTGACGGTTGCTCGCCATTGCTCATTGATTCTCTCCGGGTACTCTGGCTTCCCCCACCCCTAAAACTGTCTGATATGATGTGACCCTGGCTGTTGAAAGTGTCGTTAAACTCCAATAAATAAATAAATAAATAAATCAGTGGGCATAGGGTTAAGTGGAGACTTTCCACCAGGATCCTGAATACTATATGTACATAAGAGCTTCCTGTTCTTCTATTGTTGGTCTTTATTGTTAGTATAATCATGAAAATTATAAAAATTGGCTGAACATAACCCAATACTTATGTTGATGTCAAAATGTTTTACTAAAATAAATGAAATAAAATAAAGAAATAAATAAGAGGAAATCAACAATGAAGGGGATTGAGTAGTAACAACAACAAAAATGATGATTGACATGCAGTTTGATTATGATCTCTAAGTAAATATATAACTTGAAATAAGAAGTTGAAAGGTGCAGGAAAAAGTCATATTAAATTTCACATTGAAAGAATACATTATTTTTTTTTATGCTTTCAGTTTGTGATAATTGTCAGGAAAATCAATACATTAATGCTTCCCTTAGTAATAAACCTCTTGTTTGTTATGGAAAATATATGTTATATAAATGTAGAGCACCTCCTTGTTAACTCATTTTATTCTGACTTGTGTTCTGTCTGGTTGAGTGTTGGAAACCCATATGAGGGCTGAATTCAGGAGTCCTGTTACCGAAATTAAAAAGCCTCATAGTTTGTGGATGTGATACAAATTAAGGGGTGAACATTTTTTTTGTCTGTATGGGCTTGTCTTGTTACAATTTGCCTGTAGGCATTCTCCAATAAACTGTCACAAGACAAACCTATATAAACAAATTCTGACAATAAAAATTAATGTAACTCCAGGCATGCCATTTTGTATAGGCTGTAGCTGAAAGGTCCTGAGATCAGAATCAAAGATGGTTTTTCAAAGCTGACAGTAGGCCCTGCGAAAATAATATTTACCATTAAGTTTAATGAAAATAACCACAGATGATACTTAAGTAAACCTGTCAGTAGTCTGGACACTGTCAGTCAGCTAATGGACTGAATTTGTATTATTAGCCGATCTGACTGAAAGTCAGGATGAGCTATAGTGATCACTCACCGTCTGTCGTCCGTGAACATGGTGTTTGCACCTGCTCCTCCTAAACCACTGAACCGATTTTTGATAAATTTGAGGTGATTGCTTTTTCTGACATCGCATTTTGTTTTTGTTAGCTCAATTTTGACGTTAGTCAAATTTGAGTTTATGCCATGGCCAGTCGTCCGTTGTCCGTCTGGCTGGCCGTATTTATGAATGAACCGATCTTTACGAAACTTCTTGGGTACCTTTGTTATCACCGTGGGACGAGAACGAGTGTTTAGGGGTCCAGTCCGAAATTCAAGTTGGCCGCTGGCAGCCATTATGTACAAAATTAGGTGCAATCAGATTTTTGTGCAGAACTTTCATATGAAAGCTCTAATTTGAAAAATTTTTTGTATGAATGTTTAGTACCATGGGATACATCACATATAATACGGGTTTTTTCTTGTGCGTAAATTATGCAAATTAGACTAACTTTGATGTATTTAGTGTTACTTTTAGCACTGTAAGTGCAAATGCTAATATGGCTTGGGCTAGAGGCCATATTTATAAACCGATCCTTATGAAACTTCTTGGGTACCTTTGGTATCACCGTGGGACGAGAACGAGTGTTTCGGGGTCCGGTCCGACATTCAAGATGGCCAATGGCAGCCATTTTGTTTAAAATTAGGTGCAATCAGATTTTTGCGCAGAACTTCCATATGAAAGCGCTGATTTGAATAATTTTGTGTGTGAATGTTTAGTACCATGGTATACATCACGTATAATGCGGGTTTTTTTCTCGTGCAGAAATTAAGCAAATTAGATGAATTTTGATTTATTCAGTGCTACTTATACACAGTAAGTGCACATGTCAATACGGCTCGGGCTGGAGGCTGTATTTATGAACCGATCTTCACGAAACTTCTTGGGTACCTTTGTTATCACCTTGGGACGAGAATGAGTGTTTCTGGGTGCGTTCCAAAATTCAAGATGACTGCGAGTGGTCATTTTGTACCGAAATTAGGTCCAATTAGTTTTTTGTCAACTTCTATATGGCTCGTCTTTATGAACTGATCTTCATGAAACTTCTTGGGTACCTTTGTTATCATCTTGGGACAGGAACAAGTGTTTTTGGGTGCCTTTGTTATCACTGTGCTATGAGAACAAATATTTTGGAGTTCAGTCAGACCCATTCTGGGACTCAAAGATTTCTTTTCTAGTTTAGCATCTGACAGTCGCCCACCTTCACAATACTTTACCTATACATTTGTTACAGGCTACTGTCAGTATTTATGTACAGACCGTTACAATACTTTATATGTACCTTTGTTATCAGGTCATTACGTAGATGTTTGTCATTGCTGTGTCACATACTGTACATGTACATGTCTTAACAAGTTGAGCTACAGTGTCATTGACACTTTCATTTAACTCGGCTTGTCCAGCCCCATGGGAAGGGGGTGGAGGAAAATACTCTAGAATATTTTTAAAATCTTCTTTTCCTCAACCAGTGGGTACAATGACCTGATATTTGGTATGGAGCTTCCTTTTGAGGTGTGGAATCATATTTGTTCAAACGAAGTTCGTGGAGCAGTATTTGCCTTTGTAATGGGAGGGGCACGATTTTTGGCCCTGCCAAAATTTTTTATTTTCTGAACTGAAGATCCGGTTTGAAGAAAATTTGGTATGTGGTATTATTGAGTCATAAGTACTTGATTCACGGAAAAAATTCCTGTGTCCCTGTGAGAACCCCAGGAGCTAAAAATAGAAATATTTTCAAATGCCCATGTTTCCCAAACCACATGGAACAGAGAACTGTTATTTGAGATGAAGCATCCTTATGACCAGTAGAATGGAAAGGTAACAGAAAATTGCTATCGGTTGTGTCAGGGTGTTCTGTAGATGCATTCTGCATTGAAAAAATACTGAGCATATTTGCAAAAATTTTAAAAATTTTATTCTTCAGAACAACTGATCAGAATCTTTTGATATTTGGTATACATCATCCATAGAGGGGTCAGATACATGTTTGTTACATTGAAGCCCCTTTGTTCATATTTGGGCTCAATACATGAGCCTGAATTTTAACTTGGGGCAATATGGGGAATAATCTTTAAAAATCCTATTCAGAACCACCAGTCAGAACCTTCTAATGTTTGGTATACATCATTGTTATGAGGGTCAGATTCAAGATTGTGCAAACCAAGTTCTTCGGTTAATATTTGGGCTTCCTATGGGGGCCCGAATTTTAACTTGTTCAATATGAGGGATAATCTTTAAAAATCTTCTTCAGATCCACCAGTCAGAATCTTTTGATTTTTGGCTGAAATTTAACTTAATTCAATATGAATAATAACCTTTAAAAATCTGCCTCTTAAGATACAATCAGAATCGTTTGATATTTGGTATACAGCATCCTTAGAGGGTTCAGATTCAATTTGTTCAAATAAAGTCCCTAGGTTGATATTTGTGTTTGGGGAAGGGTAGAGATGGGGTGGGGGAGAAGACAAATTTTAACATAGTGCGACATTTAGCATTGTAATTGAATCTTCTCGCACTCAAGGGACAAAATACACCACCTTCCATGCTATTCTGTAGATTATTAGGCCTAAAACATAAAACAAACCCAAGAACATGAACTCTTGATGGGAAAGAAATAGTTACCAAAATAAAAAATAAAATGGTCGCTTATTTGACGAATGAAAATGACCATTTATCACACTCAAGCACATTCGATTCTTGAAAAAAATTCTGTGTGTTCTGTACCGGCCTCGTATATACTTGGTTAACTAGCATTCCCTTTTATGGGGTCTGTCGGTGGCCGAGTGGTGTGCGTGGTTCAGTATAGTTTCGCTAGGCGGTTGGAGCTGAAGGAAACTCTCTTGGCGTGGGTTCGAACCCCCGCCATGCCAATGTAAACAAAACCAGCGTCCTTTCTTAATTCTATGGCATCCGAGAAATCTGAAAAAGACAAGTACTGTCGCTGATTTTTTCTGAGGTGCAGTTCGTAGAATTAAGTGCTTAGATGTAACTATCTGATGAATAATTAAATAATTGAGTATTCCGTGTGTTCTGTACTGGCCTCGTATATACTTGGTTAACTAGCATTCCCTTTTATGGGGTCTGTCGGTGGCCGAGTGGTGTGCGTGGTTCAGTATAGTTTCGCTAGGCGGTTGGTGCCGAAGGAAACTCTCTCGGCATGGGTTCGAACCCCCGCCATGCCAATGTAAACAAAACCAGCGTCCTTTCTTAATTCTATGGCATCCGAGAAATTTGAAAAAGACAAGAACTGTCACTGATTTCTTCTGAGGTGCCATTCGTAGAATTAAGTGCTTAGATGCAACTATCTGATGAATAATTGAAAATAATCGTTTTTATGTAAACCTCAGATCACTCAGTTCAGCCTTTCCTCATTTTGGCCAATTTTTAGAGGGCAACTTGTAATTGCCCCGACTATTTTTCTAAGCGACTTTGGGCTTAGAAGGGCGACATAATCGCCCTAGTTGCCCTCACGGCTGTTCCCTGACCACCAGTCATTCAGGTATTGGGTGACATTTTAGGAAGCTGTACTTAATGGTTAAAACAGTAGATTTCAAACTGAAAGGTCCACGGTTTGATCCAGACCAGCAACAACTGTGTTGTGTCCTTGGGCAAGGTACTTAATCCTGATTGCCTATGTTGGGTCACAGTGGCACTGTGTACTAGTGAGCTGTGTCAAAAAAGATTGAATTTGTTAAATTACCAGTTGTATCATGGTAAAAAATTGCTGCTTGAAATTTCAGATTTTTGACATTGGTGTACAGAAATCAAATCAGTACTGTAGATTTACCAGTAAGATGTACCAGTAAGTTTATTAGCTCACCTGACTTTCAGTCAGGAGAGCTATAGTGATCACTCACCGTCTGTTGTCCGTGAACATGGTGTTTGCGTCTTCTCCTCCCAAACTGCTGAACCAATTTAATTGATATTTGAGATAATAGTTTGTTATGACATCGCAATTTGATTTTGTTCAAATCAAGTTGCCTCGCCCATTTGTAGGGCCACACCCCAAAAGTGTGCTGAAATCTTAAAAAATCTTCTTCTCATGAACCAGCAGTAGCAGAGACTTCATATTTGGTGTACAGCTTCATTTTGAGGTGTAGACTCAGATTTGTTCAAGAGAAGTTTGTGGGGCTATATTTGCCATCGTAATGGGAGGGGCAAGAAAATAGCCCCTACCAAAATTTCTATTTTACAAACCGAGAGTCAAATTTGGACCAAATTTGATATGAGGGCTTATTGGGTCAGAAGTACTTAATTTATGCAAAAAAAATTTTTCCCGTCGCCCCATGGGAACCGCAGGAGCTAAAAATAGAAAAAAATTAAAACACCCATATCTCTAAAACAACACGGCACTGAGAATTCTTATTTGTTGTGAAGCTTCCTTAGGACCAACAGAATGGATTGGTAAAAAAAAATTGCCATCGGTTTTATCATGGGGTACTTTTTGGGGACTTTGATAAAGTGCTGAGTCTGCATTTTTTAACACTGTGGGTAATGGGAAAAACATATAAGACTACTTTTTTCCCAAACCACTGCTCCAAAAGCTTTCAAATTTCACATATAACATCTTTGGAAGATTGTTTCACACGTTTATTGAAATCATTTCCCTGGGTCCATATTTGGGCTCTCTATGGGAGCTCAAATGTTTAAATTAGTGCAGTATGAAGAGTATTTTTTTAAAATCTTCTTCAGATCTACCAATAAGAATCTTTTGATATTTGGTATGCAGCATCCTTAGGGGGTGAAGTTCAAGTTTGTTCAAGCCAAGTTCCTGGGTTCGTATTTAGGCTGAAAATTTGGGGTCCCGTTGCGGACTTAGAAATTTTGGACCAAAATCCGGACATTTTTTGTTTGTTTTTTTATGCGTTTTGGTCATTTTAAGACAAAAAAAATTTTTTTTTTTACACTGAAAATTTGGGGTCCGGGTGGGACTTAGAAAATTTTGGACCAAAATCTGGAATTTTTTTTTGTTTTTTATGCGTTTCGGTCAGTTTTAAGACAAAAAAAAAATCTTTTTTTTTTACACTGAAAATTTGGGGTCCGGGTGGGACTTAGAAAATTTAAGACCAAAATCCGAAATTTTTTTTTTTTTTTTGTTTTTTATGCGTTTTGGTCAATTTTGAGACAAAAAAAAATTTTTTTTTTACTCTGAAAATTTGAGGTCCGGGTGGGACCAAAATCTCGACATTTTTTTTTCTTTTTATGCGTTTCGGTCAATTTTAAGACAAAAAAAAATAATTTTTTTTACACTGAAAATTTTTGGTCCGGGTGGGACTTAGAGAATTTAAGACCAAAATCCGGAATTTTTTGTTTTGTTTTTTATGCGTTTCAGTCAATTTTAAGACAAAAAATTTTTTTTTTTTAACACTGCAGGCAATGGGAAAAAGATTAAAAAATCTTCTTCTCCAGATCCAGCAGGCAGAATCTTTTGATATTTGGTATGCAACATTGTAGGGTGGATCTGATTCAAGTTTCTTCAAATCGGCCCCCTGGGTTCATATTTGCGCTTAGTATAGGAGCCCGATTTCGAACTTAGTGCATTTCAGGCAAATTTCTTAAAAAATCTTCTTCTCCAGATCCAGCAGGCAGAATCTTTTGATATTTGGTATGCAACATTGTGGGGTGGATCTGATTCAAGTTTGTTCAAATCGGCTCCCTGGATTCATATTTGGGCTCACTATAGAAGCCCGAATTCGAACTTAACTAGTGCATTTCAGGCAAATTTCTTAAAAAATCTTCTTCTCCAGATCCAGCAGGCAGAATCTTTTGACATTTGGTATGCAACATTGAGGGGTGGATCTGATTCAAGTTTGTTCAAATCGGCCCCCTGGATTCATATTTGGGCTCACTATAGAAGCCCGAATTCGAACTTAGTGCATTTCAGGCAAATTTCTTAAAAAATGTTCTTCTCCAGATCCAGTAGGCAGAATCTTTTGATATTTGGTATGCAACATTGAGGGGTGGATCTGATTCAAGTTTGTTCAAATCGGCCCCCTGGGTTTATTTGGGCTCAGTATAGAAGCCTGAATTCGAACTTAGTGCATTTCAGGCAAATTTCTTAAAAAGTCTTCTTCTCCAGATCCAGCAGGCAGAATCTTTTGATATTTGGTATGCAACATTGTGGGGTGGATCTGATTCAAGTTTGTTCAAATAGGCCCCCTGAATTCATATTTGGGCTCACTATAGAAGCCCGAAATCTAACTTAGTGCATTTCAGGCAAATTTCTTAAAAAAATCATCTTCTCCAGATTCAGCAGGCAGAATCTTTTGATATTTGGTATGCAACATTGTGGGGTGGATCTGATTCAAGTTCGTTCAAATCGGCCCCCTGGGTTTATATTTGGGCTCAGTATAGAAGCTTGAATTCGAACTTAATGCATTTCAGGCAAATTTCTTGAAAAATTTTCTTCTCCAGATCCAGTAGGCAGAATCTTTTGATATTTGGTATGCAACATTGAGTGGTGGATATGATTCAAGTTTGTTCAAATCGGCCCCCTGGGTTTATATTTGGGCTCAGTATAGGAGCCCAAATTTGAACTTACTGCATTTCAGGCAAATTTCTTAAAAAATGTTCTTCTCCAGATCCAGCAGGCAGAATCTTTTGATATTTGGTATGCAACATTGAGGGGTGGATCTGATTCAAGTTTGTTCAAATCGGCCCTCTGGATTCGTATTTGGGCTCACTATAGAAGCTCGAATTCGAACTTAGTGCATTTCAGGCAAATTTCTTAAAAAGTCTTCTTCTTCAGATCCAGCAGGCAGAATCTTTTGATATTTGGTATGCAACATTGTGGTGTGGATCTGATTCAAATTTGTTCAAATCGGCCCCCTGGGTTTATATTTGGGCTCAGTATAGAAGCTTGAATTCGAACTTAGTGCATTTCAGGCACATTTCTTAAAAAATGTCCTTCTCCAGATCCAGTAGGCAGAATCTTTTGTTATTTGGTATACAACATTGTGGGGAGGATCTGATTCAAGTTTGTTCAAAGCAGCTCCCTCGATTTATATTTGGGCTCACTATAGAAGCTCGAATTCGAACTTAGTGCATTTCAGGCAAATTTCTTTGAAAATCATCTTCTCAAGATCCAGCAGGCAGAATGTTTTGATATTGGGTATGCACCATGCTTAGGGGGGTGAGATTCAAGTTTGTTCAAGCCAAGTCTCTAGGTCCATATTTGCACTCACTGTAGGAGCTTGAATTGTAACTTAGTTCAAAATGAGGAATTTTCTTTAAAAATCTTCTTCTTCAGATCCAGCAGTCGGAATGTTTTGATATTTGGTGTGCAGCATCCTTAGGGGGGTGAGGTTCAAGTTTGTTAAAGCCAAGTCCCTGTGGGAGCCTAAATTATAACTTAGTCCAATATGAGGAATATTCTTTAAAAATCTTCTTTTTTTTTTAGATCCACTGGTCAGAATCTTTGGATATTTGGTATAAGCTTTTCTTGGGAGGAGCAGATGCAACTTGTTGAAATCAATTCTCTGGGTTGATATTCAGGCTACCATGTCAGGTGAGCACCCTCAGGCCCCTTGGGGCCTTTTGTTCCTGTCACGTTCAGGAAAAACCAACATAAACACAACAATTGCGCAGGTTATGGTGCAAATGGTGCTCTGATTCTGAAACTATGAAGTTTCAGTCACAAATGAGTGTTGGATTTTCTTGACAGGGATGAAGACATTGGTGTGATAAACAAACAACGAAAAACAAATAAACGCGAGTATTTTTCAGATCTTTAATAATAATTTTCCTTTATTCTTTTATCTTATTCAACACGTGATAACTTGTGAAAACTTACCTATTTCCATTGCATCCCAAATTCGCAAAACGTAACTTGCAACTAATCCTTGTTGACTGCATATACTTGAAAATGGGTTTGCGACTTATACATGGGCTTTAGGCAAAAGGGAGGAATTCCAAGTGTGAGTTGGGGGTGCGACTTATACACGGGGGCAACATATACACGGACATATACGGTACTCTGTAAGGGCTTGTCTTGTTATAATTTATGGTAGGGTGCCCATAGGCATGCTGTCATAAATTGTAACAAGGCAAAGACACATGTACAAGATTTGATGGCCAAAAATAATTCAGCACTCTACGAGTTAATGACACTTTCAACAGTCAGGATCACCTCATTTTGATGGTGAGGGAATCTAGAGTACCTAGAGAGAACCACTGAGCAGTTGCCAGACTCTACAATGTACTAATGTCACACAAGCAGAGTTGGCAGTGGTTGAAGACAAGTGCATCATCGACGTGTAATATGCCTGTCAGACAAGATTGAATTTGTTAAATTCCAAGTTGGATTGTGTGAAAAATTTGTAGGTTGAATTTGATATTTTGAGATCAGTGTGAAGAGGGTTTATTTCTTGTACACCGGTGAAAATAAGGAAGTCTTCCTGACTGCATGCACCTTGTCATCTAGGTCACAATCAACATCGAGAAGATTTTTGCAGGTTTTTTGAATTGTTAAATTATATTATACACTTGTGCTGTTAATCATGTTGCAATCATACTTGCAAAGAATGATGTGATATTTTACACCCTGAACCAGCAGTTATATTTTTCACCACTGCCAGATGATATATGCATGGTAGGTGTATACATACATGAATTTATTATATGCTAAATGATAGATTATCGAAAAATTGTGGAAAGATAGAAATCGTATCCCCTACTGTGAAGATATAGAAATTATCACTTTCACGGTATCAATCAAAATGGTGGCTTTCAAAGCATCACTTCAAGGTGCAAATGAGTCAAATAATCACTGGAAATGATCAATTTGTTCCAAAAAATGTTTTATGAAAAGAAAATCTAGTGTTTTTGAGTGGATAACCATCATTTCCAGCAATAATTCACCACGTATTCACCCCGCTGGTCCAAACGTGGGCTGAAAGTCCGTAGTATAAGTTTTTGATTCGATGCGTCCTTTGAAAGGATGTACCAAACCAAAAACTTATACTACATACTTTCAGGCCATGTTTGGACTATAAACCCACCAGCTGAATTAGATTGCAAGATGCTATCTGGTCCGAGTAACAAGCAAATGACTTCTGCGTATTCTTGGGAAGCGTTTTCGTTTCCCGGAGTTTGGGCAGTGACATGTCAATTGGCTAAACAAATGAATTCCTTTGACTACAACCGTAGGTATTAATTTCTCAACCTTCCCCATCTCATATTTCTTCTTCAGTTGGCCAAGCTGCAAATCCAGGTCGTCTGCAAACTGGGATTTGCAAGTCAGCAAACTTCAATTTCTCCTCACTACACACACCCAAATTCCAAGTCAGCTATCACAACTGACCAATCATTCCACAGATATGTGCCAGGAAAACTTTCACTGACCATTTCACCTGATGGGGCAGTCATGTAACCACACTCCCTCAGCTGCACTTTGTTTGCCAGTGGACCATGCGAATTACAAAATATTTCCCCACCCACCACACCCTTTGGTGATGCTGCTGCCGGGGACACCAAAAATGGGGGATGCTTCAGGCTTGTGGGCTGTCAGTTTCACTGGCCCCCATTCAGGATAAGTAAGAGCATGCTAACATGGAGGTGCAGCTTGAACTGTATGTGGTCACTACACCCCAAGGGTGCCTTGCCTTAGTACAGTTCAGGATGCAGCATCCATGTGCTCGTAAACTAAGCAGACCGTGCCAGAGCCCCCATTTCTTATCAACCTACCTCAGTTGTTTACTACAGTTTTGCACTACAGTGGAAGAACCTAACTCGGATAAAATACTGTCTATTTTAATCTTTTCCAAGATTTGGGAAAGAAAAGTGGTGTAAAAACACCACGAAAAAATAAGCCAAAACTGGGTCGAGCGCCACCGGCACACACCCTGTATGGGACGCTCTTCCATAGTACAAATCCACGACTTCCGTAAAACAGTGCACAATGCGTCAATTCGTCATTCTTTTTTTATACGAGGCACGAGCAGGATGTGTGTGTCTCCGCCATACGCATTATGAAACAGTGATAATTCAACTCGTGGATAATGGTTTTCCTGTGACTGGAATTATGGATCTGAAGATCGTATAATAACAGGACGGTGTTTTATATATTCTCGTTAATATTTTCAACCACATTCTCATTGTATATTATTTACTATTCTGTTTTCGCGAATGTTTTGTTTTCGACATCACGCGATTCGACACTGAATTTTTTCGGTTGAAAGAATTAATTTTGGAGGTAGGTGTCATTCTGGGACTGTCTGCACAGGATTTCTTCACTCTGTTGAGGGCTGAATTTCTGTTTTTTCGGTCCCTGTCGACCGTCTGGGTTCTGTCATGTATCCACCGTTTTTTTTTTCTGCCACCTTCTCTCGTAGTTGAGGGTGTTCTTCTACTTTCTGTTTCTGTTGAGTTCACCTTTTTCTTCTACTGCTCTCACCTCTGTTATTTCTAGTTCGGTTCCTTTTGCCCTCGGCTTGGTGCGTGCTCGTGGCCGTTTCTTCCGCATCCGCGGGTGGTGTGGAACGCTGTCGTTTCGGGAGCCTCCCAACTCGACCACATCTGGTGTGAGTTTGACCTCCTCCGTGGGGGATGTGTGGCTCCTCCCGCTCCCATGGGGGTGGGGAACGCTGTCGTTTCGAGGTCGCCCGATTCGACTACGTCTGGTGAGAATTGCTCCCCCTCCGTGGGGGATGTGCAGCTCCTCCCACACCAGCGGGGGGTGGGGAACGCTGTCGTTTCGGGGCTTCCCGACTCGACCATGTCTGGTGAGAGTTATTTCCCTTCCATGGGGAATGTGCAGTTTTTTACCGTGGTGGATACTGCGGGAGCTGTTGGATTTCTGGTGAAGAGATGCCTGGTTCCGGACTATGCGCCCTCTCCAGTCGACATCTGAGGCTGTCACTAGGGTTGTGACTCCTCCTTTGGAGGCCGAGCTTGGTGGCTCTCTCCGCTTTTCCGCCAGTTCCAACAGCTCCCGTCGTATCTGCTGCTACTGCTGTTCCGTCTACAATGTCATTGGGCACCGTTTTTAGCCGGCCTCGGCTTATCCCTGCCAGGGTCTGCAGGGATGTCTGTAGTGTGGTTGTGGGGTATCGGCCTCAGCCTTCCCTGACTTCAACTCGGCGAAGTTGGATGGGGTTGCCGACTGAACCCCCTACTGTGTCCTCTCAGCCATTGAGCACAGTAGTTTTATACCTGCAGTGGTCTGCTGCGGTGTCTGGTTGTGTAGACGTGGGGGTATTGGCCTCAGCCTTCCCTGACTTCAACTCGGCGAAGTTGGAAGTGGCTGCCGGCCGAACCCTCTACTGTGGTCTCTGTGCCGTCGTGCACCACAGTTGTCATTGGATTCGGATGTTCTTAGTGGGACACTATGAACTCCGTGGCATTTCCGTCCACTCATTCTGGCCCACGACCAGTTTTGAGGGACCAACGTCTTTTGTGCAGCCTGGACCTTCTGCCCTGCAGAGGTCTGCAGTGACTCTCACGAGTTCCCGCTATGTTGATCCTCGGGGTGTGTCACACCCCTATACACGTCTGCCTTCAGACGTATCGGCTGCCGCCCGTCATCCCACGTCGGGTGTTTTGGAGGATTGTGACCCTTCGCTGGTTAAGAGGGTCAGAGGTGAAGCCACTTTGTCGGTTCGTTCCCCTGTCGAACCGGCCAGTACGGGCAGTGAGCTTAGGGAGGCCCTTTCCTTACTCACTCAGGTTCTGTCAAAGAGCCTTCCTGTTGCTTCCAGTGAGGCAGCGAGTGGTGTCCTGGCGCCCCCTATGGCGCCGCCTCCCGGGATTGGAAACAGGCCACTTTCTGATCCCTCTGGTGTTCCGACACCATTGGAGGCGTCTGCTGGTTTGCCCACGATGGGCTATGTGTCTTCTGACTCCGGGGAAGAGTCAGACATGCTTGATGTCGAGAGCCAGCAGTCTTCGGACTTGGGGGCAGCTCTTGATTTCGTGTTTGGGTTCCTTCCGGATCTCAAACCATCTAACCAGTCGATAGTGTACTATAGTGTACTTTGTACTATGGAAGAGCGTCCCATACTGGGTGTGCGCCGATGGCGCTCGACCCAGTTTTGGCTTATTTTTTCGTGGTGTTTTTGCACCACTTTTCTTTCCCAAATCTTGGGAAAGATTAAAATAGAGAGTATTTTATCCGAGTTAGGTTCTTCCACTGTAGTGCAAGCCTGTAGTAAACAATTTTGGTAGGTATAATAAGAAAGGAAATTTACTATAAAATTTATATTTTTTCCCGTTGAAACGAGTGGAATTATCGGATTCTTCTAAAAAGCGTATAATAAAAAGAAAATCTGGTGTTTTTGAATGAATACCGAAAATTATCTCACAAATGGTTGTTTTCACTCGCGGAAGTGCTCACGAAAAATAAACATGTCTCAGTCACTCATGAGATAATTTTCGGTATTTGCTCAAAAACACTATCCTCTATTTATTCATGGTAAGGTATAAATGATTGGATGGACTTGACTTTGTATCCATGTCGTGGTCATGAGTAGCCATTGTGCAAAAGTATGTGACCTTAAACACCAATAAATAAATATATATACATGTATAGTGTAATAGTATTTATATCTAACATTTGACAAAACTTTTGTCCATTTTGACTCTTGAGGATCTATAGGATTTTATTCTCTTTCTTCATCCCCTCCCCCTGGACCCGTTACCCCATGGACATCTGGATGATTTTTCTTGAAATAAAAATAACATGAAATACCTTGATTGAGGTACCTCTAAGAGTGTTCAGACAACTTATGGAAATTACGTTATCATGTGCTGATTCATGAAAAATAATGGAAATAATAGTCATCACACAACCAGTTCACACATTGCTTTGTCTTCCCTTGCATCTCAAGAATCTCCAGGCCTGTTCTGACCCTCATGGACTGAAAGTGATGAATGTTGTGGGTTATATGATGAAGGGGGAGAGGGAGCTCTGATCTGCCTTAACCCTTTACCTAATGTAACGGCCAAAACTGGCCAGCGCTATTCTCAAAAATCGCCAATTAATTTTCATTATTTTTTTTATATTTTGTCTCAAAAACATAGGTTATGACCCCTCGTTGGAACGAGCTCGTCGAGCTCGTTCCAACGAGGGGTCATAACCTATGTTTTTGAGACAAAAAATGAAAAAAAATTAGTTATTCAAGAATTTTTTTTGCAAGTGTCGTCTGCTTTTCATGTTAGGTAAAAAGGGTTAAAGGAAAACTAAATTAATAAATAACTGAGGGAACAGAAATTAACTAACTCCTATAGCTTCTGCTGGACCTGAAGAAAACTGTAACAGAAGTAATATCTTGGTTTGAACTTGGTGACAGGAAACTTTACATTTTTGTTTGATTATTTGAAAATTTTTAAGATATCTGAATGGAAAATCATGTTTATTGTTATGCTTGATCTCAACTTTTATCAGCTCACCTGACTTAGTCAGCGTGAGCTTCTGCCTTCACTGCTGTCCATTGTCCGTCATCTTATAGCTTTTGCTCATCTGTCATCTTCAGAGCCACAGCCCACTGGCTAAAATGCAACCAAACTCGGCACAAATTAACTTCGGGGGATATCTTTTCAAGCTTGTTTAGTGGAAGTTGCTGAGTTCAGTTGTGTATGGTCTTTGCCCCAAAAGTCCAAAATTGTCAAAACATTTTCTTCTTATAAACCACCACTCACAATTATTACGGATTTAATATGCAGCTTACTTTGGTGACAAAGATTCAGGTTTGTTGAGTAAAGCCTGAAAAAGTTCAAAATCTGTTTCTCAGGCCCTCCCATATGGTTCTTTTGGTTGCTGCTTGCTCTTTTTAGCCCAACTGTTTAGTCATTACTTTCGTCCATCTTTCTGCCCATCTGTCCGTCTGTTAACATTTAGAGTTTTGGTTAAAGTTTGTGGTTAAAGTTTTTTGGTCCAGGTTGAAGTTTTTCTTCTTTTAAATTAATTACTATTGATTGTATCATTCTCATTATGTTTCATTTTGGGAAATATTTAACCCTTTTTAGCCCGACTGTTTACAGTCAGGGGTATAGTCATGACTTTTGTCCATCCATCTGACCATCCGTCTGTCCATATGTCTGTCTGTTAACATTTTTTAAAGTTTTTGTTAAAGTTTGTGGTTAAAGTTTTTTAATGAAGGTTCTCGTAAATTAATATCAATTACTATTGATTGTATCATTCTCATTATGTTTCATGTTATTTTGGGAAATATTTAACCTTTTTTAGCCGACTGTTTACAGTGAGGGCTATAGTCATGACTTTTGTCCATCCATCCATCTGTCTGTCTGTCCGTCTGTTAACATTTAGAGTTTTGGTTAAAGTTTGTGGTTAAAATTTTTTACTGAAGGTTCAAGTGGGTTTTTTTTTTCCTGTTTAGTTGACATTTGGAGCTTTGATTTTTTATTAGCTCAACTTTGGCGAAGCCAAATTTGAGCTTATGCCATGGCCAGTTGTCCATCGTCCATCTGTCCATCTGTCCATCTGGCCGTCTGTCCATCTGGCCGTCTGTCCATCTGGCCATCTGTCCATCTGTCCGTCAACAATTCAATACGGCTCAGGCTAGAGGCCGTATTTATGAACCGATCTTTACGAAACTTCTTGGGTACCTTTGTTATGACTGTGGGACGAGAACGAGATTTTTTGGGTCCGATCCGAAATTCAAGTTGGCCGCCAGCTGCCATTTTGTACCGACGATGCAGAAATCTGTTTTTTGTACAGAACTTCCATATGAAAGTGCTGATTTGAATAATTTTTTGTATGAATGTTTAGTACCCTGGGATACATCACATATAATACAGGTTTTTTTCTCGTACGTAAATTATGCAAATTAGACTAACTTTGATGTATTTAGTGTTACTTTCAGCACTGAAAGTGCAAATGCCAATACGGCTCGGGCTAGAGGCCGTATTTATAAACCGATCTTTACGAAACTTCTTGGGTACCTTTGGTATCACCGTGGGACGAGAACAAGTGTTTTTGGGTGCGGTCCGAAATTCAAGATGGCCGATGGCAGCCATTTTGTACAAAATTAGGTGCAATCAGATTTTTGCACAGAACTTCCATATGAAAGTGCTGACTTGAATAATTTTTTGTGTGAATGTTTAGTACCATGGGATACATCACATATAATACAGGTTTTTTTCTTGTGCGTAAATTGTGCAGATTAGACTAATTTTGATGTTTTTTGGTGTTATTTTCAGATCTGTAAGTGCACATGTCAATACGGCTCGGGCTAGAGGCTGTATTTATCAACTGATCTTCACGAAACTTCTTGGATACCTCTGTTTTCACCTTGGGATGAGAACGAGTGTTTCTGAGTGCGGTCCAAAATTCAAGATGGCTGCCAGTGGCCATTTCGTACCGAAATTAGGTCTAATCAGTTTTTTGTACACAACTTCTATATGGCTCAGGCTAGAGGCCGTATTTATGAACCGATCTTTACGAAACGTCTTGGGTACCTTTGTTATCACCGTGGGATGAGAACGAGTGTTTTTGGGTGTGGTCCAAAATTCAAGATGGCCACCAGCAACCATTGTGTACCAAAATTAGTGCAATCAGTCTTTTGTACAGAACTTCTGTATGAAAGTTCTGATTTGAATAAATTTTTCTATGAATGTTTAGTAAAATGGAATACATCACATATAGTACGGGGTTTTTTCTCGTGCAGAAATTATGCAAATTAGATGAATTTTGATTTATTTAGTGCTACCTATACACTGTAAGTGTACATGTCAATACGGCTCGGGCTAGAGGCTGTATTTATGAACCGATCTTCACGAAACTTCTTGGGTACCTTTGTTATCACCTTGGGATGAGAACGAGTGTTTCTGAGTGCGGTCCGAAATTCAAGATGGCTGCCAGTGGCCATTTTGTACCGAAATTAGGTCCAATCAGTTTTTGTCACAACTTCTATACAGCTCGTATTTATGAACTGATCTTCACAAAACTTCTTGGGTACCTTTGTTTTCACCTAGAGACAGAAATGAGTGTGTTTTGGGGTGCCTTTGTTATCACTGTGCTATGAGAACAAATATTTTGGGGTTCAGTCAGACCCACTCTTGGACTCAAAGATTTCTTTTCTAGTTTAGCATCAGACTGTCACCCACCTTTACAATACTTTACCTATACATTTGTTACAGGCTACGGCTAGTATTTATGTACAGACCATTACAATACTTTATATGTACATTTGTTATCAGGTCATTACCTAGATGTTTGTCATGCTGTGTCACATACTATACATGTACATGTCTTGACAAGTTGAGCTACAGTGTCATTGACACTTTCATTCAACCTTCAAGTACAGGCTACACCCGGTAGTTCTTGTCTGATCGTCACAAAATTTCATATGCAGGTTTTAGGTCATGTCTACATGAGAACGCCCCCTTTTGGTCGTGATCGGTCAGCCGGTATGGCTGCCCGAACCGAAAACCTGAAAACCATTAGCACAGTCTACAGGTCATATTTATGAAGGTTTTTCATTGTAACTTGTTAGGATGCCTCTGTATAATGCCTAGATGAGAATGTCCCCTTTTGGGGATGATCTATCAACCGTGATGGCTGCCCAAGCCCGAAACCCAAAAACTTTTAGCACAGTCTGCAGGTCATGTTTAATATTAAGGGATTACATTGTAACTTGGTAGGATGACTCCATATGATGTCTAGATGAGAATTTCCCCATTTGGGCGTGATCTATCAACCGTGACAACTGCCCGAGCCCAAAACCGGAAAACCTTTAGCACAGTCTACAGGTCATATACATGGAGGGATTTTATTGTAACTTGATAGGTTGACTTTATATAATGTCTAGATGAGAAAGTCCCATTTTGGACTTGATTGGGCAACTGTGACGGCTACAGGGGCCCGAAGCCCGAAAACCTTTAGCACAGTCTACAGGTCATATTTATGAAGGGATTTCATTGTAACTTCGTAGGATCACTCCACATGATGCCCAGATGAGAATGTCCCCTTTTGGTTGCGATCATTCAACCATGATGGCTGCCGAAGCTCGAAGCCCAAAAACCTTTAGCACAGTCTACAGGTCATATTTATGGAGGAATTTCATTGTAACGTGATAGGTTGACTTCATATAATGTCTAGATGGGAACGTCCCCTTTTGGGCAACTGTGACGGCAACAGGGGCCTGAAGCCTGAAAACCTTTAGAACAGTCTACAGGCCATAATTATGAAGGGATTTCATTGTAGCTTGGTAGGATGACTCCAAATAATGTCTAGATGAGAACGTCCCCGTTTGGTCGCGATCATTCAGCCTTGATGACTGCCCGAGCCCAAAAGCCTTTAGCATACTCTATAAGTCCTATTTATGGAAGGATTGCATTGTAACTTGTTAGGTTGACTCCATATAATGCCTAGATCATGACATCCCCTTTTGGTCATGATTGGTCAACTATGACTGCTGCAGGGGCCCGAAGCCGAAAACCTTGAGCATAGTCTACAGGTCATATTTATGAATGGATTTCATTGTAACTTCGTAGGATCACTCCAGATGATGCCCAGATGAGAATGTCCCCTTTTGGTTGTGCTCATTCAACCATGATGGCTGCCTGAGCCCAAAGCCCGAAAACCTATAGCACAGTCTACAGGTCATATTTATGAAGGGATTTCATTGTAACTTGGTAGGTTGACTTCATATAATGTCTAAATGAAAACGACTCCTTTTGGACGCAATCGGGCAACTGTGATGGCGCAGGGACCCGAAGCCTGAAAACCTTAATCATGGTCCAGAGGTCATATTTATGAAGGGATTTCAATGTAACTTGGTAGGATGACTCCAAATAGTGTCTAGATGAGAACATCCACTTTTGGTCGCGATCATTTAGCCTTGATGGCTGCCCGGGCCCAAAACCCCAAAACCTTTAGCATAGTCTGTAGGTCATATTTATGGAAGGATTTCATTGTAACTTGTTAGGTTGACTTCATATAATGCCTAGATGATTACATCCCCTTTTGGTCGTGTTTGGTCAACAGTGATTGCTTCAGGGGCTCGAAGCCCCAAAAGCTTGAGCACAGTCCACAGGTCATATATATGAAGGGGTTTCATTGTAACTTCGTAGGATCACTCCACATTAGGCCCAGATGACAACACTCACTTTTGGTCGCGATCATTCAACTATGATGGCTTTCCGAGCCCAAAACCCAACAAACTTTAGTACAGGCTACAGGTCGTATTTGTGAAGAGTTTTCAGTGTAACTTTCTAGAATGACTCAGTATAATGTCGAGATGAGGACGTTCCATTTTAGTTGCAATCGGTCTACCGTCATGGCTACACAGGCCTGAAGCCCGAAAACCTTTAGCACAGTCTACAGGCCATATTTATGAAGGGATTTCAGTGTAACTTGATAGGATGACTCATTTTGAAATAATTTCACTGCAACTTGGTAACTTTCATTGACATACTTTAACTGTGAGGGCCACATACATTAACTGTGAGATGATATTAAACCACCCCTCAGTTCTTTAGTACCGTGTACACCTCATATTGTTTTTATTAAAAACATAGCATACGTTGAACAGAAATTAACATATTCCCAATTATCACAATTCTTGTCTTATTTCATAATCCTTTCATAAACATTAAACATTATCCTTTTCATCAAACACAACACATACACAAGTTAAGCTACTGTGTCATTGACACTTTCATTATCCCCTCCCACAAGAGAGGGATATAGCACAGAGCTCGCTCCATCCGTCTATCTGTCAGTCCATCCGTCCATTCGTCAATCCGTCTGTCTGTCCCACCTTTCTTTATGCCATAACTTAAACAAAAGTTAACAGATTTCAATTCTTTTCAGTACATGCCTCTAGGTCAAGTTTGATGATCACAATCATCCAATGAAAAAAGTTATTGCCCTGCCCAGGCCCCGCCAATTAGGCATTTTTTTTTCTTTCTTTCCTCCAGTATGCATTTTTAACTATTTACACTCTCTTCATGTGGAACTTTTTTTAAAACTCACGTAACCATCGCCATTGCTGGGACAGTCGGGCTGCATGTGTGACATCATTCCAGTTTGTATGGCAACTTCCAGGTTAAAGTTTTTGGTTAAAGTTTTTTTTTTACAAAGTTACACCTTTAATTCTTCAAACAGTTTTGTGCAATATCACTGTTTCTCATTTGGGACAATGTCTACTGTCTACTGAACCTTTCTGCGGTGATTTCCATTAATATTGGCATGATTTTAACTCCTTTTAACCCCCTGCACTCTGATGTCGAGAATACTCGACACCTCCCCCACTCTAAGCCCCACCACACCTCTCTGTCATCCATGATTACCCCCCCCCCCCCTGTGTTGTCAGAAATTCAGCAATTTAGATTTTGGTTGACAGAGCTCAATTGGAGCTCTGTCAACCAAAATCTAAGCTGCTGAATTTCTGACAACACAGGGGGGATAACCATGGATGACAAATCAGGCGTTTCGTCATCAGAGTACAGGGGGTTAAACATGTTTTCAGACTTAGTTTCTTTGTATTGGAAATTAGGCTTTGCCACATACTTTCTTACTTTAATTCTTGCATAATCAATACAACTTAATGATTGCATTTACATCAATGATTTCCTTTATCAGTTTTAGGAAATATTTAACCCTTTTTGGCAATCAGTTATACTTAGTATTCCCAGCTTGAAGTTTTGAATTAAAGTTTTGCTTTTCAAGGTTGTACCTTTCATTCTTCAAACACTGTGTTATTGTTTCTCCTTTGAGGCAAGGTCTACTGAACCTATATAAAGTGGTTTCAAATAATATTGGCATTAATTTAACCCTTTTCAAAACTGTTTTCAAGCTTAGTTTCTCTAAATTTCAAATTAGGCTTTTACCTCATACTTTGTTACTTTTTATCCCCCCACAAGGGGGAGAGATATAACATAGAAATCCATCCGTCCATCTGTCCACCTGTCTGTCTGTCCATCCATCTGTCCAAACTTTCTTTATGTCATAACTCGAACCTCCATACCAAATGGTTTTCTGACACCTTATGACCTCCCAATTCAGGACACAAATGCATAAATAGTTTCTTTTTATTGGAAATTAGGCTTTTACCACATACTTTGTTACTTTAATTCTTGCATGGTCAGTTTCACTGCGGTAAACAGGCTCTGTTTTACTGGTAAAATAGAACCCAGTCACCTGTTTTACTGATAAAATAGAACCCAGTCACCAATGCTTGGGGGGTGCAAACCCTCTCTAAAATGGGCAAGATGGCCTACTAACGCTCATCCCTGGTCTTGAGTTGATACTCATGTTGTGGTCATGATTAGCCATTGTGCAAAAAATATGTGATCTTAAACATTAATAAATAAATAAATAAATAAATGCATGGTCAGTACAACTTAATGATTGCATTTGCATCAGTGATTTCTTTTATCGGTTTTAGGAAATATTTAACCCTTTTGTTTGCAGTCAATTTTACTTAGTATTGCTAGCTTAAAGTTTCGGTTTAAAGTTTTGCTTTTCAAGGATGTATCTTTTATTCTTCAAACACTGTGATACAATGTCATTGTTTTTCATTTGGGGCATTTGGGTCTACTGACACTGTATACAGTGGTTTCAATTAATATTTGCATTAATTTAACCCTTTTCAAAACTGTTTTCGAATTGAGTTTCTTTAAATTTGAAATTTGGCTTCTAACACACACTTTGTCACTTTTTGTTCTTGCACAATCAATACAACTTTCAATAATTGCATTTACAGACCTGATTTCTTTTACTTGTATGCAGCATTTTTATGTGTACCCATACTATGTATGGTACACATAATGCCATCATTCGGGGTGGCCATCCGTCGTTCGTCCGTCCTTTGTCCGTCCGTCCATCTGTCCGTCCGGCATCCATATCCATTTCTTTGTCATTCGATAACTTGAAAAATATTGCTTGGATTGTCAAGTTACTTTATATTTGTGTTCAGGTTACTGATGTGCCGAGCTGTATAGTTTTTGGTGTAAATGTGATAATTTGATCCTGAGATATTAACCCTTTATCCTTCAAATTGAAAATTCCTCCAATCCCTTTGGCATTCGATAACTTGAAAAATATTGCTTGGATTGTCAAGTTACTTTATATTTGTGTTCAGATTACTGATGTGCCGAGCTGTATAGTTTTTGGTGTAAATCCGTTATTTTCATCCTGAGATATTAACCCTTTATCCTTCAAATTGAAAATTCCTCCAATCCCTTTGGCAATCGATAACTTGAAAAATATTGCTTGGATTGTCAAGTTACTTTATATTTGTGTTCAGGTTACTGATGTGCCAAGCTGTATAGTTTTTGGTGTAAATCTGATAATTTAATCCTGAGATATTAACCCTTTATCCTTCAAATTGAAAATTCCTCCAATCCCTTTGGCATTCGATAACTTGAAAAATATTGCTTGGATTGTCAAGTTACTTTATATTTGTGTTCAGGTTACTGATGTACCGAGCTGTATAGTTTTTGGTGTAAATCTGTTATTTTGATCCTGAGATATTGACCCTTTATCCTTCAAATTGAAAATTCCTCCAATCCCTTTGGCATTCGATAACTTGAAAAATTTTGCTTGGATTGTCAAGTTACTTTATATTTGTGTTCAGGTTACTGATGTGCCGAGCTGTATAGTTTTTGGTGTAAATCTGATAATTTGATCAGGAAATATTAACCCTTTATCCTTCAAATTGAAAATTCTTTCAATCTCTTTGACATGTGATAACGCAAAAAATATCAATCCAGTTGTCATGTTACTTTATATATTTATTCAGGTTACTGATGTGCTGCGCTGTATAGTTTTTTTTATGTAAATCTGATAATTTGATCCGGAGATATTAACCCTTTATCCATCAAATTAGACACTCCTCCAATCCATTTCTATATGTACCCATACCATGTATGGTGTACATAATGTCGGCATCCGTGGTGGCCCTCCGTCATACAGCTTTCTACTAGTTGCGTGTATGAGTACACATCTGACGATTTCATCAGCCTATTTTTTCTCATTACCTGAGCTTTACAGTTTGAAATATAAAGAAATGCCTTCTGCATACTTCTGTTGTTTTACAAAAGTAATACAGATAGGAAGGAAAAGAGAGTAAGGGACTTTGATGCTGGGTCCAAAACTTCGGGAGAGATGGGTGGAATCAATCCACCCCTCCCTCCACCCCATGTTATCCAGAAGATAAATCCAGTTCTCATTATACGATTCTCTTCAAATTTGATATTACTTTTTTATATGCCCATTTGTAAAAATGGTCATATTATGTAAATGGCCTGTCCGTCTGTCCGTCCGTCCAACTGTCCATGCCTCCTCCCTCCGCCCCGCCCCCCAGTCATTTAGGCAATTTTTCCAAAAATGCATTTTGAAGGAGTGGGAGTTATTAAATACAAACAAACAAAAGTTGACTACTATAACACACCACCACAACCCTGCTCCCCCCCACCCCCCCCCCCCCCCCCCCCAACCCCCTGTGTCATTTAGGCAATTATTCCTGAAATGCATTTTGAAGGATGGGGAGTTATTACATGTAAAAAAGAAAAAAATTACGCCTATAGCCCAACATTGTTTTATGTACTGCATCTTTAACCCTTTACCCAACACAAGTTGAAGCCAGGAGTACAAATTATCTTTCTGAAATGTCAGATTTTTTCATTTTTTACTTCTAACCATTGCTCATTAGTCCTTATTGGAACAAGCTCATCAAGCTTGTTGCATTAATAGATCATGAGGTATGTTTTGAGATAGAGAAATTAAAAAATAAAATTTGAATAGCAATTTTTGTATATCACGAGTCCAGATATGGCAGATTCGTTAGGTAAATGGTTAACAAAAAATGGCTCAGACTATTTTGTGTCTAAGCATTGCTTGCCATTGCTGTGGCAGTTGGGCTGCATGCGTGACATCGCTCTAGTTTTGTAACCAATGCAAACTTAAAAAAAATTAAAATTAAATGATTTATGTCTGATATTTTACCCAAGTTAATAAAATTGATAAATTTGTCCCTTGAGTGCACTCCAGGGACGAAATACACTACCACCCATGCTGTTCTGTTGATTATGAGCTCTAAAACCTAAATCAAACCAAGAACATGAACTTTGAAGAAATAATTACAAAAATTAAAAATAAAATAAAAAAACGCTCGTCCACATGCAATTTTATAAAAAATGGCCTGAGAAACAGAAGTTCTACTTTGTGGGGGCCTAATTTGTTGGGCAATATTTGGTCTCATTCCAGAAACCATTTGTCCACTTAACCAAAATAGGTATGCAGTATATTATTTGATGCCATGTACTTGATTTAAGCTGGAAAGATTTTTTCATGTTTCCAGAGGGACCCCCAGGAGCTAAAAATGGATAATGTCCACACAGGCATATCAGTGATTCTTTTGTGTGTCTACAGGGGCCGAATATGGGACTCCTTTTTCAATGGCATTTGGACATAATTTTTCCCAATTCTCCCAATCTCAATCCCCACTTGAACAAAAATTTTAATGCACAATTGGTGTTCTTAACTGGATAGTCATAAGGCCTCAGAAAACAATTGGTTTTCTGACACCTTATGACCTCCCAATTCAGGACACAAATTGTGCAATAAATTTAAATTGTTCACTTTGTGAAGCTTAAAATGTCTCTGAATTCAAAAGCAAATGACAAGTTATTCTTCATTAATAGCATAAGAACAGTGTAAAAGAGCCTGCAGAGGCTGGGGTGATTCCATGTAACTTTTTGTTATAAAACTTACTTGTAGTATACGTGCAGTTGCTTAGGTATCAGTCTTAATGTTCTCGCTCTATTCAAATGTAAAATTGCTTAGTCTTTGTCTGTTTCTTCCCCTCGAAAACAAATTCCCAACTGGAGTCCCCATGATGCAAATTTTCACATTGGCATGGGGCCCCAGACCCTTTCCTAAAAATGGCAGAAGAATCTGTGCATATTTGGAGAATTACTTGAGAAAAACAAGAGTAAATTGGTTAAATTTCTAGTTGCATTATGGGAAAAATTTCAGGCTTCTTGAAATTTCAGTATTTTCAAATTAGTATGCAGAGGGTTTATCAAAATCAGAATTAGGCCCTTAACTCTTTGCTCAACGTAGAGAATATCAAAATTAATTATTATACCCTCACTTTTTTTTTTCTAAAAAGTGGTGTATACTGAATTGTGCCTGTCTATACGTCCATGTATCCGTCTGAATATCCGTGCATCTGTTTGTGAGTCCGCATGTTTGTCCCCTCACACTCGTATGTCTGTTTGCATTATAACTTCAACATTATTGCTCGGATTTCGATGAAATTTGATATGGATGTTCACTATCATGAGATCTTTAAGCAGCATCAGTAGTTTTGCTGATGAAATATTTTTTCTGTGAGTTATGGCCCTTTGAATATACAAAAATAGGCTATTTTTTGTCTGTTCGCCTCATATCTCAGGTTTGGGTTATTGGATCTCAATGAAATTTGGATTGAAAATTGTTTAAGGGAATAGCTTTCAAATGAGTCTCCAATAATATTTCTTACTTTTCACTTTTTTGACTTATCCCCCTTTTTAACTTTGAAAATTTGGTGTTGCCTCATAAAATAGCCAGTTTTTTGTCTGTTTGCCTCATACTTCTGGTTTGGGTTTAGTGGCACTCAATGAAATTTGGAATGAAGATTGTTTATGGGAATAGCTTTCACAGTATCATGGTTCACTTCTTCTCTTGTCATTGTTTGGCAGTATGTACTGTGGGGGTATGTCCTGGGGCATGCCCCCCCCCCCCCCCCCCCCTGCTTGTTAGCTCACCTGACTGAAAGTCAGGGTGAGCTTTTCTTATCACTCTTCATCCGTCCGTCCGTCGTCCATCATCCGTCGTCCTGCATGAAGGTGGTGTTTGAGCCTCTTTCTCCTAAACCACTGGCCACATTTTAATTAAATTTCATGTAAGTAGTGTTTATATAGGGGCATTTTGATTTTTATGCAAATTAGGTTTCGGCTCATACTGAGCAGAGGGGTGTGGAAAAAATGGCCAAATATTTTGAAAATCTTCTTCTAATGAACTACCAGTAGCAGAGACTTGATATATGGTATACAGAGTCCTTTTGAGGTTTAGAATCAAGTTTGTTCAAGAGAAGTTTGTCAGGCATTATTTGCCTTCGTAATGGGAGAGGCAAAAATTTTGGCCACGCCTAAAATTTCTATTTTCCGAACCGTCAGGTCGATTTGATCCAAATTTGATATGAGATGATAATGGGTCATAAGTAGTTGATTGATACAAAAATTTTTTTTCTCAATGCCCCGTGGGAACCTCGAGAGCTAAAAATAGGAAAAACCATAAAACTGCCATATCTCCAAAACTACACTGCACAGAGAATTCTTATTTTGTATAAAGCTTACTTTTATCCAGTAGAATAGAATGATTAAAAGAAATCCCTATCGGTTTGATCACAAGGTACTTTTTTCAGGACTTTGAAAAAGTGCTGAGTCAGCACCTTTTAACACCGTAGGCAATGGGAAAACATTAAAAAATCTTCTTCTCCAGATCCAGCAGGCAGAATCTTTTGATATTTGGTATGCAACATTGTGGGGGTGGATCTGATTCAAGTTTGTTCAAATAGGCCCCCTGGATTCATATTTGGGCTCACTATAGAAGCCCGAAATCGAACTTAGTGCATTTCAGGCAAATTTCTTAAAAAAATCATCTTCTCCAGATTCAGCAGGCAGAATCTTTTGATATTTGGTATGCAACATTGTGGGGTGGATCTGATTCAAGTTTGTTCAAACTGGCTCCCTAGATTTATATTTGGGCTCACTATAGAAGCTCGAATTCGAACTTAGTGCATTTCAGGCAAATTTCTTTGAAAATCTTCTTCTCAAGATCCAGCAGGCAGAATCTTTTGATATTGGGTATGCACCATGCTTAGTGGGGTGAGATTCAAGTTTGTTCAAGCCATGTCCCTAGGTCCATATTTGGACTCACTGTGGGAGCTTGAATTGTAACTTAGTTCAAAATGAGGAATTTTCTTTAAAAATCTTCTTCAGATCCAGCAGTTGGAATGTTTTGATATTTGGTGTGCAGCATCCTTAGGGGGGTGAGATTCAAGTTTGTTAAAGCCAAGTCCCTGGGTTCATATTTGGGCTCCCTGTGGGAGCCCGAATTATAACTTAGTTCAATATGAGGAATATTCTTTAAAAATCTTTTTTTTAGATCCACTGGTCAGAATCTTTGGATATTTGGTATAAGCTTTTCTTAGGAGGAGCAGATGCAATTTGTTGAAATCAATTCTCTGGGTTGATATTTAGGCTACCATGTCAGGTGAGCGCCCTCAGGCCCCTTGGGGCCTCTTGTTTTAATTACTATTTTTTTACATTTTTCAAACGAATTTTAACAAAACCATATTATGTGACAACTTATTGGAATGAGCACGATGAGCTCGTTCCAATGAGAGGTCACATGGTATGGTTTTGTTGAAATATTTTAAAAAATTAATTTTTTTCTGCTGCTCAGTTTGTAAATTATGCAGGCGGATGCGGCCGCTTCATTAGGTAAAGGGTTAGAGATGAGAAAAAATCAAGGAATCTCAGGATATGGAAATTATTACAGAAAGAATAAAGATATGAGCAGCATTCAGTTAAATTTGCCGGCCAGTGTTGGGTTAATCTAATCATGTTTTTGAAATAGAAGTGTGCTGAATGCATCTTTATTAAATTCCTTGAGAAGAACATGTCTGACTACTTTTAAATTATTAATGAAGAAAAGCATCCAACTGATATTCACCAATTATTACATCAGGTGGTAGGGTAGATTGCCATTCATGGTGTGAATATTAAGATATAACGACTCAATTGTACTTTATTCTTATTAATCTGCAAAGGTGAGTGTTTCTAAATATGCTTTACCTTTCTCTGCAGCACAACATTTTCTATGCTATTTTTGCTTATGATCAATACAAATATATGTCCAAGGATACCAAGCATCAGGGGTAGATACAGAGGAGTAGGGCCTGCGAACCTTTGATTGGGGCTCGAGTCGAATCTCGAATCCGATCTCTGCTAAGGTTTCGATTCAAATGAAATCTCAAATCCTGATGTCAGTCAGTATAGTGATACTGTGATACGTTAGACGAGCCCAAAACTGTTGGAATCGTGGTGAAAACTGTGAATATACAATGTAATCTGTTGCTTTTGGTGATAGAATGTTCTCTGTTTGATCAGCCTTATTGATCTATGCAGGGCAGAAATAGCAATTACGTGAACATTATTTTCTATCCTGAAAGTGGTAGGTATGCGAATGTATTAACTTCTTGCATGCTGCTGGCAGATTTTCCTGCCCAGGACAGGATATCTCTTGCCACTGCTATAAGCATAATTTGGGTACATTTAAGCAAATTGTCCATCTATAAATGGCATGGATTTTTTCACTAATGATTTCTTGAGTTAAATTTAGTTGAATTTTTCATCAAATCTAGCCATGGCTGCTGTAAAGCAGCCCTGACTAGATTTGTTGAAAAATATTTTGGAAACACTCAGTGGGTGAAGAGTTAACGTTGATACTGTCAAATATGATGGACGCACATGTCTTTTAAATGGAAGTGCGACTGGTTTCGAAATGTCAAACCTCAGTGATTGGTTTCGAGCCAAATCGAATCATCGCCATGGTTTTGAGCCAAATCAAATCTCGAACCATTTGCAGGTCCCTACAGATGAGGCATCCAGAGTGTATGCCACTCCTATTTTTTTACCTGCGTCGCCAGTGGCAGAACAGGTATAGTAACCGCTCGACTCTGTCCGTCAGTCCGTCCGTCCGTCCGTCAGTCCGTCCGAAACACTTTTTCCGTCAAAGTTTTCTTGGCTTATATGAAAGGGAATGATTTTATATGTGGTCTGCTGCTTCATAATGATGAGTTGTATCGTGTAAGCAATTTTCAGATCTGCCGTGCAGCCACTTCCTGTTTGCCGATACTTTGAAATTTTACTGTACCCACTGAACATTGAAATTTTCCGTCAAGGTTTTCTCGGCTTCTATGCAAGGGATTGATTTTATATTTGGTCCGCTGCTTCATAATGATGAGTTGTATCGTGTAAACAATTTTCAGATCTGCCGTGCAGCCACTTCCTGTTTGCCGATACTTTGAAATTTTACTGTACCCACTGAACATTGAAATTTTCCGTCAAGGTTTTCTCGGCTTCTATGCAAGGGATTGATTTTATATTTGGTCCGCTGCTTCATAATGATGAGTTGTATCGTGTAAGCAATTTTCAGATCTGCCGTGCAGTCACTTCCTGTTTGCCGATACTTTGAAATTTTACTGTACCCACTGAACATTGAAATTTTCCGTCAAGGTTTTCTCGGCTTCTATGCAAGGGATTGATTTTATATATGGTCTGCTGCTTCATAATGATGAGTTGTATCGTGTAAGCAATTTTCAGATCTGCCGTGCAGCCACTTCCTGTTTGCCGATACTTTGAAATTTTACTGTACCCACTGAACATTAAAATTTTTCGTCAAACTTTTCTCGGCTTCTATGCAAGGGATTGATTTTATATTTCATCTGGAGCCTGATAATGATCAGTTGTATCATGTATGCAATTTTCAGATCTGCCATGCAGCCACTTCCTGTTTGCCGATTCAATTGCATGCAGCGACGCAGGTCCAGACCCGGTATTGGTCTTGGCTTGTTGTAACTGAAGTTTTTGTCACAAACAGTGACACCAGGGGGCATGGTATTTTCGGCAAGGGCACATGGACATCCACCACAAGAGTGTGCCATTGGGGATAATACAGTGAAACCCTGTTAATTGAAGAGCCACTTTGCCAATGAACATTATTCAATTAACAGGAGTGTTCAAATTACAGGGATTGTGTCACTTTCCTGTTTTCTAGAGAAGTGACCCTGGCTGTCGAAAGTGTCCTGAACTCCAGTAAAGAAATAAATAAATCATATAATTTGGCCAGATTTCCCTGATGCTTGCAATATAGCTTTGGGACTATGTATTGAATTAAACAATGCAACAGATAAATAATTTAAAAAAAAAAAAACCCAAAGAGTTTGGCAGAGAAAGTAATTGGCATCGATGGTGTCATATACATGTCGCCGCTGCTTGCTTTTCTCTAAAACTTGAGATCTAATATATTCTTGTTTGTGGCATTTCCTATTAAACGTCATGCATAATTTACACTAAATAGGACTTTGGCCCGACACTGGGAATCTAATTAGCCTCCTCAAGGAAACTTTTTTCTCAAGGAGTTGAACCAGTGATAATGGCGAAGACCTATAACAAGGGGATGCAAACTGTCTTTCTAAGGGGTAAAAACCTGAAACCTAAAATAGGCGACAAGAAGAAGAAAAATACCAGCTCCTTTTCTCAAACCATGTGGGATACAATACAGTGGATCTGTATTTGTTGTTGTGTCCAAATTAAACTAATTTAAAGGCCTGAGGTCATGACCTCATGGAAATTCTCTGTCCACTTTTCTGCCCACAGCACTATAATCTCAACTTTTGGAAAAGAAGCGTGAGAACATTGCATCTCAGATACTGCTTTGCTTCTTTTTCTAGATTCAATCCTAGTCATGTGATATTTTCTAAATGAAACATATGTCATTCGATGTCACTGCCCCAACTAGATTGCAAATGAGGGGATTTTCAACTTGTTTTGGCGATATATAGTTTGTCCAGGTTTCTCTGATGATTGCAACATAGCTTAGGGCCTAAACATCGAATCAAACAATGCAATGGATAAATAATTAAAAAAAAACCAAAGAGTTTGCCAGAGAAAACCAATTGGCATTGACAGTGCCATTACGATACTGTCAGCAGCGATTGCTTTTCTCTGGTGAACTCAGTATAATCATTTCTTTAAAGATTGCGATCTAATATATTCATGTTTGTGGCATTTTGTATTAACCCTTTACCCAACTAAATGCCTGCATCTGCCCGCGTAATATGCAAATTCAGCAGCTGAAAAAATATTATTTTTCGAAAAATTTAAACAAAACCATATCATGTGACCCCTTTTTGGAACGAGCTTGTCAAGCTCGTTCCAAAGAGGGGTCACATGATATGGTTTTGTTGAAATTTTTGAAAAAATTTTAAAAATGATATTTAAAATAATAAATTTTGAAATCGTCTGCGTTGGGTAAAGAGTTAAATGTCACACATAATTTACATTCAAATAGGACTTTGGCTTGAAACTGAATGGGACCAGGTTCTATGCAAATGAGAAAATAACAATCACATGACGAAAATGAGAAGAAACCCTATTTGCTTTAGGGAGTTGTGAAAAGGGTACGTTTCTTCCACACAGGCACATACTGCTTCCAGGTTTCTCCAGCTCATCCTCGGTTTGTATTGAAATGTGCAATGAAGTTCAGTAAACTGGGTCTAGACCAAGTCTTTCATGAGGTCCAGACATAATTTACTGGACAAGTTTTGTAAATTTCACTATAATGACTATATATAATGAACATCTCAACATTCGAAAATTTCCAAATCAGCATGACTTGAATTGAATTATCGGGATGATTTTAAATCAAATTGAATTCAAGGCTTCGCACGACCCAAACTGACAGCGGATTTAGTGGCTTGACAATTCATGTATTAGCCCGTTGCTTGCTTGCTCTGCAGTAGTAGGGACTTGCGAATCACACATTTTCGAATCAAATCGAATCTTGAATCGAATCACATCTGTTATTCGTAAACAAATCAAACCTTGAATTGAATCAGAGGCATCTTGAAGATGGCCGATGAGAGGTGGGGTGCTATAAACATGATTTGTTCTGACTGTGATGGCTTACGTTCTGACTGATAAAATCGTTGAAGGCATGCCTTTATGATGTAGTTGGAATATTACCCTGTCATGGGTTCTAAACTTAACATTGATTCTAAACTTTAAATTTGCATTTAACAGTGGTGGGGACTAGTGAAACTGGAATTAGCATGGTTGGAGGCATTAGTTCAAATGTTGTTTATGTTAATGTAGTGGAAGTTACACTCAGTCTTTTATTTCAACATTATTAGCTCACCTGAGCGAAGCTCAAGGGGAGCTTTACTGATCACTTTCCGTCCGTCGCCCATCGTCTGCCGTAAACTTTACAAAACCGACTTCTCCTCCAAAACCACTAGCCCAATTTTATTCAAATGTTGGGTAAATGTTGAGTAAATGTTTATTACCTAATGCCAATTCGGATTTGTTCAAATGAAGTTGCCCCTCTTCCTGGGTGGTGCCACTCCCCCAAGGGGCACCAAAATCTTAAATAATCTTCTTCTCATGAACCAGCAGTAACAGAGACTTGATATTTGGTCTGCAGCTTCCTTTTGTGGTGTGGACTCAGATTTGCTTAAGAGAAGTTCAAGGAGCTATATTTGCCTTCGTTATGGGAGGGGCAAGAATTTTCGCCCCGCCCACAATTTGTATTTTCCAAACCGAGAGGCAGATTTGAACCAAATTTGATATGAGGGCTTATTGGGTCATAAGTACTTAATTTATGCCAAAAAATATTTTCTCGTCGCCCCACGGGAACCGCAGGAGCTAAAAATAGAAAAAAATTAAAACGCCCATATCTCCAAAACTACATGGCACTGAGAATTCCTATTTGGTGTGAAGCTTCCTTTTTTGACCAACTGAATGGAATGGTAAAAAAAAATGCTATCAGTTTTATCATGGGGTACATTTTTGGGACTTTGATAAAGTGCTGAGTCAGCATTTTTTAACACTGTAGGTAATGGGAAAAACATTTAACACTACTTTTCTCCCAAACCACTGCTCCAAAAGCTTTCAAATTTCACATATAACATCTTTGGAAGATTGTTTCACATGTTTATTAAAATCAATTCCCTGGGTCCATATTTGGGCTCTCTATGGGAGCCCAAATGTTTAAATTAGTGCACTATGAGGAATATTCTTTAAAAATCTTCTTCTTCAGATCTACCAATAAGAATCTTTTGATATTTGGTATGCAGCATGCTTAGGGGGTGAGATTCAAGTTTGTTCAAGCCCTGGTTTCATACTTGGGCTCACTGTGGGAGCCCGAATTGTAACTTAGTTCAAAATGAGGAATTTTCTTAAAAAATCTTCTTCTTCAGATCCAGCAGTTGGAATGTTTTGATATTTGGTGTGCAGCATCCTTAGGGGGGTGTGATTCAAGTTTGTTAAATCCAAGTCCCTGGGTTCATATTTGGGCTCCCTGTGGGAGCCCGAATTATAACTTCGTTCAATATGAGGAATTTTTCTTTAAAAATCTTCATTTTCAGCAGTCGGAATGTTTTGATATTTGGCATGCAGCATCCTTAGTGGGGTGAGATTCAAGTTTGTTCAAGCCATGTCCCTAGGTTCATATTTGGGCTCATTGTGGGGGCTCGAATTGTAACTTAGTTCAATATGAAGTATATTCTTCAAAAATCTTCTTCTTCACATCCACCAGTCAGAATCTTAAGTCAAGTTTGTTCAAGCCAAGTCCCTGGGTTCATATTTGGGCTCCCTGTGGGAGCCTGAATTATAACTTAGTTCAATATGAGAAATATTCTTCAAAAATCTTGTTCTTCACATCCACCAGTCAGAATCTTTTGATATTTGGAAAACGGCATCCCACTGGTTGTGAGATTCAAGTTTGTTCAAGCCAAGTCCCTAGGTTCATATTTGGGCTTCCTATGGGAGCCTGAATTATAACTTAGTTCAATATGAGGAATATTCTTTAAAAATATTTTTTTTTTAGATCCACTGGTCTGAATCTTGGGATATTTGGTATAAGCTTTTCTAAGGAGGGGCAGATGCAACTTGTTGAAATCAATTCCCTGGGTTTTATATTCAGGCTACCATGTCAGGTGAGTGCCCTTAGGCCCCCCTGGTGCCTCTTGTTTATGTACAAATTCCATCTGAACTATATGTTTTGTGAGATGACGAAGAAGATACCAAGCTACATTCATGTGAAGAAGAGTTGAGAGAGCAGCCAATTTCAAATTGAACTGAATACCAGCTTGACATTTGAAATCGAATGGAAGCTTGAAGCTTTGCAGGGCCCTATGCTGCAGCCAACAAAAAATACATCAAATATTTTTTCCAATTCAGTTTATAGGAGAGCGCATCTTGACACTCTTCAATAAAATGTATCAAAACAATTATTTATAAACAAAATCCTGTCAAACTAAGGCTGCCCTTGCTGGTAAATTGGTATCTTTAAAAAAAACCCACTCCTGTAACAAATTACCTTTGAAAAATAATTTAGCACTCTATGGTAGAGTTTTTCAAAAGTGAATCATCTCTACCAGTTAATGCAGAGGCTGAGGTGATCAACCAAGAACACAGCAACTTATTGTATGAGTATTTTTTATATTTAAAGCATTTTTACCCTATCCCAATACCCAATCCAATTTCGTATACTCATATTATGTTCATTTATGATACCTGTTGTGGCTTCCGGTTTCACCACTATTTCCATGATCGGCGCTAGATCTGCTTTTCAAATGATTTTTTTTTTCAAAATGAAAAAGCAAAAAAGCTGTCGTATTTTTGAAGTATCTTGATCTCTGTGGGACCCAAACGTTTTCATTTGTGACTAATTGTGGTAGAAATATATATTTAATCATGTTTCTTGTCATAATGTTTGCTTACAAACAGCACTTGTAATCACTATCGAATGTTTCACATTTATGCAGCAAGAGAATATACCTATCATGTGGAATATATATTGTTATTACCATAAATGAAACCATATTTTTAGCGTAAAAATGTTGTTAAAGTTTCAGTTTTTATGCCCTCCGACTTAAGTCGGGTGGCATATAGTGATTGAAGTGTGCGTGTGTCTGTCCATCCACGGTCAGTCCATCCATCCATCCGTCCGTGTGTGTGTGTGTCCGAGCAAATAACTCGAAAACTGTTAGGGCCACAGTCATCAAACGTCACACAATTATAAAGGACCATGGGAGGATGTGTCACACACCATAGCCGGGTTCGCACCTTCAAGGTCACATTTCAAGGTCACACTAAAAATCGGTAAATATTTGTGTCTCAGCCTTACTGCGGTAAACCAGTTCCGCTTTACTAGTAAAATAGACCCAGTCACCAATGCTTGGGGTGAAAGTCCTCTAAAATGGGCAACATGTTGATCAACGATTGACTATCCTTGACTTCATCGCCATGTTGTGTCACGATTAGCCATTGTGCATAAATATGTGACGTTAACCACCCACAAACAAACAAACTTTGTGTCTCAGCCATAACTCAGAAACGAATCATAGTACAATTGTTAAACTTTTTACAAATGTTAAGGACAGTCAGAAGGTGTGTCATGTATAATAGTTTCCGCCCCATCTGCAAGGTGAAGGTCACAATTGACCTTCATATGTTCAGGGTCACAAATCAACTGTTAGGGCCACAGTCATCAAACTTCACACAATTATAAAGGACCATGGGAGGATGTGTCACACACCATAGCTGGGTTCGTACCTTCAAGGTCAAGGTCACATTTCAAGGTCACACTAAAAATTGGTCAATATTCGTGTCTCAGCCATAACTCAGAAACGAATCATAGTACAATTGTTAAACTTTTTACAACTGTTAAGGACAGTCAGAAGGTGTGTCGCGTATAATAGTTTCTGCCGCATCTGCAAGGTGAAGGTCACAATTGACCTTCATATGTTCAGGGTCACAAATCGTGTCTCAAGCATAACTCCAAAGCTATTAGGGCTACAGTCATCAGACTTCACACAATTATAAAGGACCATGGGAGGATGTGTCGCACACCAAACCGGGTTCGTACCTTCAAGGTCAAGGTCACATTTCAAGGTCGCACTAAAAATCGGTCAATATTCGTGTCTCAACCATAACTCAGAAACGAATCATAGTACAATTGTTAAACGTTTTTTTACAAATGTTAAGGACAGTCAGAAGGTGTGTCGCATATAATATTTTCCGCCGCATCTGCAAAGTGAAGGTCAGGGGGGAGGGGGATTGCGTTACCTTAATAACATTCTTCTTGTTTGTTCTTAATTTTAGTAGATACAGCCCCTATAAAACTACCTGGAAAAGTCCTGGATGTTGTTCCCTCTGAGACCTATGAATCCTGTATTAACTTTGTACCTAATTTGAGCAGCAGACAACACATTAAAAAAACTTCTTGAATAAGGCCTAAAAGAGTAAAAAATCTGCTTCTCAGGCCCTCTCACATGGTTCTTTTGGCTGCCGCATGCTCTCTGCTAACCAATGCAATGTTAAAAAAAATTTAAATGGTATACGTCTGATCTTTTACCCAAGTTGATAAAATTTATAAATTTGTCCTGTGAGTGCAACAAGGCTTTGCAATGCTTTAGCATTGCAATGCCTTCATGCACTGAAGGGATGAAATACACCAGCACCCATGCTTGTCTGTAGATTATGAGGCCTAAAACCTAAAACAAACAATGAACAGTAACTTTTGATGGCAAAGAAATAATTACAAAAATAAAATATAAACCGCCCGTCCATATGCAATTTTACAAAAAATGGCCTGAGGAACAGAAGATCTCTTTATGGGGCCTGAGAATTTTCATTTTTTGCCACAAAACCATAATATGACCCCCTCATTGGAACGATTTTGACAAGCTTGTTACTTTGATGGATTATTTTGTTGGGAAAATTAATAAAATTTGAATGCTGTTTTTTTGTGAATGCATGTAGGTCAGGTCAGAGCCTTTATATTAAGTAAAGGATTAGTTCTTTTAACCCAAACCAAATTTCAGAGGGCACTTGCAAAACAATTTCTTGAATAACTAAAAATTTTCATTCTTTGCCTCAAAAACATAGTTTATGACCCCCTCATTGGAACAAGATTGGGCATGCTTCAATCAGGTGGCATAAGCTATGTTTTTGATATATAAATGTAAAATAATAAAATTTGAATTGCTGTGTTTGTGAATAGCTGTTTTTTGTCATTATGTTGGAAAGGAGTTAACTAATTTTTAAATGAATAGAGTATGCTGTGTGATGATTTGCTGTACTGAAAGTGTTTCTCAACCCTCAAGTCTCCAGACAGCCACAAACAGCCCCTTTTATAATATTGCATTAAAAAAAGTTGTCTCAAATGTACAGTTCCTTAACTGGTAGAGTGCTGAATGCCCATATTTGGGCTTTACTCTGAAGGGCAGGTACTACAACTGAAAGACTTCATAATCGATGGATATGCTTCATTTATATCTTTTAAATGAAATTTCTTAGTCTGTATGGATTTGCTTTGTTATGCCCCTGACTTGAAAAGTTGAAGAGGTATCTTGTGGAGACCTCCTTCCATCCATCTGTCCATCCGTCTGCTCGTCCATCCATGCCAACAATTTCCCTTGTATCTCAGCCACTGCTGCTCTGACTTGCATGATATTTGGTGTTGTGATAGAGCATCATGGGGGAACGATACCTGTATAGCGTGAGTTTCTTCCACACATTTTTTCAGAGTTACAGTCCTTTTTCACTCTTACGACTTCGAAAATTTTTGGCAGGTCGGGGCCATTGGCCCATGCTTTGCATTGCACCTCTTGTTAGAATTTATGGGAAAGTGTCTGTCGGCACTCACCTATAAATTATAACAAGGCAAAGACATGTTAACAAACTTTTATGTCCCAACATATTTTAGTACCCTACCAGTTAAGAACTTTTTTGGTTGACTGCATTTATTTTTACAGTGTTTTTACATCATTGTTGGCTGCCTGTACAGGCAGCCAACAATGATGTAGAAACTCTGTTAAGTCATCTGCTCTAGTGTACATGTATATATGGTAATTATTAAGGTAAAATTTATCTGAGGACTTAAAGGTTAAATATGGGAATCATTAGATGAGCAGTCACATGTAGCCTTTTGAAACAAACTAGGTCAGCCATAACAAATAAGTACCCCCACTTTATCTTGTTTTAGAAGCTTTAATTTGTATATCCATAGATGAGTAATTTGGGTGTTAATTTTATTTTGTAATTTGAAAAGTCTGGAGTAATAGCATTTATTGAGTTTCAATGCCTATTTGTGACTCTCATTGCATTTGAAGTGGTCTCTACAATTGAGTTCAGAAAATGTCCAAAAATAAACATTCTTGTCAGAATGATTTAGATAAGGAATAAGACAACTCAGAAACCAGGTGCGTATTTTTTTAAAACGACATTTCGCCTGCTCAGATTTTCAAAAGTTTGGGCGATGGAAGGCATTCAAATGGTATTGAGTGACTGGAATGTGGGAGGCATCACCATTGCCGAACCAGGAAGTGAGCAATGCTTTATTGATATTGTAAACAAGTTCTATTTTACTTGTATAAAAGGACATTGTAAGTAATGCCTGTGGTGATTGGCCTCTCCAGTGGGCAGCATCAGCAGCAAAATATCCACCCCATTTCATTTTACATCGTTAACGGTGTGTATCACCCATAGATGAAGGTCTAGAGTCTCCTCTGGAAAATGTTTTAACCCTTTACCTAACATGAAAAGCAGGGGGTGCGGTGGCTCATTAGAGAGAGGTGCAGGCTGCAAGCCGAGAGGTTCTCAGTTTGAATCCCATCTGCGGCAACTGTGTTGTGTCCTTGGGCAAGACACTTCACCCTCATTGCCCATGTGGGGGCATGGTTGTGTGTACTAAGGCGTACTGCACGTCGATGGTGCACTTGTCTTCAACCAGTGCTAACCCTGCTTGTGTGGAGTTAGTATATTGGGGAGCATGACAGTTGCTCGTCATCGCTGTGGTTCTCTCCGGTACTCAGGCTCCCTCCCTCTACTCATAAAACTGTCCGACACGAGGTAATCCTGGCTGTCGAAAGTGTTGTTAAACCTCAATAAATAAATAACATGAAAAGCAGACGACACATGCAAACAAAATTCTTAAATAACTTATTTTTTTAGCTCAACTTTGGCAAAGCCAAATTTGAGCTTTTGCCATGGCCCATCATCCGTCTGTCTGTCTGTCTGTCTGTCTGTCTGTCTGTACGTCAACAATTGGATACGGCTTGGGCTAGAGGCCGTATTTATGAACCGATTTTTACGAAACTTCTTGGGTACCTTTGTTATGACCGTGGGACAAGAACGAGTGTTCTTGGGTGTGGTCCAAAATTCAAGATTGCTGCCAGCCGCCATTTTGTACCGACGATGCAGAAATATGTTTTTTGTACAGAACTTCCATATGAAAGCTCTGATTTGAATAATTTTTTGTATGAATGTTTAGTGCCATGAGATACATCACATATCATACAGGTTTTTTTCTCGTGCTTAAATTATGCAAATTAGACTAATTTTGATTTATTTAGTGTTACTTTCAGCACTGTCAGTGCAAATGCCAATACGGCTCGGGCTAGAGGCCGCATTTATGAACCGATCTTTACGAAACTTCTTGGGTACATTTGTTATCACCGTGGGACGACAACGAATGTTTTTGGGTCCGGTCCAAAATTCAAGATGGCCGCTGGCAACCATTTTGTTCAAAATTAGGGGCAATCAGATTTTTGCGCAGAACTTCCACATGAAAGCTCTGATTTGAATAATTTTTTGTATGAATGTTTAGTACCATGGGATACATCACATATAATACAGGTTTTTTTCTCACACAGTAAGTACACATGTCAATACGACTCGGGCTAGAGGCTGTATTTATCAACCGATCTTCACGAAACTTCTTGTTGGGTACCTCCGTCATCACCTTGGGACGAGAACGAGTGTTTCTTTGTGCGGTCCAAAATTCAAGATGGCTGCCAGTGGCCATTTTGTACCGAAATTAGGTCCAATCAGTTTTTTGTCACAACTTCTTTTCAGCTCGTATTTAGGAACTGATCTTCACTAAACTTCTTGGGTACCTTTATTTTCACCTTGGGACTTGAATGAGTGTGTTTTGGGGTGCCTCTGTTATCACTGTGCTGTGAGAACAAATATTTTGGGGTTCAGTCAGACCCACTCTGGGACTCAAAGATTTCTTTTCTAGTTTAGTATCTGTCTGTCACCCTCCTTTACAATACTTTACCTATATATTTGTTACAGGCTACGGTCAGTATTTATGTACAGACCGTTACAATACTTTATATGTACCTTTGTTATCAGGTCATTACCTAGATGTTTGTCATTGCTGTGTCACATACTATACATGTACATGTCTTGACAAGTTGAACTACAGTGTCATTGACACTTTCATTCATTTTTTGTGTCAAAAACATAGCTTATGACCCTCATCGAGCTCATTCCAATGAAGCTATGTTTTTGAGACAAAAAATAAAAAAATACTGAAAATTCAATGGTAATTTTTGTGAATAGCACTTAGCAGTTTTGGCCATTACATTAGGTGCTATGGGGAGCATAGTCTCATACTGAGCACTCTTCAAAGCCACTTTATTTATTTATTTACTTATTAATTGGGGTTTAATGACACTTTAAATAACCAGAGTCACCGCATGTCGGACAGTTTTACGGGTGGAGGAAGCTGGGGTACCCAGACAGAACCACCAAGCAATGGTGATCAGTTGTCAGGCTGCCCAACATACTAACTCCATGCAAGCAGGGTCAGCATTGGTTGAAGACAAGTGCACCATTGACGTGCAGTACGTCTTAGTACTCAATGCCACCGTGCCCCCACATGGGCAATGGGGGTGAAGTGTCTTGCCCAAGGACACAGTGCAGTTGCCGCAGGTGGGATTCGAACAAGGACCCCTCGGCTTGCATCAATTGTAAAATACAGGAAAGAACTACAGGTTATGGCAGGTTGCCACCGGTTACGACAGAGTAATACAACATAAGTTTATTAAATTACCATCTTAAAAGACTTTCTGCCAAAATAAGTAGCAACAACTAATGTGCGATCACTATATTGGGCACAGCTTTTAACGCCTTGAATTTGTGGTATTCTAAACACCTGATTAGCACTCCTTACAAACTATTGCCACGTATGTGGCAGTATCCAAAAATGGGTTCAGTGTATTTCATATAACAGTTTCAAAATAAAAATGGAGTTTCTCTTATTTTCTAGCTCACCTTGACGTTGTCAAGCTGAGCTTATCTACTCGCTCTCCGCCAGTCACCCAGTGTCCTTCAACATTATGTTTTGGACTTTTCCTTCAAAACCACTGGGCTAATTCAAGTGAAAGTTTGTGTGAGTGATGGTACCGAAGGGGCATTGCATTTTTGTTCAACTCAACAGGCCCAAGTCCCAGAGGGAGGAGGTGGGGGAAAATTCTTCAAAATTTTTTTAAAATCTTTTTCTCATGAACCAGTGGGTACAATGACTTGATATGTGGTATGGAGCTTCCTTTTGAGGAGTAGAATCAAGTTTGTTCAAAAGCTGTTTGTGGAGCAATATTTGCCTTTGTAATGGCAGGGGCAGGTTTTTTGGGCCCACCCAAAATGTCTATTTTCTGAACCGATGGTCCGATTTGAACCAAATTTAGTATGTGATATCATTGGGTCGTAAGTACTTAATTCATGCACAAAACAATTTTCCCATGTTCCTGTGGGAACCCCGGGAGCTAAAAGGTGAAATATTTTCAAATGCCCATATTTCCCAAACCACACAGAACAGAGAACTGTTATTTGGTTTGAAGCATCATTAAGACCAGTAGAATTGAAGGGTAAAAAAAATGCCTTTCATTGTGTCTGGGTGTTTTGAAAGGGGTTGGGGGGGGGGGGGGGGGGGGGGAGGGGAGGGCATCGAAAAATTGCTGAGTCAGTATACTTGCAAAAATTTTTAAAAATTTGCTCCAGAACCAATGGGCAGAGTCTTTTGATATTTGGGATACAGCATCCATAGGGGGGTCAGGTACAAGTTTCTTAAAATGATACCCCTTGGTTCCTATTTGGGCTCAATACAGGAGCCCAAATTTTTAACTTAGGGCAATATTGGGAATAGTCTTTAAAAAACTTCTTCAGAACATGATCAGTCAGAATCTTTTAATGTTTGACATACATCATTGTTATGCGGATCAGATTCCAGATTGTTCAAATCAAGTCCCTCGGTTAATATTTGGGCTTCCTATGAAAGCCCGAATTTGAAATTAGTGCAATATGGGGGATAATCTTTAAAAATCCCAGGTTAATATTTGGGTTTCCTATGGTAGCCCAAATTTTAACTTAGTGCAATATAAGGAAATTTCTTGAAATCTTCTTCTTCAGATCCACCTGTCAGAATGCTTTCATATGTGGTATGCAACATCTCTAAGGGGTTGAGATTCAAGTTTGTTCAAACCAAGTGCCTGGGTTAATATTTAGGCTCCCTATGAGAGTCCGAATTTCAACTTAGTGCAATATGAGTGAATTTCTTTAAAAATCTTCTTCAGATCCACCAGTTAGAATTCTTTCATATTTTGGTATCTCTATGGGGGTCCGATTCAAGTTTGTTCAAATCGGGTCCCTGTGTTAATATTTGGGCTCCCTATGGTAACCCAACTTTTAACTTAGTGCATTAGTGCTATATGAGGAAATTTCTTTAAAAATCTTCTTCAGATTCACCAGTCACAATACTTTGATATTTGGTGTACAGCATGTCTAGGTGGATTGGGGGGGGGGGGGGGGGGGGGGGGGGGAGAGGGGCAAATTTGTTCAAATGATGTCTCTGGATCACTATTCCGAACTCTTAGTCCAATTTTAACACAATTTGATATGCAGCATAGATGGGCAATAGATATTTTATTTATATGAAAAAATTAACCCTAGCTATCATTGGACTCATTGTGTGCTCAAAATAGAAACAATTCCAAGATAATTTTATAAGGAGCCATGTAGCTGAAGAAATGGGAATTTTTTATTAAGTACCCTCTAGAGGTGTGTAACTAAGATTAATCCACATAGGTTGTATCACGGTGCTTTTTTGGAGAGCTCCACTTTTTACATTATGATTAACTGAAGAAAAGGCATGATGCTTGGACTATTTTAGTCACTCCTGAGGGGCTCAAGGATTGACAATGGATCCTATGGAGATTGATTTCTTAATGTATATTCATTCTTGGCCTCTGTTTATATTGTTTTCTATTCAAGGTGAGTGCTTCAGGTACAGACCCCGTGCATCAGTATTTAGAAGGTTAATCTTTCCCTCTAGTATATGTCTGATTGTAAACATCACCAGTGGATGAAATGGTTTCGCGCGCCAAAGGTGCGCAAGGACAGTTTGGGGACAAGCCCCTTTCGACCCTCTTTAACAGTATGTGATTCGGTTTGTCTGGTCTGGCCGTGGTAAAGGAGGAAAGTGTTAAGATGCTTAGCGGCGTCAATGATTTCGTCTGCTTTTCTTAGGAGGAGGTGGCTGAGTTGGTGATACCCCCTTTGGTGGTGTTGAAGGAGTGGTGGAGGGCTGACTCGGTTGGTAAGGTCTGGCCCTCGCAGCTGCCGGTGGTGAAGAGCTTTTTGGTGTTGTTCTCAGGTAGTGGTTGCTGAGACTCTCTAATCCTATTCTGAGCATGTTGCCTTTGCACCCGCGATCTCTCAAGGCCTTAATATGGGCTTGTAGAAATATAAGGTGGTCGTCGTCTCTGGCCTTTTCTCCTAGGATACTTTCCACGGACTCCGTGGTGTTTGCTTCCTGGATGGTGTCCCAGGCGGAAAAAGCAGGAAGAGCAAGAGTGGGTTTAGCGACAGGTGCGATGTCAGCCTCAACTTCCTGCTCCACAAACAGACTATCCTTCTCCATCTCCTCTTCGGGGGAAGAGTGTGATGGGCTGGAGGTTAGACTATTACCTGGCGAACCAGGTCCTCCGGACCTTCCACCGGAGTGGAGGGTACCGAGCTGGACATGGAACAAACAGGGGTAGCAGGCATTGAGCGTTCAATGCCATGATTAGTCTCCCTCTCTTCCTTCTCCGTCCTTTTCTTTTCCATGAACACCGTCAGTCGGCGGGCATCGCGTCGTCTGGCGGAAGGTCTCTTCTTTCTTTTCCTTTTCTTCTTCTGGCTGTCCTTTGTCTGTGTTTGGCGCTTGTCATCATCCTTTTGCAGGTCCGAGTCACTTGGAGGGTGACCAGTGCAGGGGGAAATCCCCTCACAAAAGGTACTACACCTCTCCAAGGACGTCGGTTCGGCTTCTCTATCAATATCCACTGTCAGGTGAATTTTACCCTTGAGCACCTGGATACTCCAGGTGGTAGCAAGGGTAGTCTTCACTCTGACAAGTGTTTCCTGGATAACAAGTGGGAGCTCCATTGTTTAGTAGTTAGCACCTCGGAGTCCAAGGTGCGAATGACTATGGTGTCGTTGAACATCACCAGCCTTCCTGAGACTATATATATACTCATGAAAGTCATGAAGTGAGTAGTGTTTAGATGTACTTGATTTTCCATTGGTCAATTGAGTTCTGCAGTTATCTGCAGTGTCCAGTCTAGGGCATTCTCCTAGCAATCTGCTGTACCAATTGTTGTATATTTTTTGTGGCTGTGAATAAAATAATAAAAAGAATAGTTATATTAGTGGCTTGGAAGCTTCTGCAGAAATGCATGGCGATTCTCCGTTTCTCAATGGAGTGAATAGGAACACCTTTTCCATGTTTATCAGGTGTCAAGATGTTCTTGTTCTTGGGAATGCCACAGTTTAGCATTGTCACGTGGACATTAGAACTCGCCACACTGTGAGGGGTTCATGTTGTGTGTTTATACTTGCACACCATGATGTATTGGTATTGTTGACCATGGCTGTGTGAATGAAACATGAATCATTGTAAACCTCTGATAGGATAAAAAAAAAAACCATGTGTTACACTTTCATCCGTCTGTGAGTTGTTTATACTTTCAACTGTGGTTACACTAATAAATATAGAATATAGGAGCCTGCTAATCATTCTTGGCTCTTTGGGAACCCAGGGAAGTGAAGCAGTGCTTGTTTGTTGTGGTAAACAAGCTTTGTTTTACTGGTAAATTAGGACTCGGTAGTCAGTGCCTGGGGTGGACATCCTATAAAATGGGGAACATTTGTATAAACGATTGGCTGGACACCTTTAGCCATTGTGCAGAAATACATGACCATAAACACTAATAAAAAAAATCATTATTGGAGAGTCATTAATAAAATATAGCTGTCTAAAGGGGTAGCCTCACAGAATTCACCCTCTGCAGGCCTCATTTTGCAGATGGCAGTTTGCTTATTTCCTGGCTTTGTTTCTGATCATAAAATAAAAAATATATTCAGATTTCTAGTAGACATTATTTCATAGTTATGGCCCTTGAGTGTGCAAAAACATTTTTTAATTTCTGCACAGTAATTTTACTTTCTCTTGGCGAAATGATTTGACAGTTTTTCTTATGATCACAAAAGTAGTATTTTTAACATTCCCAATGCTAGTAATTCCACAGTCATTTCCCTTGATCAGGCAAGAACATTGTAAATTTGGGAGTCTCTTAATATAATTATTTGAAATTTTTTTTATGATTGCAGAAGGAAGGCCACGTTTGATTTTCAGCTTTTTGTTTCCAGTAAAGTAGTAGTTATAGCCTTTGATTGTGCAAAAAAATTCTTATTTGGGGTTTTTCACACAATACCTTTGGGTTTTCTTCTGACATAATGATCTGAAATTTTAATTGTCATGAACAAGAGGAAGGCCAAATTCTTCATCTTTTTAAGTCAGTAATGTTGTTATGGCCTTTGATTGTGCAAAACTTTAAATATTTTGGGGCTTGCAATTGTAGGCATTTCTTGTTTCCTTACTGGCAAGGAACAGATAATTATTATTTTCTGTAGAGTATCCTATTTAAATAATATAATCAAGCTTGGTTAACCCTTTACCCAACACAGACAATATCAAAATTTATTATTTTAAATATTTTTTTTAATTTTTCAAAAAATTTCAACAAAACCATATCATGTGACCCCTCATTGGAACGAGCTCAACGAGCTTGTTCCAAAGAAGGTCACATGATATGGCTTTGTTGAAATTTTTTTTAAAATAGTATTATTTTTTTTTTCAGCTACTGAATTTGCATGTTACGCAGGCGGATGTTTCCAATTTTATGGGTAAAGGGTTACAAAATGCGAATTCTATCATTGGTCAAGGAAGATTTTTAAGATGTCTGCACAAATCAACAAAAAGTTCTCACTCTATCCGCTTGCCCCCTCTCACCCACCATCCATTTCCTGTAGACAGTTTGATCTGATTGCCCTGTCTGAACAAATCTACAAAAGTTCTCACTCTGTCCACTTTCCCCCTCTCATCCACCAATCATTCCCCATAGATAATTTGATCTGATTACCCGGTCTGAACAAACCTACAAAAGTTCTCACCCTCTCAACTTATCCCCTCTCATCCACCAATCATTTCCTGTAGACAATTGGATCTGATTGCCCTGTCTGAACAAATCTACAAAAGTTCTCACTCTGTCCACTTACCCCCTCTCATCCACCAATCATTCCCCGTAGATAATTTGATCTGATTACCCGGTCTGAACAAATCTACAAAAGTTCTCACTCTGTCCACTTACCCCCTCTCATCCACCAATCATTCCCCGTAGATAATTTGATCTGATTACCCTGTCTGAACAAATCTACAAAAGTTCTCCTTCTCTCCACTTACTCCCTCCCTCTCGCCCACCACACAATTCCTGTAGACAATATAATCTGGCTACCCTATCTGAGCAAATCAGCTGCATGTAGTTTATTTGCACTGACTATTAAATGCTTTCATTTTCTCTTTAGAAATTAATGTATTGTCAGACGATTTGTGAAAATAACAAGCTTGTGCACAATGTGAACCAAAATTATAATGATTGAAAGAATGAATAGCTATGTGCCATTGGTCCTCATTTTATGGAATTATTCCCTCTATTAATTGATCATTATCTGTAGTAAGGGATTCTATAGAGAGTTTACCTGAATTTTTTCAGGTTTTTTTGCATTATATTTATGGTATAAAGTGTTTGGGGGTGTTCTCACTTTACCAGCAGGTATAGTTCTCATAAAAAAGGTGTTAATAACTTAGACAATAGAGATTTGAAGTATAGTCTGTACTATATTTCTACACACATTTTGCACTTATATAAATAATAATTATTTTATACCAATTGATATATATTCTCATTTATAAATATCGTCCCTTCAGTGCAACAATGCATCATCTGCAATGCAAAGGCATTGCAGATAGTGCCTTGTTGTACTCAAGGGACGATATATTGTTGAATTTAAAATTTTTAACTTTTTTTTTATACCGCAATTGTGAATTGAACCGATCCATTCCATTTTTAACTGACAGAGCAAGATTTTGCGCTACTGAAATTTAAATTTTAGCCCTCATGTAAATAGATCTTTGTAATGATTGTTTTGATTTGTGCTTTGAAGTTGATGACTGCTAAGTAAGTTATCACATTTGCGATTGCCAGCTCATTACCAGTTATCGCCATTTCGTAGTAAAGACTACTAACAAACAGAGGACCAACGACTGTGAATATCTGTCACCAAAACTAATACAGACTATAGCAAAGGTGTGAAAGTATTTCTTACCAAAACCTGCTGGCAAAGTGAGAATACACCAATGATTGTCAGAATTAGTTAATAAATGGATGAGATTTTCCGGGTTTTTTTTTTTTATATCATTTCAGTTTATATTTAACTGGAAAATTATCTCACTTGTTACCGAGATAAATGGTTATTTTCGCTCACGCAGGCACTTGCGATAAATAAACATGTGTCTCGGTCACTCATGAGATAATTTTCAGTATACACTCAAAAACACTAGTTATCCTCTATGTTTTCAATGCTGAGTTTACCACTACCCAGAGAAAAGTGTTGATTATTTTAATTTCTGTATACTTCAGTATGTGGATTGGTACATTTGTGATACAAACAATCAGTAGTGAAATTCTGTTTTGACATTTTTCCGTTGTAAGAAAAAGCACTGTAGAATTGAATATTTTCTCCCAATGTGAATAAAAAATGAGACATCACTTCAGGTATTGAAGAAGGATTATGTGAAATATGATAGCGGTGTCTGTTGCAGTTTTGGGGGTAGAGTTGCTCACAAAATGAGAGGGGTATGCCACCAACAATGTTATGTCATAACTTCTGATTTTCCAGATGTTTTCAAGTTTGTGTTTGGAACCATGCGTACTAAAAGGTCTCAAAATTTCAAGTCCATTGAGTGAAATTTAGTTTTAGCCTTTTCCCACCATTTGTGGGAATTAATGTCATAGCAGTAAACATTTTCTGACAAGGTGAATAAAAATGCACTGAGAAATCACTTAAACTATTCTTGGTGAAGTATATGGAATATTATAGCGGTAAGTGTTACATTTTTGGGGGGTTGGAGTGCTCCCAAAATGGGAGGTTATACTCCCGATTTTGTTTATGTCACATCTCCGGTATCTGACATCAGAGTTTAAAAAACATTTTCAACTTTGTCTTTGGGATCACAAGTACTAAAATGTGCAAAGATTTCAAATCCGTGCATTGAAATTTAATTTTGACGTTTTCCAGCCGTTGTTGGAAATTTTGTGGTGGGGGTTAAGGTTTGTGCTACAATGTGAATACAAATGCCACGAGACATCACTTCAGTTATTCATCTAGGAGTAGGTGAAAATATTATATTATATATTATCTGTTGTAGTTTGATCTGTAGGGGTGCTCACAAAATGGGAGGGTGTGTGTGTACTTTGAATGGAAAAAAATCCCAAAACACAGGAATTTACATAAAAACAGGAATTTATGTAAAAACATAAACAATATGTTAAATGAAAAAAAATCCTAAAAAATATGTTAAATGAAAAAAATCCCAAAATATGCACATGTATATATTTTATTTATCGAGCTCTACAACATATTACATTTTCATGAAAATCGGACTAAATTTAATTTTTTGTGAGGTTGGTGTGAAAAATGTCACCTGAAAATTCAGCCATAACTGTTAAGAATTTCCTAGGTTGGTCAGCTGGGTCGGTACTACAGTTTTCAATATCAGAGGGGGTTGACAAAAGTTGAAAGTTCAAGGCTTGATATAGGCATTGATATTAATAGATGAAGGAAAACATGTAAATTGAGAATTGTTTTGGATAAAGGGTGACAGTTAAAAATCCAGCTTGTCATTTTCTATCCCTGATAATTGTTAATATATGTGCCAAAATTTTTGAGTGTACATTCAGAATTGTAGCCAAGATTTGTCTGAAGAAGAAAATAGGCTGATGCTCACTATGAGTCATTCGAACTTTGTTGGATAACTTAATAATTCATCAGTTTATTAGAATGAAATGCATCGGTAATATTAAGGTGTGTATTGGGGTCCCAGATTTTAACATTGTAATGGAGAAAATATTTTAATGGACAAAATTTCCTTTCCCTAGCCACATCTCTAAATACCTCCTTATGTTTATATATACTGAGTCAAAAAAGAAAGTATAATAAACTTTGAGGAGCAATTTTTTTAGTATTATGGACTTTAATCCCAAACAAATTATTGTAAATTCATATTTTGAGTCTAGCTGTGTGAATTTGCATAATTTCATGTTCTTACTGTTGCCAGCGTCACATCAGGACATCGCATATCAGACATGGGGTGAAATGAAAAGTTCACACATGTAGTCAATAGTGTGTATATCCACCGTTTGCCTCTTGGATGGCAAGACATCGACGGCACATGGACCTGATAATTCTCTGGATGTCACCCTGTAGTATTGCGATCCACTTTAGAACATTATGTAAATTGCCTAATGTCTGAAGATCATGAAGTCGTACCTGATGGTCCAGTTAATCCCAAAGATGCTCATTTGGCGAGAAATCTGGCGAAAGTGGGGGTCACGGAAGAAGTTCGATGCTCTGTTCCTCAAGAAAGTCACGACAGATACGTGCCATGTGACATCGGGGCATGATCGGGCATTGTCTTGCTGGAATAACTGCAATCCGACGTTAGCGTTGAACAACGGGACAACAACAGCATTAAGAATTTCATCCCTATATCACTGCCCACTGCGTTCAATGGTGCAAGGAAATTCCAGCCCAAACCATTACACTACACCTGCCGAAAACGGTTGCATTCCCACACGCAAGCATCAGAAAACCATTCTCCTTGTTGGCGATCCACTCTTGCCCTACCATCAGCGCGCCGTAGACAAAATCGTGATTCATCACTAAAAAGAACTGCACTCCAATGCTGCTGAGTCCAGCGAACACGCTGACATACCCATTCCTTTCTGATGGTACAATGACGTTGGGTGAGGATTGGTCCGTGGTATGGATGCCTGCTTCGGATGCCGTATTCAGCGAGTCTGTTGCGGACAGTTTCTGCACTGATTCTATTGTTAGTTCTACCAGGAGTAATTGCTGCTGTCCTCGTTGCCAGAAGGAAGCAATCCCACAAGTGAGACGTCTTGTGTAGGGGTCGTAACTCTTGGTCGACCTGAATGCGGTCGCTCGGCAGTAGATCCAGTGGCTCTATACCTTCCAATGAGATGGTAAATAGTGGCCACAGTGACTCCAAACTCAGCAGCGAGCCCATCTGGAGGTCTCCCAGCATCATGCATACCAATGGCACCCAACCTCTGATTTACGGTTAATCTTGGCATTTTTTAAAATGTCGGAAGACAAAAACTAGATTGTTTTCTCAGTAACCAGGCTTTCTAGCACAACATAACACAAAGAAAATTGTCGGTCACCCATTCAATTTGACATTCTCGGGTAGCACATGCTATTTTGAAATCCGTAGCAAAATTGTATACAGTTTGGTGGACAACAGCAACATGTCATTAAACTCTTTTTGCACGACTTCTTGTCCACAAACATGCAACATTAGAACTATTATATTTCATCCTTTATGCTATTTTTTCACATTTGTTTCTATTATACTTTCAGTTTTGACTCACTATAGTATAGAAATAAAAATCAAGTAAGTCGATTTAAATAAAAAAAATATGATTTAAATAAAAAAAAATCGATTTTTTTTATAAAATCAAAAAAATCACCAACCCTGATAAAAATGACTTCCAAGTTTGTTTGAATCAATATTTATTTAACTGGTAGAGTGCTGAATTTCAAAGATGATTTGTAACATGATTATTTTTAGTCCCCTACCAGCATCGCCGGAGGGGACTATAGGTTTGCACTCCGTCCATCCGTCAGTCTGTCCATCTGTCAGTCTGTCACTCTGTCAGTCTGTCAGTCACACTTTAGTTTTCCGGAGTTTTTTTGGAAATGCTTCAACGGAATGATTTCATTTTTGGTAAACTAATATAGAATGATGACTTACAGATCAAGTTTGAGTTTCATGCTGATTGCATTATTCTTGTGTTAGTTACGGCCCTTGGAAATATGGAAAAGCACCAAAATATCAGTTTTCCGGAGGTTTTTTGGAAACGCTTCAACGGAATGATTTCATTTTTGGTAAACTACTATAGAACGATGACTTACAGATCAAGTTTGAGTTTCATGCTGATTGCATTATTCTTGTGTGAGTTACGGCCCTTGGAAATATGGAAAAGCACCAAAATATCAGTTTTCCAGATTTTTTTTGGAAACGCTTCAACGGAATGATTTCATTTTTGGTAAACTACTATAGAACAATGACTTACAGATCAAGTTTGAGTTTCATGCTGATTGCAATATTTTTGCGTGAGTTATGGCCCTTGGAAATATGAAAAAGTGCCAAAATTTCAGTTTTCCAGACTTTTTTTTGGAAACGCTTCAACGGAATGATTTCATTTTTGGTAACCAACTATAGAAGGATGACTTACAGATCAAGTTTGAGTTTCATGCTGATTGCCTTATTTTTGTGTGAGTTATTGCCCTTGGAAATATAGAAAAGCACCAAAATATCAGTTTTCTGGACTTTTTCTGGAAACGCTTCAACGCTTTTGGTAACCTACTATAGAACGATGACTTACAGATCACGTTTCATTTACACTCTGTCCATCCATCCGTCAGTCTGTCAGTCAGTCTGTCGGTCGTACTTTAGTTTTCCGGACTTTTTTTGGAAACGCTTCAACGGAATGATTTCATTTTTGTTAACCTACTATAGAATGATGACTTACAGATCAAGTTTCATTTACACTCTGTCCATCCATCCATCAGTCTGTCAGTCAGTCTGTCGGTTATACTTTAGTTTTCCGGACTTTTTTTGGAAATGCTTCAATGGAATGATTTCATTTTTGGTAACCTACTATAGAACGATGACTTACAGATCAAGTTTCATTTGTACTCTGTCCATCCGTCAGTCTGTCAGTCAGTCTGTCTGTCATACTTTAGTTTTCCGGACTTTTTTTGGAAATGCTTCAACCGAATGATTTCATTCTTGGTAACCTACTATAGAATGATGACTTACAGATCAAGTTTGAGTTTCATGCTGATTGCATTATTCTTTCGTGAGTTATGGCCCTTGGAAATATGGAAAAGCGCCAAAATATCAGTTTTCTGGACTTTTTTTGGAAATGCTTCAACGGAATTCATGCTGATCACATCTAGGTTATAACATTTGTATAATTAATGCTCATTAGTCCGGTAGGGGACATTGTATTGCTTCAGCGATACGAGCGCTCTTGTTTTTTTAAATATTGTATTGGTCATAAATAATTGACTTGTTACAATTTATTGGAGAGTGCCAGTTGACACTCTTCAAAAAATTGTAACAAAACAATTTTCTAGAAATATTTTTGTTCTGCTGAGCAAACATCAAGCTAATGCATACAGTGTAAAGCCACTATAGTGGCTTTCAGCTCTTAAATAGATCCATGATAGCGGCTTCTAGCACTCTTCCAGTTAAGGGACCTATTATGGGCTAACAATGGAGAAATCATTAAATAATCTTCTTAAAAACCACTGGGCCAAATGCCTTCATGTACCATTGTTGAGTATATCATCTTTCCTTATGAAAATTCATCAATATTATTGAGCTTCTGGGAGCATATTAAGGATTGTCATGGCTTCTGTAGATTTTAACATTAACCCTTAAGGGTCTAATTCTGACTTTAATAACTTTTTAATGCAAAGTAGCAGGTGCCCTAACATGCATTGTTTGGGTAAACTCAAAGCTTGTTTTCTAAGTAAGCCTCTGTGGACTGCCAAGACTTGACTAGAAACAACTGCAAAGCCACTAGAGGTAGACTTTCAATGTATAGCGAAAATGTATAAAAATCTCCAGCCTTTAAGGGTTAGGGCAGGGATCTTATTTAGGTGTCTTAAAAGATCACTATTTTAACATTGTTTGATATCGTGAACACTGAAATATCTCACCAGCCACTTGTTCAAATACTTCAGTGTTTGTTATGATATCGTTCATCAACATTCCTGGTTGTATAGTTTTATCAAATCTTGGCTTCCAAACTGTCCAGGCTTAATTTTGTTATTTCTAATTTTTTTTTTACTGTTGATTATTATCCGCCATCACATAGTTGGAGGGGGATATAGAAATGTATTCCATCTGTCTGTCCTTCCATCCATCCATCTGTTGTCCTTCTAACCACATGTCCTTCCCCATTTCTTGTTCATCACATTATAAAGAAAAGCATTCACAATGTTTCTAATCCAAATCTAATATATAGATTCTGGATTCTTTGTAGGACGTTGTTGATGTTTGGTGTTTACCGCTCAGCTTAGTGTCTCCCTGGGGCCTCTTGTTTTGATTTCAGGTTGTTTAAACACAAGTTTTTGTTTCTAAGCCCTTCTATCATGTGTAAAATGGGGTATTTTGACAAGTTTATAAGCTTACATTCATTCCCAATCAGTCAGTTTGGCATGAAAAAAATCTAATAGTTATTTTTTGCTCAGAGGGATTTTCGCAAATAATAAATAATAAATAAATGTTTGTATATTTTTGTTTTTAACATTTGAGTACCAAAGAACTTGATCATGGCCTTGCTGATAATCAAAAATATTGAGCACTGATAGGAATATTATCTGGTGTAATAGGGCAAAGGTATTTATTATGAAGATTAGGATGGTAGATAACTGCACAAAAGTTATTGATAGTATAATTTGCAAATGTTTAAATTATTTTGTCCTGTTAGGATCTATTCATTGAACATTGCAGTGAGGATTGTTGCGGATTAGTGTCAGTTTTTCTCTATTTTGAGGATGTGCAGTATTGTGCATGATTTACATGCAATGCTTTTTCATTGAATTTTCAGTGCCAGATTTTTGAACGCAATTAACTCATGATGAAATAAAAGAGTAAAATCTACTATATAATATATGTAAGAAACACTAATTAATTTTTTGTAATTTTTCTTCTTTTTTCCTAATTTAGAGTCCAGTTCTGTGATTACAAAAGTGGAAAGAGAATTTCAGCCGGATCACGACTCAGTTGTGATCTGGTTGAAATTCTCTTTCCACTTTCTACCCAACAACTCTGTATGATCTGACCTGTTGAAAAAAAATTGTGTGAACATTGAATCTCTGATGCTGTTTTCATTTATTATACCCCCTGCAGCGAGTTGGGAGTGGAGGGGGTTTGTTATACTGGAATCATCTTTTCCATCTGTCCATCCATTTGTCTGTTCTGCCATCCATCCATAGACATAATTTTGTCCAGAGATTTTCTCAAATGTTTATGGACCAATCTGCTCAAAACTTGGTACGAATGTTCACCACCATGGGAACCTGTGCACCTGTGATTATAGTTCCAGTTGGAGTATTTGTGCCAGAATTATGCCCCTTTTTAGCTTGAAATAACAACCACATAGGCCTGAATATTGTCCAGAGATTTTCTCAAATATTTATTGGTAGATTCCTTTGAAACTTGGTATGAATGTTCACTACCATGGGAGCCTGTGCATCTGCGATTGTAGTTTCGATCAGACTTTTTTTTGCCAGAGTTATGCACCTTTTCGTCTTAGAATAATCATGCCGGCAGGGGATATGGACAGGCCCATCTGGGACAGTCACACCTCTAGTTTGTCTTTATTTGATATTGATTTTGCTATATGTTATTTATGAAATAGTAACCCACTGGTGTAGGCAAGTCATGATTGGATTGCGATCCGATCAAGAAAAAGACCATTTTTGTGATTATAGTACTGTACGAGGTCCCCCCCCCCCCCCCCCCCCCCACCTATTGGTGTGAATTTGTTGAACATGACTACATGTATGATAATCATAATAACTACACTTTCACTGGTTTGCCCAGCTGTTCTCCCAAATTCCTCATTATCGCCATGCCTCTTCTCTCCTCCCAGAACTCGGATATGAACTGCTTGATGACATTCCATAGTCCATACCCCATTCTTCCCAATCTCTCCAATAAGCACACTAACCCTCTCATTTGTGTCACCCACAAACCACATGTCCTTCATTTTCCCATCCCACTTCCCCATCATAATCCTGGAGAATCTTATTCTGTTAGACTGGTATTTTGGACATTCGAATAGAAAGTGTTTCAGGGTCTCCACTACACCTAAATTACACATTTGGCACTCCCTTTCATTATCTGATATACAGATTATATATTATCACTTCATAATTGGACCCTAGTTATTTTGTGTGGTGATGCACCCCATTCACATCCAAAAAGTTGTAAGTGGAGATTTATCAAAGTGAGAGAAGAGGTAGTTCAGCTCTACGAACATAACAGCTGAGGCGGTCCAATAGCTTAACCCTTTACCCAATGTAATGGCCAAAACCAGCCAGAGCTATTCACAAAAATCGCCAATTAATTTTCATTATTTTATTCATTTTTTGTCTCAAAAACATAGGTTATGATCCATCTTTGGAACGAGCTCATTGAGCTCGTTCCAATGAGGGTTCATAACCTATGTTTTTGAGACATAAAATTAGTTATTCAAAAATTTTGTTTGCAAGTGTCGTCTTGGTAAAGGGTTAACTAGGTATAGGAGAAGAGGAAACTTTGGACTTTATAAAAAGAATGAGAAACGTGAATACTGTCAAAAACTGTAACAGATCTGAGAATTTTAAATTTGTAATTATTTGTTTTGGTTTAATAAATAAAGAGGTTATTACTTGGGTCAGTTTCATATTGGCCATGATATCAGCTCTCTGTAACTTCACATTAGCCTTCGACCTTCAGTTTCAGGCTGATGTGAAGTTACCTCGGGCTGATATGTCGGCCACTATGAAACTAACCAAGTAATAACCGCTATTATAACTTTACTCCAATTTTATTCCAGTACCTGATATTTATTCCTGAAAAGCCTTCCTGGAGAACTTTCCAATGTTAGTGTCCAGTACATAGAGATTATCATGCTTCGACTTGAAAAGTCGAAGGGGTATCTAGTGGAGACCTTCGTCCATCCGTCCATCCATCCATCTATCCATACCAACATTTTCTCTTATATCTCAGCCACTTCTGCTCCGATTTGAATGATATTTATTGTTGTGATAGAGCATCATGGGGGGAACAATACCTGTTTAGTGTGAGTTTCTTCCACACATTTGTAGCTCAACTTTGGCGAAGCCAAACTTGAGCTTATGCCTTGGCCAGTCGTCCATCTGTCCGTCTGTCCGTCAACAATTCAATACGATTCGGGCTAGAGGCCGTATTTATGAACCGGTCTTTACAAAACTTCTTGGGTACCTTTGTCATGACCGTGGGACGAGAACAAGTGTTTTTGGGTCCGATCCGAAATTCAAGTTGGCTGCTGGCGGCCATTTTGTACAGACTTAGGTGCAATCAGATTTTTGCGCAGAACGTCCATATGAAAGCGCTGTTTTAAATAATTTTTTGTATGAGTGTTTAGTACCATGGGATACATCACATATAATACGGGGTTTTTTTCTCGTACGTAAATTATGCAAATTAGACTAACTTTGATGTATTTAGTGTTACTTTCAGCACTATAAGTGCAAATGCCAGTACGGCTTGGGCAAGAGGCCGTATTTATAAACCGATCTTTACGAAACTTCTTGGGAACCTTTGGTATCACTGTGGGATGAGAACGAGTGTTTTTGGGTGCGGTCCAAAATTCAAGATGGCCGATGGCAGCCATTTTGTACAAATTAGGTGCAATCAGATTTTTGCACAGAACTTCCATATGAAAGTGCTGATTTGAAAAATTGTTTGTGTGAATGTTTAATACCATGGGATACATCACATATAATACAGGTTTTTTTTCTCATGCAGAAATTATGCAAATTAGACGAACTTTGATTTTTAGCTCAACTTTGGCGAAGCCAAATTTGAGCTTTTGTCATGGCCCGTCGTCCGTCTGTCCGTACGTCAACAATTGGATACGGCTCGAGCTAGAGGCCGTATTTATGAACCGACCTTCACAAAACTTCTTGGGTACCTTTGTTATGACCGTGGGACGAGAACGAGTGTTTTTGGGTGCGGTCCGAAATTCAAGCTGGCTGCCAGTCACCATTTTGTACCGACGATGCAGAAATCTGTTTTTTGTACAGAACTTCCATATGAAAGCTCTGATTTGAATAATTTTTTGTATGACTGTTTAGTACCATGGGATACATCACATATAATACAGGTTTTTTTCTTGTGCGTAAATTGTGCAAATTAGACTAATTTTGATGTTTTTTGGTGTTACTTTCAGCACTGTAAGTGCAAATGCCAATACGGCCCGGGCTAGAGGCCGTATTTATGAACCAATCTTTACGAAACTTCTTGGGTACCTTTGGTATTACCGTGGGACGAGAACGAGTGTTTTTGGGTCCGGTCCGAAATTCAAGATGGCCAATGGCAGCCATTTTGTACAAAATTAGGTGCAATCAGATTTTTGCACAGAACTTCCATATGAAAGCGCTGATTTGAAAAAATTTGTGTGTGAATGTTTAGTACCATGGGATACATCACATATAATACAGGTTTTTTTTCTCATGCAGAAATTATGCAAATTAGATGAACTGTGATTTTTAGCTCAACTTTGGCGAAGCCAAATTTGAGCTTTTGTCATGGCCCATCGTCCGTCGTCCATCTGTCCATCTGTCCGTACATCAACAATTGGATACGGCTCGAGCTAGAGGCCGTATTTATGAACTGACCTTTACAAAACTTCTTGGGTACCTTTGTTATGACCGTGGGACGAGAACGAGTGTTTTTGGGAGCGGTCCGAAATTCAAGATGGCTGCCAGCCGCCATTTTGTACCGACGATGCAGAAATCTGTTTTTTGTACAGAAATTCCAAATGAAAGCTCTGATTTGAATAATTTTTTGTATGACTGTTTAGTACCATGGGATACATCACATATAATACAGGTTTTTTTCTTGTGCGTAAATTGTGCAGATTAGACTAATTTTGATGTTTTTTGGTGTTACTTTCAGCACTGTAAGTGCAAATGCCAATACGGCTCGGGCTAGAGGCCATATTTATGAACTGATCTTTACGAAACTTCTTGGGTACCTTTGGTATTACCGTGGGACGAGAACAAGTGTTTTTGGGTCCGGTCCGAAATTCAAGATGGCCGATGGCAGCCATTTTGTACAAAATTAGGTGCAATCAGATTTTTGCACAGAACTTTCATATGAAAGTGCTGATTTGAATAATTTTTTGTGTGAATGTTTAGTACCATGGGATACATCACATATAATACAGGTTTTTTTCTCGTGCAGAAATTATGCAAATTAGATGAACTTTGATTTTTTCAGTGCGACTTACACACAGTAAGTACACTTGTCAATACGGCTCAGACTAGAGTCTGTATTTATGAACTGATCTTCACGAAATGTCTGGGTGTGGTCCAAAATTCAAGATGGCCACTAGCAGCCATTTTGTACCAAAATTAGTGCAATCAGTCTTTTGTACAGAACTTCTGTATGAAAGTTCTGATTTGAATAAATTTTTGTATGAATGTTTAATAACATGGAATAAATCACATATTGTAAGGGGGTTTTTTTCGTGCAGAAATTATGCAAATTAGATGAACTTTGATTTATTCAGTGCTACTTACACAATGTAAGCACTCAAGTCAATACGGCTCAGGGTAGAGGCTGTATTTATGAAGCGATCTTCACAAAACTTCTTGGGTACCTTTGTTATCACCTTGGGACGAGAATGAGTGCTTCTGGGTGCGGTCCAAAATTCAAGATGGCCACCAGCAGCCATTTTGTACCAAAATTAGTGCACTCAGTCTTTTGTACAGAACTTCTGTATGAAAGTTCTGATTTGAAAAAATTTTTGTATGAATATTTAGTAAAATGGAATGCATCACATACAGTACAGGTTTTTTTCTCGTGCAGAAATTATGCAAATTAGATGAATTTTGATTTATTTAGTGCTACTTATACACTGTAAGTGCACATGTCAATACGGCTTGGGCTAGAGGCTGTATTTATCAACCGATCTTCACAAAACTTCTTGGGTACCTTTGTTATCACCTTGGGATGATAACGAGTGTTTCTGGGTGCGGTCCAAAATTCAAGATGGCTGCCAGTGGCCATTTTGTACCGAAATTAGGTCCAATCAGTTTTTTGTCACAACTTCTATACAGCTCGTATTTATGAACTGATCTTCACAAAACTTCTTGGCTACCTTTGTTTTCACCTTGGGACAGGAATGAGTGTGTTTTGGGGTGCCTTTGTTATCACTGTGCTATGAGAACAAATATTTTGGGGTTCAGTCAGACCCACTCTGGGACTCAAAGATTTCTTTTCTAGTTTAGCATCTGACTGTCACCCACCTTTACAATACTTTACCTATACATTTGTTACAGGCTACGGTCAGTATTTATGTACAGACCGTTACAATACTTTATATGTACCTTTGTTATCAGGTCATTACCTAGATGTTTGTCATTGCTGTGTCACATACTATTCATGTACATGTCTTGACAAGTTGAGCTACAGTGTCATTGACACTTTCATTTCCATTGTTATGGCTCTTTTTCACTTTTGACTTAGAATACTTTTTGCGGTCGGGAGCATTAGCAGCACTTTGAGATACAGGCCTCTTTCTGCAACAGTTAGTTGATCTGGTTTGGTATATTTCATCTTGTTGACATGTCCAGTTCAGCCAGATCAAACTGGTTGCCACAGTGAGTTGTAGCCTGGACAAAAACTCAAAATAGGTGTTAAAGTGATAGTGCAGTCGTCTGGTGTTTAACTCCTTGAATGCTGCTGACACATATTCCTGCCCAGGTGAGGATTTCTCTTGCCCCTGAAATAAATATCATTTTGACCTTGTAAATTGAATGTTTTTTCACCATTGTTTTCTTGAGTTAAACATGAATAATTTTTTACAGCAGCCATGACTAGATTTGATGAAATATATCTTGAAAATAATCAGCGGGTTAAGAGTTAAATGGTAATCCATCCTGTATTGTATATCCGTGTTCTTACAAGTGTTTGTTGGTTTATTGGAAGTTTAGCTCCCTGTGAGAACCCCGGGAAGTGAAGCAGTGCTTGTTTACTGTGGTATACAAGCTCTGTTTTACTGGTAAAATAGGACCCAGTCACCAATGCTTGGGGTGGAAGTAAACAAAAATGGGCAACATGGGTTTAAATGATTGACTGAACTTGGCTTTATCTTCATGTTGTGGTCATGATTAGTTATTGTGCAGCAATATGTGACCTTAAGCACCAATAAATAAATTTGAGTTTAACAACACTTTCAACAACCATGGTCATATTGCATTGGACAGTTTTACGGGTGGAGGAAGCTGAGTACCCAGAGAGAACCACCTTGCAGCAACGAATAATTTTCAGCCTCTTAAATTTACTAACCTAGCACAATCTGGGTCAGCATTGGTGGAAGCAGTATGTTGTAGGTTTCAGTACATGGCTCCACCATGCTTCCACTTGGGCAATCTGATTTAAGTGTTTTGCCCAAATAAGCGTTGCAGATGATGCAGGTCTGAAGTTAAATGTTCAAAGCAATGTGCCACCATGCTCCTCATTCTTGCAATTGAAACTAATTTTTATCACAAACTGTTGAAAAAGACTTAGAACTCTGAACCTTTTTCTGCAAAACAAGAAGCAAAACATGGTAATATAACAATAACGTGGGTTTGGAGGCCATTATGGTTTATTAACTGCCCAAGAGGATGAATAAGAGCCTGAGGGTTTATTATCGGCCCGAGATGAAGTCAAGAGCCGATATAAGCCAGAGGGCTGTTATTCAGTCCTTAAGAGCCCTTAATAAACCGGAATGCCCGATAAAATCATGTTATTACTATTTTTACCATGACCTGAAGTGGGTGGCAGGCTGTTAATGAATTTTGCTTTCATTAACACCTGCTGCTCATTTCCAGTTGCATGATGTCATGAATTACTGAGTTTTACCACCCTACTAAACTCCATTAACTAGTAACCTGTTCAGTATTTTCAAAATATTTTTCATTATATCTAGTTTTGGCCGCTGTGCAGCAGCCATGACTAGAATTGATGAAAAATTAATCCAAAGATAAAATAGAAATCATTAGTGAAAAAATCCATTCAATTCACAGGGTGAAAATGCTATCAAACGCCCAAATTATACTTATTTTGGTAACAAGAAAAACCCTGTGTTGGGCAGGAATATACGCCAGCAGCAAGCAAAGAGTCAATATACTAGAGAATGTCTGCTAAAGTGGTAATAATGGTTGTCCTGGGTTTCTTTTGTTTTTGATAAAAAAAAATTTGAGTGATCTTCATATCTTACTTTCAGATCTGTATTGCTTTATGATAATTTTTAGCTTAACTTGACAAAGTCAAGATAAGCTATTGCCATCACGCATGCGGATGTCTGTTAGTCTGTGAGTCTGTTCACATTTTCCTTTAGCACAGGCTACACCCCATAGTTCTTATCCGATCGTCACGAAATTTCATATGCAGGTTTGGGATCATGTCTAGATGAGAACATCCCCTTATGGTTGCGATCGGTCAGCCGTGATGGCTGCCCAAGCTTAAAACCCAAAAACCTTTAGCACAGTCTACAGGTCATATTTATGAAGGGATTTAATTGTAACCTGGTAGGATGCCTACACTTTTTCCGTCAAGGTTTTCTTGGCTTCTATGAAATATCTAGATGAGAACGTCCCCTTTTGGTCATGATCTGTCAACCGTGACGGCTGCCCAAACCCGAAAACCCCAAAACTGTTAGCACAGTCTGCAGGTCATATTTAATATGGAGGGATTTCATTGTAACTTGGTAGGATGACTCCGTATGACTTCCCCATTTGGTCGCGATCTGTTAACTGTGACAACTGCCCGAGCCCAAAACCCTTTAGCACAGTCTACAGGTCATATTTATAGAGGGTTTTCATTGTAACTTGGTAAGTTGACTCCATATAATATCTAGATGAGAATGTCACCTTTGGGTCATGATTGGTCAGCTGTGACAGCTGCAGGGGCCTGAAGCCCAAAAACCTTTAGCACAGTCTATAGGTCATATTTATGAAGGGATTTCATTGTAACTTGGTAGGATGACTGCAGATAATGTCTAGATGAGAACGTCCCCTTATGGTCATGATCATTCAGCCATGACAGCTGCCCAAGCCCAAAACCCGAAAACTTTTAGCATAGTCTACAGGTCGTATTTATGGAGGGATTTCATTGTAACTTGGTAGGTTGATTCCATATAATGTCAAGATGATAATGTCCCCTTTTGGTCATGATTGGTCAACTGTGATGGCAGCAGGGGACCGAAGCCCAAAATCGTTTAGCACAGTCTACAGGTCATCTTTATAAAGAGATTTCATTGTAACTTGGTAGGATGACTCCAGATAATGCCTTATGTGAACACCTTTGGTCACGATCATTCAACCATGATGGCTGCCCGAGCCCAAAACCCATAAAGCCTTAGCACAGACTACAGGTCATATTCAGGCCTCGACAATTCAGGTGAAGGATCGTTCCATTTGCCTGGAGGTTACGTTAACAAAAAAAGAACGAACAATCAGTTAACCAAAAGGATCCATTGGGTTAACCAACTTTTTTACAGTCGTCATACTTGATGCTTGAGGAGAAAGTAAAAAACATATGGTCATACAAATATTAAATTTGTGCTTATTATTCAGCTGTAAGCATAATTAGAAACATGTAACATGTTGTCACAGTTTATGGAAATTGAAATGCACTGTAGCCTGATGTATGATGGGGCCACTGCCAAATCGGTTCTGGACCTATTCACTGCTACACGTTCTTATATTCAGTGCTGCCTGTGGCATATTGTGTTTAGATTTTTGGTTAACAAACAAGTTACTGAAACAAATTTACTTAACCTTCAGAAAAGGTTAATGAACAACTAAATGGGTAACCTGTTTATATGTTTACCAAAATATGGAATTGTCAAGGCCTGCATATTTTTGAAGGGATTTCATTGTAACTTGGTAAGATAACTCAGTATAATGTCTGGATAAGGACGCCCCCTTTTGGTTGCGATCGATCAACTGTCATGGCAACATAGGCACGAAGCACAAAAACCTTTAGCACCGTCTACAGGATGTATTTATGAAGGGATTTCATTGTAACTTGATAGGATGACTCATTTTGGAATAATTTCACTGTGAATTGGTAACTTTCGGTGATATACATTAACTGTTAGGGCCGCATACATTAACTGTGAGGGCCACATTAACCCACCCCTAAATTCTTTAGTACAGACTACACCTCATATTGTTTTTATAGAAAACATAGCATACACAGAACAGAAATGAACATATTCCCAATTATCACAATTCTTGTCTTATTTCATAATCCTTTCATAAACATCGAACATTATCCTTTTCGTCAAACATAACACACAGACAAGTTAAGATACAGTGTCATTGACACTTTCATTTATTATGTTAACAGTTTGTTGGAAAGAATTATTTTTAAAAATGGTACTTAAATCTTATATTTTCTAGCGTATTCTATCATCTTATTCATAACCTGACAAGACTAGCAGATGACATTTGTTGAATAGATAAAACTTTGAATTTTGGCCTTCAAAAAACAGCTTATGACACCTCATTGGAATGATCTCAATGTGCTTATTTTGATAATGTGTCATAAGCCGTGTGTTTAAGGCAATAATTGAAAAAATGATCATATGTGAATTGCCTTTTGAAAATATATATGCAGCTGTGCTTTGTGAATTGTAAATCCAAAAATTAAAATGAAGGGTTGTTTTATGCTGGACTTCTATAGCTGGCATGGTTTCTAAAATAGTTGAAATTTTATGTAAAGCGGAGATGCAAGATTGTTTCATGGTGGCTAAATAGAGCTGGAAGGATTTGAAATGAACATTGTTTTGTTATATTGATGTAGCCTTATGTATACTTAAAAGACTTTGGAATGTTTACAAAATCATAATCTGAAGAAATATACAAAAGAGTATAAGAGAACAGAAGTACCTAGATTTCATTAAATGGTTTGTTACTGATTTGTTGTGGTTATGTACTTGTGCAATGACAATATCTCAGCCAGTACTTTTCATGCCTTTGTTAATTCGGTACAGCCCTACTAATCAGTATTATTGTTCTCTTTGAAGTGTTTTCTTCTCTTGTTTCCTTCAAGTTCATTTGGACAGTTATTAGTAAGTATGTTATGGCCGAACTGGGATTTGTAGAGGTCCTTTAACCCTTTCGCTAAAACGGAAGGCAGACGACATTTGCAAAAAAATTCTTGAAGAACTAATTTTTTTACATCAAAAACATAGATTATGCTCCCTCATTGGAATGAGCAGAACAAGCTCATTCCAGTGAGGTTCATAACCTATGTTTTATGTTTTTGAGACACAAAATGAAAAAAATTATGAAAATTGAATTTCACAAATAGCACTAGCCATTTTTGGCCCTTACATTTGGGTGTGCTGTGGCTCAGTGGTTATGGCATTGGACAAACCAAAAGGTCCACGGTTCGATCCCCATCAGGGGTAACTGCATCGTGTCCTTGGGCAAGGCATTTAATCCTGATTGCCCGTGTGGGGGCACGGTCGCGCTGTGTACTGAGGCAGACTGCACGTCGATAGTGCACCTGTGTTCAACCAGTGCTAACCCTGCTTGTGCTAAGTTAGTACATTGAGGAGTCAGACAATTGCTTGCCACTGCTCAGTGGTTCTCTCTGGGGACTCTGGATTTCTCCACCAGTAAAACTGTGACATGAGGTGACCCTGGCTGTCTAAAGTGTCATTAAATCCCCAATAAATAAATTTGAACGTTACGTTTGGTAAAGGGTTAAAGTGCTTGAATGTGCTTGAATTTTAAAACCAACATTTCTGGCCCTTCACAGTGTGAGAAAATTGAACCTTCTTGGAAAAATTTGTGGAAAGTTCTTGAGAAATATTTTTAGGCAATTGCTTTGGTTTATTGGTGAAAATATGTAGAGTGGAACCCACTTAATTGGATATCTCTTAACTGAAGAACCCAGCACAAAACCATTTACTATACCTCCAGTACAAATTTGACCTGTTAATTGAATATTGGTTATAGAGTAAACTCCTCTCAATTGAATAAAAAATCTTGTAAAATGTCAAGAAATTATCCTGACTCTCCCCACTTTTCCTTTGTTTATAGACCTATTTGGTCTCAGTATATCCAATACAGGCATTTAAACTATTATATCTTGTTTGACAGAGTTCATAGAGCTCTGTCAAACAAGATATAATAGAATAAATCCTACATTTATCTCTAGAAAACAGGAAAGTGGGACAGTTTCCTGTTGATTGAATACTCCTGTCAATTGAATAATTTTCATTGGCAATATTCAATTAACAGGGTTCCACTGTACTTATAAGCTGCCATATTTGTGTATTATTATGCCCTGGGGACCTGTTGGGGTATTATGTTTTCACCATGTCTGTCTGGCATCTGCCATCCATTGTCCATCCGTTAACTTTTGGTTTTCATCCAATAACTAAAGAACCGCTTATTTGATCAAATCATAATTTTAGTGGTTACTTATAGATGACTAGACAATGCTTCCTTTCTATTTTGATCCAGCTGGCTTATTAATTCAATTTTGCAGCCATATTGAATTTTGTTTCCGTCCAATAACTTATGAATGCTGATTGAATCATTTTTATTAGCTCAACTTGACAAAGTCAAGCTGAGCTATTGCCATCACTTCTCATCCGTCAGCGTACATAGGTACGTACGTCCACAATTTCCTTTGGCACACCTCACAGGTCGCATTTATGATCAGATCGCTTTGAAACTTGGTATGCTTGTTTGGGGTGACCTCTAGATGGGAGCTATCGATTTTCTTCAATTTCCATCAAAAAATGTTGCCAACGACCTTTGAACTTAGTTTAGTCACGCATCAATATATTCCTTTGGCATGCCCTACAGGGCACATTTATAATCAGATAGATTTGAAACTTTGTATGCTTATTTGGGGTTACCTCTAGATGGGAGTTATCGATTTTATTCGATTTCCATCAAAATATGTTGCCACTGGCAATGACCTTCAGTGAACTTAGTGCAGTTATGCATCAATATTTCACTTTTGGCACATCCTGCAGTGCACAGTTTTGACCAGATCACTTTGAAACTTGGTATGCTTGTTTGGGGTGAGCTCCAGATGGGAGCTATCGATTTTCTTCCATTGCCATCTAAAAATGTTGCCGCTGGCAACATTCTTAGAACTTAGTTCAGTCAAACCTCAATATTTCTCTTTGTCACACCCTACAGGGCACATTTATGATTGAATTGTTTTGAAACCTGGCATGCTTGTTTGGGGTGACCTCTACATGGGAGCTATTGATTTTCTTCCATTTTCCATCAAAAAATGTTGCCACTGGCAATGACCTTTGAACTTAGTTTAGTCAGGGATCAACATATTCCTTTGGTACGCCCTACAGGGCACATTTATAATCAGGATGGTTTGAAACTTGGTATGTTTGTTTGGGGTTACCTCCAGATGGGAGCTATTGATTTTTTTCCATTTCCGTCAAAAATAGTTACCATTGGCAACAACCTCTTATGAACTTAGTCAAAACTTAGTGCAGTTAAGCATCAATATTCCCTTTGACACATCCTGCAGGGCACATTAATGATTGGATCACTTGTAAACTTGGTGTGCTTGTATGGGGTGACATCTGTATGGGAGCTGTCAATTTTCTTCCATTTCTGTCAAAAAATGTTGCCGCTGACCTTTGAACTCAGTTTAGTCAGACCTCAGTATTTCCCTTTAACACACCCTTCAGGGCACATTTATGATCGGATCACTTTGAAACTTGGTATGTGTGTTCGGGGTGACCTCTAGATGTGAGCTGTTTTTTTTGCATTTCCATAAAAAGTTATTGTTGTTATCACCAGCCTTTGAACTTACTGCATTTGTGCATCAATTTATCCCTTTTGCACTCTCTGCAGGGTATATTTATGAATTTCCATAAAAAAAAAAATAAAAAAATCATTGCCACAAGCAATGACCTTCTACTTAGTGCATTTGTACATTAACATCTTCCTTTGGTGTGCCTCAGAGGGCACATTCATTATCAGGTTGTTTTGAAACTTTGTATGCTTATGCAGGGTGACAAAGATAGGAGCTATTGATTTTCTTTTCATTTCCATCAAAAACTGTTGCTGTTTGAATTTGTTTCATTTGTGCATCAACATTCTTCTTTGACATGGCCTACAGGCCACATTTATCATAGGATTGTTTTTGAACTTGGTGTGCTCATTAGGCAAGAACTTTTGATAAGAGCTATTGATTAACATTCATTTCTGTGAAAAAAGTTGCCATTTACAATAACCTCTGAACATTCTTCATTTGTGTATCAACATTCTTCCTTTAGCCAGTCTTACAGTTTACATTTAAAAATGCATGGATTACTCTGACGTTGTGCACACACAATGCTGTTATGTTGAAATTTCATCAAATAACATTGGTACCAATGATTTTCAATTTTGCCATTTCATTTATAACTTACCAAGTTCAAGTTTTGTCAAGTTGAGCTACAGTGTCATTACACTTTCATTAGCTCAACTTTGACGAAGTCAAATTTGAGCTATTGTCATGGCCCGTCGTCCGTCTGTCCGTCTGTCCGTCTGTCCGTACGTCAACAATTGGCTATGGCTTGGGCTAGAGGTCGTATTTATGAACCGATCTTTACGAAACTTCTTGTGTACCTTTGTTATGACCCTGGGACGGGAACGAGTGTTTTTAGGTGTGGTCCGAAATTCAAGATGGCTGCCAGTGGCCATTTTGTACCGATGATGCAAAAATCAGTTTTTTGTACAGAACTTCTGTATGAAAGTTCTGATTTGAATAAAGTTTTGTATAAATGTTTAGTACCATGGGATACATCACATATAATACGGGTTTTTTTCTTGTGCGTAAATTATGCAAATTAGACTGACATTGATTTATTTAGTGTTACTTTCAGAGCTGTAAGTGCCAAGCTGCTATGGCTCGGGCTAGAGGCCGTATTTATGAACCGATCTTTACGAAACTTCTTGGGTACCTTTGTTATGACCGTGGGACGAGAACGAGTGTTTCTGGGTGCGGTCCGAAATTCAAGATGGCTGCCAGCCACCATTTTGTACCGACGATGCAGAAATCTGTTTTTTGTACAGAACTTCCATATGAAAGCTCTGATTTGAATAATTTTTTGTATGAATGTTTAGTACCATGGGATACATCACATATAATACGGGTTTTTTTCTCGTACGTAAATTGTGCAAATTAGACTAATTTTGATGTTTTTGGGGGTTACTTTCAGCACTGTAAGTGCAAATGCCAATACGGCTCGGGCTAGAGGCCGTATTTATGAACCGATCTTTACGAAACTTCTTGGGTACCTTTGGTATCACCGTGGGACGAGAACGAGTGTTTTGGGGTCCGGTCCGAAATTCAAGATGGCCGATGGCAGCCATTTTGTACAAAATTAGGTGCAATCAGATTTTTGCACATAACTTCCATATGAAAGCCCTGATTTGAATAATTATTTTGTGTGAATGTTTAGTACCATGGGATGCATCACATATAATACAGGTTTTTTTCTCATGCAGAAATTATGCAAATTAGATGAACTTTGATTTTTTCAGTGCGACTTACACACAGTAAGTACACATGTCAATACGGCTCAGACTAGAGTCTGTATTTATGAACTGATCTTCACGAAATGTCTTGGGTACCTTTATTATCACCTTGGGACGAGAACGAGTGTTTCTGGGTGCGGTCTAAAATTCAAGATGGCTGCCAGTGGCCATTTTGTACCGAAATTAGGTCTAATCAGTTTTTTGTACACATCTTCTATACAGCTCAGACTAGAGGCCATATTTATGAACCAATCTTTACGAAACTTCTTGGGTACCTTTGTTATCACCGTGGGATGAGAGCGAGTGTTTTGGGGTGTGGTCCGAAATTCAAGATGGCCACCAGCAGCCATTTTGTACCAAAATTAGTGCAATCAGTCTTTTGTATAGAACTTCTGTATGAAAGTTCTGATTTGAATAAATTTTGGTATGAATGTTTAGTAACATGGAATACATCACATATTGTAAGGTGTTTTTTTTCGTGCCGAAATTATGCAAATTAGATGAACTTTGATTTATTCAGTGCTATTTACACAATGTAAGCACACATGTCAATACGGCTCAGGGTAGAGGCTGTATTTATGAACCTATCTTCACAAAACTTCTTGGGTACCTTTGTTATCTCCTTGGGATGAGAATGAGTGTTTCTGGGTATGGTCCAAAATTCAAGATGGCTGCCAGTGGCCATTTTGTACCGAAATTAGGTCCATTCAGTTTTTTGTCAAAACTTCTATACAGCTCGTATTTATGAACTGATCTTCACAAAACTTCTTGAGTACTTTTGTTTTCACCTTGGGACAGGAACGAGTGTGTTTTGGGGTGCCTTTGTTATCACTGTGCTATGAGAACAAATATTTTGGGGTTCAGTCAGACCCACTCTGGGACTCAAAGATTTTTTCTAGTTCAGCATCTGACTGTCACCCACCTTTACAATACTTTACCTATACATTTGTTACAGGCAACGGTCAGTATTCATGTACAGACCGTTACAATACTTTATATGTACCTTTGTTATCAGGTCATTACCTAGATGTTTGTCATTGCTGTGTCACATACTATACATGTACATGTCTTTGTCTTGACAAGTTGAGCTACAGTGTCATTGACACTTTCATTTTTAGCTTAACTTGACAAAATCAAGATAAGCTATTGCCATCACGATTGCGGAAGTCTGTTAGTCTGTGAATCTGTGAGTCTGTTCACATTTTCCTTTAGAACAGGCTACACCCCTTAGTTCTTGTCTGATCATCACAAAATTTCATATTCAGGTTTGGGGTCATGTCTAGATGAGAACGTCCTCTTTTGGGTTGCGATCGATCAACCGGATTGGCTGCCCGAGCCCAAAACCCCAAAACCATTAGCACAGTCTACAGGTGGTATTTATGAAAGGATTTCGTTGTAACTTGGTAGGATGCCTCTGTATAATGCCTAGATGAGAACGTCCTGTTTTGGTCATGATCTGTCAACTGTGATGGCTGCCCAAGCCCGAAACCCAAAAACTATAGCACAGTCTGCAGGTCATATTTAATATGGAGGGATTTCATTGTAACTTAGTAGGATGACTCCGGATGATGTTTAGATGAGAACTTCCCCATTTGGTCGCGGTCTGTCAACCGTGACGACTCTCCAAGCCCAAAACCCGAAAACCTTTAGCACAGTCTACAGGTCATATTTATGGACGGATTTCATTGTAACTTGGCAGGTTGACTTCATATAATGTCCAGATGAGACTGTCCCCTTTTGGACGTGATTGGGCAACTGTGACGGCTACAGGTGCCGAAGCCCGAAAACCTTTAGCGCAGTCTACAGGTCATATTTATGAAGGGATTTCATTGTAACTTCGTAGGATCACTCCAGATGATGCCCATATGAGAATTCCCCTTTTGGTTGCAATCATTCATTCATGGTGGCTGCCCGAGCCCAAAACCCAAAAACCTTTAGCACAGTCTACAGGTCATATTTATGGAGGGATTTCATTGTAACTTGGCAGGTTGACTTCATTATAATGTCTAGATGAGAATGTCCCCTTTTGGACGTGATTGGGCAACTGTGACGGCTACAGGTGCCGAAGCCCGAAAACCTTTAGCACAGTCTACAGGTCATCTTTATGAAGGGATTTCATTGTAACTTGGTAGGATGACTCCAAATAATGTCTAGATGAGAACATCCCCTTTCAGTCGCGATCATTCAGCCTTGATGGCTGCCCGAGCCCAAAAACCTTTAGCATAGTCTTCAGATCATATTTATGTAAGGATTTCATTATAACTTGTTAGGTTGACTCCATATAATGCCTAGTTGATGACATCCCCTTTTGGTCGTGATTGGTCAACTGTGATGGCTACAGGTGCCCGAAGCCCGAAAACCTTGAGCACAGTCTACAGGTCATATTTATGAAGGCATTTCATTGTAACTTCGTAGGATCACTCCAGATGATGCCAGATGAGAATTCCCCTTTTGGTTGTAATCATTCAACCATGAAGGCTGCCCGAGCCCAAAGCCCGAAAACCTTTAGCACAGTCTACAGGTCATATTTATGAAAGGATTTCATTGTAACTTGGTCATGAAAGGATTTCATTGTAACTTGGTCGTGATCTGTCAACCGTGATGGCTGCCCAAGCCCGAAACCCAAAAACATTTAGCACAGTCTGCAGGTCATATTTAATATGGAGGGATTTTATTGTAACTTGGTAGGATGACTCCGTATGATGTCAAGATGAGAACTTCCCCATTTGGTCGTGATCTGTTAACCGTGATGACTGGCAGAGCCCAAAACCCGAAAACCTTTAGCGCAGTCTACAGGTCGTATTTATGGAGGGATTTCATTGGTAGGTGGACTTCATATAATGTCCAGATGAGAACGTCCCCTTTTGGACACGATTGGGCAACTGTGATGGCTACAGGGGCCCGAAGCCCGAAAGAAAACCTTTAGCGCAGTCTACAGGTCATATTTATGAAGGGATTTCATTGTAGCATGGTAGGATGACTCCAAATAATGTCTAGATGAGAACGCCCCCTTTTGGTCGCGATCATTCAGCCTTTATGGCTGCCTGAGCCCAAAAACCTTTAGCATAGTCTATGGGTCATATTTATGGAAGAATTTCATTGTAACTTGTTAGGTTGACTCCATATAATGCCTAGATGATGACATTCCCTTTTGTTTGTGATTGGTCAGCTGTGACGGCTACAGGGGCCTGAAGCCCGAAAACCTTGTGCACAGTCTACAGGTCATATTTATGAAGAGATTTCATTGTAACTTCGTAGGATCACTCCAGATGATGCCCAGATGAGAATGTCCCCTTTTGGTTGCGACCATTCAACCAAGATGGCTGACCGAGCCCCAAGCCTGAATACCTTTGGCACAGTCTACAGGTCATATTTATGAAGGGACTTCATTGTAACCTGGTAGGTTGACTTCATATAATGTCTAGATGAGAATGTCCCCTTTTGGACGGGATTGGGCAACTGTGATGGCTACAGGGACCCGAAGTCCGAAAACCTTTAGCACAGTCTACAGGTCATATTTATGAAGGGATTTCATTGTAACGTGGTCGTATAACTCCAAATAATGTCTAGATGAGAACGTCCCCTTTTGGTCGTGGTCATTCAGCCTTGATGGCTGCCCAAGCCCCAAAACCTTTAGCATAGTCTATAGATCGTATTTCTGGAAGGATTTCATTGTAATTTGTTAGGTTGACTCCATATAATGCCTAGATGATGGCATCCCCTTTTGGTCATGCTTGGTCAACTGTGACGGCTTCAGGTGCCCGAAGCCCAAAAACCTTGAGCACAGTCTACAGGTCATATTTATGAAGGGATTTCATTGTAACTTCGTAGGATCACTCCAGATGATGCCCAGATGACAACGTCCCCTTTTGGTCACGATCATTCAACCATGATGGCTTCCCGAGCCCAAAACTCGAAAAACTTTAGTACAGACTACAGGTCGAATTTGTGAAGGGATTTCATTGTAACTTAGTAGAATGACTCAGTATAATGTCGAGATGAGGACGTCCCGTTTTAGTAGTAATCAGTCAACCGTCATGGCTACACAGTCCTGAAACCTGAAAACCTTTAGCACAGTATACAGGCCATATTTTTGAAGGGATTTCAATGTAACTTGATAGGATGACTCATTTTGGAATAATTTCACTGTAACTTGGTAACTTTCGTTGACATATGTTAACTGTGAGGGCCACAGACATTAACGGTGAGGTCATATTAACCCACCCCTCTGCACTTTAGTACAATGTACACACCTCATATTATTTTTATTAAAAACATAGCAAACGGGAACAGAAATTAACATATTCCCAATTATCAAAATTCTTGTCTTATTTCATAATCTTTTCATAACCATTGAACATTATCCTTTTCATCAAACACAACACACAGACAAGTTAAGCTACAGTGTCATTGACACTTTCATTTAATTATTTAATGTTGGTATCTAGAGGAAGCTTCCTTTCAATGTTGGACCAGTCAGCTGAAATAGATGGCCACCAGTGGCCAATTCATTATGCCTTCCATGGCAGCCTTCTTGAATTCAGTTTCTGTCCAATAACTAATGAATACTGATTCGAATCAATTTCATATTTGGTTATGCATCATTGGTGTCTGGAGGAGGCTTCCTTTCGATTTTGAATCAGCAAGCCAATTCAGTATGGCGCTATGGAGGTCACATTGAATTTGGTATCCGTCCAATAACTAATGAATGCTGACTCGAATAATTTTTATTTTTAGCTTAACTTGACAAAGTCAAGAAAAGCTATTGCCATCACGCATGCGGAAGTCTGTTAGTCTCTGAGTCTGTGAGTCTGTTCACATTTTTCTTTAGCACAAGCTACACCCCGTAGTTGCCCAATCGTCATGAAATTTCATATGCACGTTTGGGGGCATGTCTAGATGAGAACATCCCCTTTTGGTTGCGATCGGTCAACCGTGATGGCTGCCCAAGCCCAAAATCGAAAAACCATTGGCACAGTCAACAGGTTGTATTTATGATGGGATTTCATTGTATCTTGGTAGGATGCCTCTGTATAATATCTAGATGAGAATGTTCCCTTTTGGTTGTGATCTGTCAACCGTGATGGCTGCCCAAGCCCGAAACCCAAAAACTTTTAGCACAGTCTACAGGTCATATTTAATATGGAGGGATTTCATTGTAACTTGGTAGGATGACTCTGTATGATGTCAAGATGAGAACTTCCCCATTTGGTCGTGATCTGTTAACCATGACGACTGCCCGAGCCCAAAACCCGAGAACCTTTAGCACAGTCTACAGGTTGTATTTATGGAGGGATTTCATTGTAACTTGTTAGGTTGACTCCATATAATGTCTAGATGAGAACGTCTCCTTTTGGTCGCGACTGGTCAACTGTGATGACTACAGAGGCCCAAAGCCCAAAAACCTTTAGCTTAGTCTACAGGTCATATTTATGAAGGGATTTCATTGTAACTTGGTAGGATGACTCCAGATAATGTCTAGATGAGAATGCCCCCATTTGGTCGCAATCATTCAGCTGTGACGACTGCCAGAGCCCCAAACCCGAAAACCTTCAGCACAGTCTACAGGTCATATTTTTGGAGGGATTTCATTGTAACTTGTTAGGTTGACTCCATATAATGCCTAGGTGATAACGTCCCCTTTTGGTCACGATTGGTCAACTGTGACAGCTACAGGGGCCTGAAGCCCGAAAACCTTGAGCACAGTCTACAGGTCATATTTATGAAGGGATTTCATTGTAACTTGATAGGATGACTCCAGATAATGCCTAGATGAGAACGTCCCCTTTTGGCCACGATCAATCAGCTGTGATGGCTGCCTGAGCCCAAAATCTGAAAAACTTTAGCACAGACCACAGGTCATATTTATGAAGGGACTTCATTGTAACTTGGTTGGATGACTCAGTATAATGTCTAGATGAGGACGTCCCCTTTTGGTTGCAATCAGACAACCATGATGGCTGCACATGCCCGAAGCCCAAAAAGCCTTTAGCAGATTCTACAGGCCTTATTTATGAAGGGATTTCATTGTAACTTGAAAGGATGACTCGTTTTGGAATAATTACACTGTAACTTAGTAACTTTCATTGACATACATTAACTGTGAGGGCCACATTAACCCACCCTCAATTCTTTATTACAGTCTACACCTCATATTATTTTTATTGAAAACATAGCATACAGGGAACAGAAATTAACGTATTCCCAATTCTTGTCTTATTTCATAATCCTTTCATAAACATTGAACATTATCCTTTTCATCAAACACAACACTCAGACAAGTTAAGCTACAGTGACATTGACACTTTCATTTAATTATGCATTGTTGGTGTCTTGTTGGTGTATAAATTACATTTCTATCCATTTGAATAATACATGTACCTTTTCTTGGGAAGCATAAGAGAGAGCACTCCAAGGATTAGTATCGGGTTTAAGCTCTCAACCCACCCAGTCATCACAGTTAATCTGTGCTGTAATATTTTTGTACTCCAAGCTTTAGGACATCAAACTTTTGATGATGTTAAAACATTGGAATCTCTAAAACAGGAAATCCTGGTTTATGATAAACAAATTTTTGCATATTTGAATTTTCTTGTCCCCTATTTAATTCACATGGCAAAGGAATATCGTTCAAATAATGCCATTAAAGCACTGGAACCTGTTTCAAGTTTCTTTTGTTGGGGAGTGAGGTAATACCATCCTCACAAGGAAAATTGCAACATTTTGTTAACCCTTTTGAACACTAGAGGTATATTCCATGCCAGTTAAATGGCAGAGTCCATATCCATTATTTGGGGTAGAGCAATTCATATTTTCAACGTGCAGCCTTCAGGCTGCACGTTGAAAATATGAATTGTTCTACCACACACGTTCACTTAGTAGCCATCCTACTTAATGAAATTATGGTGTTATCATGTTCCTGGACCGGAAAAGCGGCCTCTCATGTTGAGTTAAATAGGAATTCGTAATTAATCTCACAGACCGCAAACATCACCATGATATATGGTGCTCCCTTTTTTCTCTCATCAACTTAACAAAATCAAGTCCCCGCATGTAAGTGCATCAGGCATTCATTAGTCTATCAATACATACTGTAGTAAGTGTACCAGAACTTCTTTTGATGAAATCATTTCCTGGAAGAACAACATTGATAAACCATGCTCCTTTCATTATCTTTTATTGATTCAGAGAATAAAAACTTCCACCTTCGATTTCCAATTGCTGTCAATCCATGTATACTACAGCATGTTGACTGGAACTTTAACACTTTACACAGGATATCAAAATTTATTATTTTAATTATTGTTTTTTTTTTTAATTTTTCGAAAAAATTTCAGCAAAACTATATCATGAGGCCCTTATTGGATTGATCTCATTCCAATGAGGGTTCACATGATATGGTTTTGTTGAAATTTTTTTTTCCAACTGTTTATGTAGCTTGATGCAGCTGATTCGTTAGTAAAGGGTTAATAATTTGGGTTTTTGAACTGTTTTAGAAGACTTTTGTTTTTTTGTAATGCATATTTATTTATTTATTTATTTATTTATTGGGGTTTAATGACACTTTTGACAGCCTGGGTCACCTTGCGACGGACAGTTTTATGGGTGGAGGAGGAAGCCGGAGTACCTAGGGAGAACTGCCAAGCAATGGCAAACAACTGTCAGACTCCCCACTGTACTAACTACGCAAAAGCAGAGCATGTGTGCAATTGGGATGAAGTGTCTTGCTCATGGACTGAATGCTATTCCCACAGATGGGATTTGAACTGATGTTCTCTCGGCTTGCAGCCTGCATCTCTACCTACTAAGCCACCATGTCATGCATATAAATGATAAACATTATTTTGGATAATATCCAGTCATTTTTAGCTCAACTTTGGCGAAGCCAAATTTGAGCTTATGCCATGGCCAGTTGTCCGTCGTCTGTCTGTCCATCCATCTCTCTGTCCATCTGTCCGTCAACAATTCAATTCGGCTCGGGCTAGAGGCCGTATTTATGAACCGATCTTTACGAAACTTCTTGGGTACCTTTGTTATGACCGTGGGACGAGAACGAGTGTTTTGGGGTCCGATCCGAAATTTAAGTTGGCCGCTGGCAGCCATTTTGTACAAAATTAGGTGCAATCATATTTTTGCGCAGAACTTCCATATGAAAGCGCTGATTTGAATAATTTTTTGTATGAATGTTTAGTACCATGGGATACATCACATATAATACAGGTTTTTTTCTCGTGCGTAAATTATGCAAATTAGACTAATTTTGATGTATTTAGTGTTTCTTTCAGCACTGTAAGTGCAAATGCCAATATGGCTCGGGCTAGAGGCCGTATTTATGAACCGATCTTTACGAAACTTCTTGGGTACCTTTGGTATCACCGTGGGACGAGAACGAGTGGTTTTGGGTCTGGTCCGAAATTCAAGATGGCCGATGGCAGCCATTTTGTACAAAATTAGGTGCAATCAGATTTTTGCACAGAACTTCCATATGTAAGCACTGATTTGAATAATTTTTTGTGTGAATGTTTAGTACCATGGGATACATCACATATAATACGGGTTTTTTTCTCGTGCAGAAATTATACAAATTAGATGAACTTTGATTTTTTCAGTGCTACTTACACACTGTAAGTACACATGTCAATACGGCTCAGGCTAGAGTATGTATTTATGAACCGATCTTCATGAAACGTCTTGGGTACCTTTGTTATCACCTTGGGACGAGAACGAGTGTTTCTGGGTGCAGTCCAAAATTCAAGATAGCTGCCAGTGGCCTTTTTGTACCGAAATTAGGTCTAATCAGTTTTTTGTACACAACTTCTATATGGCTCAGGCTAGAGGCCGTATATTTATGAACCAATCTTTACGAAAAATTCTTGGGTACCTTTGTTATCACCGTGGGATGAGAACGAGTGTTTTGGGGTGTGGTCCGAAATTCAAGATGGCCACCAACAGCCATTTTGTACCAAAATTAGTGCAATCAGTGTTTTGTACAGAACTTCTGTATGAAAGTTCTGATTTGAATAAATTTTTGTATAAATGTTTAGTAACCTGGAATACATCACATATAGTACGGGTTTTTTTCTCATGCAAAAATTATGCAAATTAGATGAACTTTGATTTATTCAGTGCTACTTATACACTGTAAGTGCACATGTCAATACAGCTCGGGCTAGAGGCTGTATTTATCAACCGATCTTCACGAAACTTCTTGGGTACATTTGTTATCACCTTTGGACGAGAACGGGTGTTTCTGTGTGTGGTCCAAAATTCAAGATGGCTGCCAGTGGCCATTTTGTACCAAAATTAGGTCCAATCAGTTTTTTGTCAAAACTTCTATACAGCTCGTATTTATGAACTGATCTTCACGAAACTTCTTGGGTACCTTTGTTTTCACCTTGGGACAGGAACGAGTGTGTTTTGGGGTGCCTTTGTTATCACTGTGCTATGAGAACAAATATTTTGTGGTGCAGTCCCACTCTGGGACTCAAAGATTTCTTTTCTAGTTTAGCATCTGACGGTCACCCACCTTTACAATACTTTACCTATACATTTGTTACAGGCTACGGTCAGTATTTATGTACAGACTGTTACAATACTTTACATGTACCTTTGTTATCTGGTCATTACCTAGATGTTTGTCATTGCTGTCTCACATACTATACATGTACATGTCTTAACAAGTTGAGCTACAGTGTCATTGACACTTTCATTTACATTGTATTCATTAGCTTTCAATAAACCACAATCAAATTTTATAAAATGGCAGTGTAGTTTATTCTGCAGTATAATTCGTATTGCTGAACCAAATATTTGAATTAGAGTTACCCGCCTTGGAATGTTGCACTCACACTCAGAAATGATGCAATCTCTAAAAAATATACAGCCTTGGGAAAATATATTGTTTCAATAAACATTTGAAACATTCTATTGACATCTTGCATTATCGTTGAATATTCCTGATAAGAAAAGAGGGTAATTTGATGACTTTTGGATCTAAAAAATACAATTGACTTTTTGTGTGTTTTTGTAGAGAATTCCCTGAAAAATATGTGCATGTAACCGGTATTTCCCTTCGTGTCATTTTTTCTCTCTTATTTGTTGCATGGCCACCCCGTTTTCGGGTCAGAAAAGATGTCTGAAGGGCTATACTTGACAAAGATATTTAAATGCCAAAATTAAAGTTTTGCGATCATATTTTGTTTTGCCTGAACGTTATAATTGTGGCCTATGGAAAAATATTCAGTTCTGTGATACCAGTTAGTATCGAGAGAATTAAAATAAAAAAGTGAACATGCATTTATAAGCTTCAGAAAAAATTGCACTGGCAGACTTTTCACACTAGTACTATACACCGAGAGCAATTTTTGATACACTTTCCCTTTTTTATAGGCAAAACTTATTTTCCAAATTTTATTACCAGAAAAGCAGGCCTGGCATTCTTAAAAATGCAGGAGGGCTAAAACTCACTCCCCTTGCATGGCCTAGGCAAGCGATTGGCTCTCCTCAAGCTTACAAAAGCTAAAATTGCAAAATGAAGTTTTACTGTTAATGAATTCCGCCAAGTGGGCTTTGTACATTTTATTTGGTGCTGCTAACAAGGTAGGCTCTGTTAGACGGCTATGCTACACTGCCCCTCCCACACCTCCGGCCTTGGCAAGGCCTGGAGATGTGGAAGGGGCAGTGTGGCCCTCTTACAGAGACCACTAGCATACATGTAGCAGAGATCTTAAAAGATGTGGGTTTTTGGCATAGGCGGTTATGGTAATCATTATTTTCTAAGGCCAGGAGGGCTAGTTTTTGCCCTCCTTAATTTTTTTAAGGCGAGCAGTAGGCGAGCGAATAAATCACTCTCCTGAAAATGCCAGGACTGGAAAAGATTCAAATGATGATCAGTCATAGTCTGTATTCTCAATTTTAAAATAACAAGATATCAATTGAAAATAGAATATGTTTTAATTTTTGGAATTCACAAAAAAATAAAATTTCCACAATCCATTCCATTAGCTGAGTTTAAATACTTTTTGTGAATCGCCCTGGCTGCTTTTGGCAATTACATTGGGAAATATGATTTTATAAGCAGTATTCATTTTGAATCTTCTCCCATGGTTATCATCTTTTCATTTTGAATCTCCTCCCATGGTTATCATCCTTTCAAATATTTCATTTGGTGACATCAAACGGTGATATGTATGTCACTGGAGCCGTAAACATAGAAAAAAAACTAAGCAAGCTCTTGTCCAGTCAAAAGGCAAAGATTTTATTCTTATGGGAACATAGTCTAATTTCAATTAATATCTCGAAAACAAATCGTCCTATCTCGCTGATTTTTGGCATACTGATAGACTGTCAGAAGTTCTCAGCCACCTATGTTTTTCAGATTCCTGGTGCTTTAGGGGTGTCCGAAGGGGTGTTTTGAAAGTGGGTCACACCCATATCTCAGGCATGGTATGACGTATGGACCTGGGATCAACATCAAGTGAGTCGAAACTCGATGGAGATTCAAAATATGGGTCGAGGTCACCCAGGGGTTATTGAGTGCATTTTTAGCTTAACTTGACATAGTCAAGATAAGCTATTGCCATCATGCATGCGGAAGTCTGTCAGTCTGTCAGTCTGTTCACATTTTCCTTTAGCACGGGCTACACCCCACAGTTCTTGTCTGATCGTCACGAAATTTCATATGCAGGTTTGGGGTCATGTCTAGATGAGAACGTCCCCTATTGATCGCGATCGGGCAACCGGTATGGCTGCCCAAGCCCAAAACCCGAAAACCATTAGCACAGTCTACAGGTGGTATTTATGAAGGGATTTCATTGTAACTTGGTAGGATGCCTCTGTATAATGCCTAGATGAGAACGTCCCCTTTTGGGCATGATCTGTCAACCGTGATGGCTGCCCAAGTCTGAAACCCAAAAACTTTTAGCACAATCTGCAGGTCATGTTTAATATGGAGGGATTTCATTGTAACTTGGTAGGATGACTCCTTATGATCTCTAGATGAGAATTTCCCCATTTGGGTGTGATCTGCCAACCATGATGACTGCCCAAGCCCAAAACCCGAAAACCTGTAGCACAGTCTACAGGTCATATTTATTGAGGAATTTCATTGTAACTTGGTTGGTAGACTTCATGCAATGTCTAGATGAGAAAGTCACCTTTTGGTTCTGATTTGGCAACTGTGACGGCTACAGGGGCCCGAAGCCCGAAAACCTTTAGCACAGTCTACAGGTCATATTTATGAAGGGATTTCATTGTAACTTGGTAGGATGACTTCAAATAATGTCTAGATGAGAACATCCCATTTTGATCGCTATCATTCAGTCTTGATGGGTGCACGAGCCTAAAAACCTTTAGCATAGGCAAAAGGTCATATTTATGGTCGTGATTGGTCAACTGTGATGGCTACAGGTGCCTGAAGCCCAAAAACCTTGAGCACAGTCTACAGGTTATATTTATGAAGGGATTTCAGTGTAACTTTGTAGGATCACTCCAGATGATGCCAAGATGAGATTGTCCCCTTTGGTTGCGATCATTCAACCATGATGGCTGCCCGAGCCCGAAGCCCTAAAACCTTTAGCACAGTCTACAGGTCATATTTATGAAGGGATTTCATTGTAACTTGGTAGGTTGACTTCATATAATGTCTAGATGAGAATGTCCACTTTTGGACACGATTGGGCAACTGTGACGGCTACAGGAGCCCGAAGCCCGAAAACCTTTAAAACAGTCTACAGGTCATAATTATGAAGGGATTTCATTGTAGTTTGGTAGGATGACTCCAAATAATGTCTAGATGAGAACATCCCCTTTCGGTAGCGATCATTCAGCCTTTAGGGCTGCCCGAGCCCAAAGACCTTTAGCATATTCTACAGGTCGTATTTATGGAAGGATTTCATTGTAACTTGTTAGGTTGACTCCATGTAATGCCTAGATGATGACATTCCCTTTTGGTCATGATTGGTCAACTGTGATAGCTACAGGGGCCCGAAGCCCGAAAATCTTGAGCACAGTCTTCAGGTCATATTTATGAAGGGATTTCATTGTAACTTCGTAGGATCACTCCAGATGATGCCCAGATGAGAATGTCCCCTTTTGGTTGCGATCATTCAACCATTATGGCTGCCTGAGACTGAAGCCCGAATTCCTTTAGCACAGTCTACCAGTCATATTTATGAAGGGATTTCATTGAAACTTGGTAGGTTTGACTTCATATAATGTCCAGATGAGAATGTCCCCTTTTGGACTCGATTGGGCAACTGTGACACCTACAGGGGCCCGAAGCCCTATAAACCTTTAAAACAGTCTACAGGTCATAATTATGAAGGGATTTCATTGTAGCTTGATAGGATGACTCAAAATAATGTCTAGATGAGAACGTCGCCATTTGGTCGCAATCATTCAGCCTTGATGGCTGCCCAAGCCCAAAAACCTTTAGCATAGTCTGTAGGTCGTATTTATGGAAGGATTTCATTGTAACTTGTTAGGTTGACTCCATATAATGCCTAGATGATGACATCCCCTTTTGGTCGTGATTGGTCAACTGTGATGGCTGCAGGTGCCCGAAGCCCCAAAATCTAGAGCACAGTCTACAGGTCATATTTATGAAGGGATTTCATTGTAACTTCGAAGGATCACTCCAGATGATGCCCAGATGAGAACGTCCCCTTTTGGTTGCGATCATTCAGCCTTGATGGCTGCCCGAGCCCAAAACCCCAAAACCTTTAGCATTGTCTGTAGGTCATATTTATGGAAGGATTCCATTGTATCCTGTTAGTTTGACTCCATATAATGCCTAGATGATGACATCCCCTTTTGGACGTGATTGGTCAACTGTGATGGCTTCAGGGGCCTGAAGCCCGAAAACCTTGAGCACAGTCTACAGGTCATATTTATGAACAGATTTCATTGTAACTTCGTAGGATCACTCCAGATGATGCCCAGATGAGAATGTCCCCTTTTGGTTGTGATCATTCAACTATGATGGCTGCCCGAGCCCAAAGCCCCAAAAACTTTAGCACAGTCTACAGGTCATATTTATGAAGGGATTTCACTGTAACTTGGTAGGTTGACTTCATATAATGTCTAGATGAGAACGTCCCCTTTGGACGCAATTGGGAAACTGTCGGCTACAGGGGTCCGAAGCCCGAAAACCTTTAGCATAGTCTACATGCAGGCCATATTTATGAAGGGATTTCAATGTAACTTGATAGGATGACTCGTTTTGGAATAATTTCACTGTAACTTGGTAACTTTTGTTGATATACGTTAACTGTGAGGGCCAAATAAATTAACTGTGAGGTCATATTAACCCACCCCTCAGCTCTTTAGTACAGTGTACACCTCCTATTATTTTTATCAAAAACATAGCATACAGGGAACAGAAATGAACCTATTCCCAATTATCACAATTCTTGTCATATTTCATAATCCTTTCATAAACATTGAACATTATCCTTTTCATCAAACACAACACACAAGTTAAGCTACAGTGTTATTGACACTTTCCTTCAAAATTTCTGGAAATCACATTTTTAGCTTAACTTGACATAGTCAAGATAAGCTGTTGCCATCACACATGTGGAAGTCTGTTAGTCTGTGAGTTTGTTCACATTTTCCTTTAGCACAGGCTACACCCTGCAGTTCTTGTCTGATCGCCACGAAATTTCATATGCAGGTTTGGGGGTCATGTCAAGATGAGAACGTCCCCTTTTGGTCGCGATCGGTCAACCAGTATGGCTGCCCAAGCCCCAAACCCGAAAACCATTAGCACAGTCTACAGGTCGTATTTATGAAGGGATTTCATTGTAACTTAGTAGGATGCCTCTGTATAATGCCTAGATGAGAACATCCCCTTTTGGGCATGATCTGTCAACCATGATGGCTGCCCAAGCCCCAAATCCAAAAACTTTTAGCACAGTCTGCAGGTCATGTTTAATATGGAGGGACTTCATTGTAACTTTGTAGGATGACTCCTTATGATGTCTAGATGAGAATTGCCCCATTTGGGCGTGATCTGCCAACCGTGACGACTGTCCGAGCCCTAAACCCGAAAACCTTTGGCACAGTCTACAGGTCATATTTATAGAGGATTTTCATTGCAACTTGGTGGGTTGACTTCATATAATGTCTAGATGAGAAAGTCCCCTTTTGGTCATGATTGGGCAACTGTGACGGCTACAGGGGCCCAAAGCCCCAAAACCTTGAGCACAGTCTACAGGTCATATTTATAAAGGGATTTCAGTATAACTTTGTAGGATCACTCCAGATGATGCCCAGATGAGATTGTCCCCTTTGGTTGCGATCATTCAGCCGTGATGGCTGCCCGAGTCTGAAGCCCAAAAACGTTTAGCACAGTCTACTGGTCACATTTATGAAGGGATTTCATTGTAACTTGGTAGGTTGACTTCATTTAATGTCTAGATAAGAACGTCCCCTTTTGGACACGATTGGGCAACTGTGACGGTTACAGGAGCCCGAACCCCGAAAACCTTTAGAACAGTCTACAGGTCATAATTATGAAGGGATTTCATTGTAGCTTGGTAGGATGACTCCAAATAATGTCTAGATGAGACCATCTCCTTTTGGTTGCGATCATTCGGCCTTTATGGCTGCCTGAGCCCAAAGACCTTTAGCATAGTTTATAGGCCGTATTTATGGAAGGATTTCATTGTAACTTGTTAGGTTGACTCCATATAATGTCTAGATGATGACATCCCCTTTTGGTTGTGATTGGTCAACTGTGGTGGCTCCAGGTGCCCGAAGCCCGAAAATCTTGAGCACAATCTACAGGTCATATTTATGAAGGGATTTCATTGTAACTTTGTAGGATCACTCCAGATGATGCCCAGATGAGAATGTCCCCTTTTGGATGCAATCATTCAACCATTATGGCTGCCCAAGCCCGAAGCCCGAATACCTTTAGCACAGTCTACAGGTCATATTTATGAAGGGATTTCATTGTAACATGGTAGGTTTGACTTCATATAATGTCTAGATGAGAACGTCCCCTTTTGGACATGATTGGGCAACTGTGACAGCTGCAGGGGTCCGAAGCCCGAAAACCTTTAGAACAGTCTACAGGTCATAATTATGAAGGGATTTCATTGTAGCTTGGTAGGATGACTCCAAATAATGTCTAGATGAGAATGTCCCCTTTTGGTTGCGATCATTCAGCTTTGATGGCTGTCTGAGCCCAAAAACCTTTAGCATAGTCTATAGGTCGTATTTATGGAAGGATTTCATTGTAACTTGTTAGGTTGACTCCATATAATGCCTAGATGATGACATCCCCTTTTGGTCGTAATTGGTCAACTGTGATGGCTGTGCCCGAAGCCCGAAAATATTGAGCACAGTCTACAGGTCATATTTATGAAGGGATTTCATTGTAACTTCGTAGGATCACTCAAGATGATGCCCAGATGAGAATGTCCCCTTTTGGTTGCGATCATTCAACCGTGATGGCTGCCTGAGCCCAAAGCCCGAAAACCTTTAGCACAGCCTTCTGTTCATATTTATGAAGGGATTTCATTGTAACTTGGTAGGTTGACTTCATATGATGTCTAGATGAGAACAGCCCCTTTTGGACACCATTAGGCAACTGTGACGGCTACAGGGGCCTGAAGCCCAAAAACCCTTAGCAAAGTCTACAGGTGATATTTATGAAGGGATTCATTGTACCTTGGTAGGATGACTCCAAATAATGTCTAGATGAGAACGTCCCCTTTTGGTCGTGATCATTCAACCTTGATGGCTGCCCGAGCCCAAAACCTTTAGCATAGTCTATAGGTCATATTTATGGAAGGATTTCATTGTAACCTGTTAGTTTGACTCCATATAATGCCTAGATGATGACATCCCCTTTTGGTCATGATTGGTCAACTGTGACAGCTTCAGGGGCCTGAAGCCAAAAACCTTGAGCACAGTCTACAGGTCATATTTATGAATGGATTTCATTGTAACTTCGTAGGATCACTCCAGATGATGCCCAGATGAGAATGTCCCCTTTTGGTTGCGATCATTCAACCATGATGGCTGCCCGAGCCCAAAGCTCACAAACCTTTAGCACAGTCTACAGGTCATATTTATGAAGGGATTTCATTGTAACTTGTAGGTTGACTTCATATAATGTCTAGATGAGAACGTCCCCTTTGGAGCAATTGGGAAACTGACAGCTACAGGAACCCGAAGCCCGAAAACCTTTAGCACAGTCTACAGGCCATATTTATGAAGGGATTTCAATGTAACTTTATAGGATGACTCGTTTTGGAATAATTTCACTGTAACTTGGTAACTTTTGTTGATATATGTTAACTGTGAGGGCCACATACATTAACTGTGAGGTCATATTGACCCACCCTCAGCTCTTTAGTACAGCATACACCTCATATTATTTTTATCAAAAACATAGCAAACAGGGAACAGAAATGAACATATTCCCAATTATCACAATTCTTGTCTTATTTCATAATCCTTTCATAAACATTGAACATTATCCTTTTCATCAAACTCAACACCCAGGTTAAGCTACAGTGTCATTGACACTTTCATTTGACTCCATAATGCATTCCTGGAATATCATACATGCAGTTTTACACACAAAAATGTGGGTTTGACCGACATTTTTGAAAGTAGGTCACGCTCATATCTCAAGCATGGTATGATGCATGGACCTGGGACCAATACCAAATGAGTCGACACTCGATGGAGGTTCAAAATATGGGTCAAGTCACTGAGGTCACCCAGGGGTCAATGAGCGCTTTTTCCTGAATTGCTGGAAATCACATGTTTTTACCTCCAAATGCTTTCCCAAAGTTCATACATGCATTTTTTCACAAAAAAGTGGGCGTGGCCAAAAATTTTGAATGTGGATCATGCTCATATCTCAAGCATGGTATGATGTATGGACCTGGGACCAACACCAAATGAGTTGACACTTGATGGGGGTTCACAATATGAGTCAAGGTCACTGAGGTCATCCAGGGGTCAATGCGTGCATTTTCCAAAATTGCTGGAAATCACATTTTATGACCTCCAAATGCTTTCCCAAAGTTTATACATGCATTTTTTCACGAAAAAAGTGGGCATGGCCAAAAATTTTGAAAGTGGGTAACACTCATATCAAGCATGGTATGATGCATGGACCTGGGACCAACACCAAATGAGTTGACTCTCGATGGAGGTTCACAATATGGGCCAAGGTCACTGAGGTCACCCAGGGATCATTGAGTGCATTTTCCAAATTGCCGGAAATCACATTTCTGGTTTTCAGACCGATTAGGAATTGCATTTTACACAAACTAATGCAATTTTGAAAATTATACATGTATCTCATCATTCAAATAAATGGCAGAGCCAGTAATGTCTATTTCTGATTCCTTGATCGAACCCTTTAAATGTTGTGCATATGTATGCCTTTTCTGGTTTCTAAGAAAAATTGTTCTGATTCCTGTATGAATATCTGTAAATACTGTTAACGAAAATCCATTTCTGGTTTGTTTAGAAATATTTTACTCCTGAAAATTAGCCTCCATGAATTCTCTTTTTATATAGTTTTTTCCTGATACTTGAACCCTTTTCACACAGTTTTGAATTCACTGGATGCAGTAAATTCTGTTTCTCTAGTTAAATGTTGATATGCTAATAACGGCAATTGCACAGGGCATATGGGTAAAATGGAGCTGATTTCCTTTTCTGCCTTTCAACATTTTATGATTAATTAAAGTTTCCACTGCAAAATTTTAATGTACTTGAATATATATAGGTTATTACGACCATGCAGGTTTCTGAGATGGTGTATTGAAGTCAAGGCCTTGTGTCTAGGCATATATTGGTGAGTCCATTAGGATGAGTTGATATATGACCCAGTGCATGGTCCCCGCAGGTCATGGAAAGTCTGGAAAGTCATGGAATGTCAAAAACGAAATTCCAGGCCCTTGAAAAGTTTGGAAAATAGAAAATTTATGAAAAAGTCATGGAAAGTCATTGAAAAACGGGGGCATTAGAGGTGTGAACATGCGAACCATTACGGTAATTTAGGACTTTCTCAATCAGAAAACAGTGTTGATACATGCACCTTTACGGTAAAAACACGTCTTGTGCGCGTGATCAGAAAGTGAAGAAATTGTTTGATTGGCTTCGATTTGTAACTGCACACTGACATAGCCAATGAATTTATCCGTATGTATTTACCACATCATGTAATTATTTGTACGCACATGGTGGAACTGGTTTTTATTTTTATCGTCAAATGAAATTGTATTAATTCACAATGCCCGGCAAATGTAAGTTCAAGGAGGAGTGGCTCCAGGACAAAGAATTTGGTTCATGGGTTGAAGCTATCGCTGGAAATCAGCTAGTTGCCAGGTGTAAAGTTTGTAAAAAAATCATTGATGTGTGTAACATGGGCGAGGCAGCTCTTAAATCACATGCATTGAGTAATAAACACCGAAATCTAAGAACATCTGTACCGGTAACAATGTCACAGTTTCTTTCTGATTCGACTTCAAAAAAGAACACCCAGCCTCCACCTCGTCCAGGTTGCGGTAATAATGAAGCTGGTACTATGCCTATGGTAACTGGTGTTTCATGTTCTAATGATAAATCTGCAAAAAGTTCAACTTCATCTTCAACAGCAATGAAAACATTTGTAGGAACAAACAATGACGTTTTGTCTGCTGAGTTGTTGTGGGCCGTGAAGTGCGTCATATCACATTATAGTTATACTAGCTGCAAAGATGTTAAAATGTTGTTTTCACGAATGTTTCCAGACAGTTCTATTGCTAAAAACTTCACCTGTGGTGACAATATGATATCTTATTATACCCCCCGCAAACAAAGTTTGGGGGTGGGGGGGGTATATAGGAATCACCTTGTCCGTCCATCTGTCCATCTGTCTGTCTGTCCATCCTTGTAAGCGCAACTCCTCCTAAACCATTTGAAGAATTTTCATGGAACTTTACACAATGGAAGAACTCCATATGAAGATGTGCATGAAGCAATATAATTCCGTTCTGACATTTCCAAGGGGAGATAATCTAACTTCCTCCTAAACCGTTTGAAGAATTTTCATGAAACTTTACACAATGGAAGACCTCCATATGAAGATGTGCATGAAGCAAAATAATTCCGTTCTGACATTTCCAAGGGGGGATAATCTAACTTATACCGTCTGTCCATCCTTGTAAGCGCAACTCCTCCTAAACCGTTTGAAGAATTTTCATGAAACTTTACACAATGGAAGAACTCCATATGAAGATGTGCATGAACCAATAAATTTCCGTTCTGACATTTCCAAGGGGAGATAATCTAACTTATACCGTCTGTCCATCCTTGTAAGTGCAACTCCTCCTAAACCGTTTGAAGAATTTTCATGAAACTTTACACAATGGAAGAACTCCATATGAAGATTTGCATGAAGCTATATAATTCCGTTCTGACATTTCCAAGGGGAGATAATCTAACTTATACATTTCAGGCGGGGGGGGGGGGGGGGGGGTATCACTTTGTGAGTTTGCTAACAGTACCTCTAGTTTAGTTTTTTTTTGGACTTAAGCCCTATTTTGAATCCCTATTAAATGACATGCTGCGGGATGAAACAGACCACTTTACCTTGCTATTTGATGAATCGCACAATTCTGTCATCAAAAAGAAACAGTTAGATATACATGTGAGATATTGGAACAAAGATACAAATACTGCTCCTACCCGGTTCTACGGTTCAGAATTCATTGGACATGCTAGGGCAACGGATCTTCTCCCTGTTATAATGGAGTCGGTAAGAGCTTTTCCTTTGAAAATTCATGTTTTTCTTCCAAAACCATTGGCTTGTGGCCCATCAGTATCTGATGATACAGAGTTAAATGTTCAGCAAGCCCTGTGGCGTATAATTATTAATTATACACACCAGGGGTTGATGAATCGTTCTGACTGGAGGGTTTTACTTTACGGTGTCAATCTACCTCAATTAATTAGGGTGGGCAAAAAAGAGATTTCTTCTACCTGCCTGTGACAATAATGAATTATTTTCAATGGAAAATTGTAAATGCTATTAAAAAAATGTCTTTTTGCCAACCCAAATTAAAAGTGGATTGATCCCTTAAAACTCACCAGAAGGCATCATTTGATGCTACAGTAAAAAAAATTTCCAGGTTGAGAACCCACCCGGACCCCCTGATCTGGCGAGTGCCTTCGGCACTCACACGCAGATGCCTTCGGCATCTGCGGTTGACACAAAAAGGTCATGGAATTAGGGGGGAAAAAGTCATGGAAAGTCATGTTTTTTTATTTTCAATATGCTGCAGGGACCATGCAGAGGCAAGATCGAGACTTCAATACACCATCTCTGAAAACCACTTGGTGGTAATAACCAATTTATCTTACAATATTCCTCCCTTTCTTGACTTGTTCACATATATTTTGGCAGTCATTTGGCATCTAGGAGTTGATTTTCTATGAATGGAAATCATGACATTATGGTATTGCATTCTTGCACTATGCATGATGTTATCCCATTCATTATTCCCCTTGCACTATTGCCACTGAAGTTTTTAGCAATGTTTCAGTTATGTGTTTCTTTGTTTTATTTTTCAGGTTCTAATTAAAAATCTCATCATGCCAAAAAATGATCTAATCTAATTTATTTTGTTGAGTTGGTGATTTATTTATCATTTAATTACTGTTATCAAAAACGGTGGCCTTGACATGTGTAATCAGTTTTTGATGAGAGCAGATGAAAAACATTCTCTTTCTAAACTGGTTGATCGCATGTGAGGTTGCTACCCTCAATACAGATTTATATTTTATCGAGATGTTTGCACTTGTGTCGGAGGAAATAGGTTATTGTAAGATAAACATCTTTATTTTAGGATGGTGAATGTTTTTTTTTTCACTGTCAATGTCAAGTATTGTGTGCGTACTTAACCAACATGCATAAAATAAAAGTTTATCAATAATATCAATCCAGATGAGGTTATGACACATGGGTACATGTGGGTGAAAACAGGACCTGCCTAGTCCGCGAAGTCACCGATACTATTATGTCAGCATGTACTCTTCAATGTTGGTTATATTGCGGATTTGTATGTTTCCAGGAACTTGTCATTTGCAATCATTGATGATTATCCACTGGGAGAAATCACTGGATAGTACAGGATGCTGCTCAGCATTGTAATGTGCACAAGCCTGAAAAGAAGCAATCTGTCATCTGCAGAATGAGTTCCCCAGAGGGTGAAGTTTCTGATGCTATCCCATACAGTTGGCCAGTTTATCCTCTGGGTAACTCTTTCTGTTCAGGCTTGAGACCTTAATTCAGATTGAGGCTCACAGAGGGTAAATTTGGTGATGCTACCCTGCTATGCGGGGTAGCATCACAAAACCCACCCTCTGTGAACCTCATTCTGCAAATGACAGTCTGCTTATTTTCTGGCTTGAATGTGCAGGCCTTTTGAAAATCACGTGAGACACAAGGTTGATGGTGACTTTTAAATTCAAAAGACTGGTAAGCAAAACTGGCAATTCAGTGCTTTAAAGAGGTCAGTGTTTTTGTAAATAACCTTGGCAGAATGCCATGGCTTTTACCACGACAATGACGATTGTCACTACTAATTTCGGTAATTATGACTCCTTGTCAGAATAGTTTGTCATGAAGTAGTGATATGTATATGTTACTCCCAGGTTATGAAATTGCTCATTTCATGAAATGGGCAACTTTTCTGCCCATTTCATGAAATGGGCTTTGAATCTGCCCATTTCATGAAGTGGCCAAAAATATTGCTCATTTCATGAAATGGGCAGCATTATGCTTACAAACACTGCGGTTGAAAAATTATTTTTCGTACATAGACCTATCTGCTGAGGTATTTGATGAAAATTAACAAGCCAAAAATTGAATTTTATATAGACTACCTGCACAATTCATGAAGTGGGCAGACAAACTGCTTATTTCATGAAATGATCTAAAAGCCAATTTCACAACTGGGGCTTAACGTATACGTTACTTGAGATTCATTTGTGCCAATTCATCATCATGTCATGGTCGGGCAAAGATGGGCCACATGCACACCCCAAATATCTGGTATCTGGACACAGTTACAGACCTGGAGTGATATATTTAATGAGTTATATTGTTGATGGATCAGATCAGCATTGCTGCTAAAACAGGTATATTGACAATATGTTAAAAATTTCAAAAACTCTTTGTTGTTTAATTGATAAACCAATAAATTCAATACACAAAAGTACTCTTAAGTTTCATATATTATTCAACTGGAAAATAAATGGATTCACAATGAACTCGCGTTTAGTTTAATTCTTAACCTGCTGAGTATTTTCAAGATATTTTTTCAGCAAATTCAGTCATGGCTGCTATGAAGCAGCCATGACTAGGTTTGATGAAAAATTCATCTAAATTGATATCAATGAATCAGTATTGAAAAAATATGATCATTTTTAGCGGGGTATTTTCAAGAATTTTTTCATCAAATTTAGTCATGGCTGCTTTACAGCAGCCTTGACTAGGTTTGATGAAAAATTCATCAAAATTTATATCAACAAATCAATATTGAAAAAATCTGATTGCCGGATGAAAATTAGATTAAATGTGCTCAAATTATACTATTTCAGAGGCAAGAGAAATCCTGTCCTGGGCAGGAATATCCACCAGCAGCATGCAAGGAGTTAATTCCGGTGCAGTGAAGTCAAAATATGAAAAATCCACCTGAAAATATTTCCCATAATGCATCTAGGAATTGAACGAATTCAATCTTGTTTGACAGAGCTCATTGAATTGGTTCAATTTCTGAGTTGGATTACGTGAAAAAATTTGCTGCTTCAAATTTTGATATTTTGACTTAGTGCAGTGGAACCCTGTTAATTGAATAGCCACTTTGCCAATGAACATTATTCAACTAGAAAGTGTTTTAGCACACTAAAACATATGTCTCCCCTTCCTTTTGAGGTCAGAGGTCAAGGTCACATGTAGTTCATCAAGGTAGCGGACATGCGGTTTCATGGTGACACATCCACATGTCAAAAAAAAAAATTTCTGGTCTGGACAATTACTCCCTATTTAAAGTACATAAATTTGACCTTGAGGTCAAGGTCACATGAAGGTCATGATTACATGTGGTCTCATTGTGAAACATCCATCCACATGTCAATCATCTAAGTCCTAGGTCAAAAAACAAAAAAGTTCTGATCTGGACAATTATTCCCTATTTGAAGTACATAAATTTGACCTTGACGTCAGAGGTCAAGGTCACATGCTGTTCATCAAGGTAGCGGGCATGCGGTTTCATGGTGACACATCCACATGTCCAAAAAAAAATTCTGGTCTGGACAATTACTCCCTATTTAAAGTACATAAATTTGACCTTGAGGTCAAGGTCACATGAAGGTCATGATGACATGTGGTCTCACTGTGATACATCCACATGTCAATCATCTAAGTCCTAGGTCAAAAAACAAAAAAGTTCTGATCTGGACATATTATTCCCTATTTGAAGTACATAAATTTGACCTTGACGTCAGTGGTCAAGGTCACATGCAGTTCATCAAGGTAGCGGACATGCGGTTTCATGGTGACACATTCACATGTCCAAAAAAAATAATTCTGGTCTGGACAATTACTCCCTATTTAAAGTACATAAATTTTACCTTGAGGTCAAGGTCACATGAAGGTCATGATGACATGTGGTCTCATTGTGATACATCCACATGTCAATCATCTAAGTCCTAGGTCAAAAAACAAAAAAGTTCTGATCTGGACAATTATTCCCTATTTGAAGTACATAAATTTGACCTTGACGTCAGAGGTCAAGGTCACATGCAGTTCATCAAGGTAGCGGACATGTGGTTTCATGGTGACACATCCACATGTCCAAAAAAAAAAAAAATCTGGTCTGGACAATTACTGAGGTCAAGGTCACATGAAGGTCATGATTACATGTGACATGCGGTCTAATTGCGATACATCCACATGTCAAATATCTAAGTCCTAGGTCAAAAAACAAAAAAGTTCTGGTCTGGATAATTATTCCCTATTTGAAGTACATAAATTTGACCTTGAGGTCAAGGCCACATGAAGGTCATCGAGGTAGACGACATGCAGTCTCATGGTGACACATCCACATGTCAAATAACCAAGTCCTAGGTCAAAAAACAAAAACATTCTGGTCTGGACAATTACTCCCTATTTGAAGTACATAAATTTGACATGAAGGTCACGACATGCGGTCTCATGGTGACACATCCACATGTGAAATAACCAAGTCCTAGGTCAAAAAACAAAAAAATGCTGGTCTGGACAATTACTCCCTATTTGAAGTACATAAATTTGACCTTGAGGTCAAGGTCACATGAAGGTCACAATGGTATGCGACACACCGGCTCATGGTGATACATCCATGTGCCAAATATCTAAGGCCTGGCTCAAAAGACAAACAAGTTTTGGTCCGGACAAAGTTTCCTTGAAAAAAAGCACAAATCTGACCTTCAGATCAAAGGTCAAGGTCACATGAAGGTCACAATGGTATGCTACACACCGGCTCATGGTGATACATCCACATGCCAAATATCTAAAGCCTGACTCAAAATACAAAAAAGTTCTGGTCCAGACAGTTTCCCCTTAAAAAAGTGCATAAATCTGACCTTCAGGTCAAAGGTCAAGGTCACATGAAGGTCACTATGGTACACTGCACACCGGTTCATGGTGATACATCCACATGCCAAGTATCTAAGGTGCAGGTCAGAAGACAAAAAAGTTATGGCCCGGACAAAGTTTGAGTGATGTTTCACTTAAAAAAACACATAAATCTGACCTTCAGGTCAAAGGTCAAGGTCACATGAAAGTCACTATGATACACTTCACATCGGCTCTTGGTGATACATCCACATGCCAAGTATCTAAGGTGTAGGTCAAAAGACAACAAAGTTATGGCCTGGACAAAGTTTGTATGAGAAGAAGAAGAAGAAGAAGAAGAAGAAGAAGAAGAAGAAGAAGAAGAAGAAGAATATGCACTAAAACAATATGTCTCCCTTCTGGGAAGGGGAGACATAATTAACAGGAGTTTTCAATTAACAGGGATTGTGTCACTTTCCTGTATTCCAGAGATAAACTTAGCATTTATTCTATTATATCTTGTTTGACAGAGCTCTATGAGCTCTGTCAAACAAGATATAATAGATTAAATGCCTGTATTGGATGTACTGAGGCCAAATAGGTCTATAAACAATGGAAAACTGGAGGGAGTCGGGGTAATTTCTCGACAGGTTATTCAATTAACAGAAGTTTACTCTATAACCTATATTCAATTATCAGGTCAAATTTGAACTGAAGGTATGGTAAATGGTTTTGTGTTGGGAAATTGAATTCAATTAAAAGGGTTATTCAGTTAAGAGATATCCAATATTGAGTGGGCCCCACTGTATGTGGAGGGTTAAGTAACATTAGGAGCTCAATGAGCTCTGGAAAACATGGTTGAAAAGTTAACTTCCTAGTAGCATTATGGGAAACATTTACAGGTTGAAATATTTATACTTTGACATCAGCAGTCATCAATGTGCTGAGGGTTAAGCCACAATATTGTAAATCCACTTATGAATTCATACTGCATTCACCTCTTACTGTCTGATAATAAATTATCAAAGCGGAGAGAAGAGCAAAAACTTTGTCATTGAATAGTTTACAGTGTCTCTGCACAAAGCACAGATCCTTGGGTATGTACAGTTCTGTCCTTTCTTCTTTCTATAAAGTATTCATTTTTGTGGTTTGATAAGTGCATTTCATTTGATATGAAGTTTCAAAATTAACTTTTCACTAATTCGGCTTTGCATTCATATTTTGAGTCATCTATATTTATCGGCACATATTCAGGTATACATAAATACACTGGTTAATTGTTTCAGGTACATGTGACTGTATAAATGCATGAAATTTTTTTCCTTCAAGTGGTTGTTTAACATTGCAGATGAGGTATATTACCTGTTGCAGATATGTATGTTCCATTTTCAATGGTTCAACCAGACTTACATTGTAGTCTCTTGACCAGGATGATTGATAGGCCTCAGTGGTTTGTTTTCTAGTAATAATGAGTAGAAATTCCTAATATTTCCTGATATCCCATGTGTTACTATATAGGGATTCTTCTGCCCTCTTTGGGAAAGGGTCTGGGGCGCATGCAATTGGGAAAAATTGCATCATGAATGCTCTAATTGGGAATTTATTTGGGAGATGAAACACACAAAGAATAAGAAATGCTACCTTCATATTGAACTGAGAACATTAATACGGAAGCTACTACATGTATGTATGTATAGTACATATAGTAAGTTTTATTACAAACAGTTGCATGAAATAATGATCAGTCTCTTTAATCTCTATTAAATAAATTGTTCTTATACTATTAAATGAGGATGATATTTATGCATTTTGTTGCACTTTGACAGTCTACATTCTGTGGCTTTGCAGTTGGATCTAGGCAAGTCTTGGCTGCCTAAATAGGCAGCCAAAACTTGCCAAGATGTAACTGCCTATAAAATTCAAACTGAACTGATTTTTGTAATCTCTATACCATGCTTAAGAAGTATGGTATGTTTTACAATTATAGCTAAAAAAATGGATGTATGGCTGGAGATCATCACTATATCCCAACATTTTTGAAAATGCAGAGATAACTGAGGGCCATAACTCAAACAAGAAATACACTGTGACAGTGATTTTCACACTTAATCAAGATATTATAGAATTGGACTCACATATCTGTAATTGTTGCAGTTCATTGATGTTTGTCGGAATCATTGTGCTAACAGACTAAAAAGCATGATTAATGAATAAACTTACGGCCAAAAAACTCCCGAGTTCAATTCGGTTTTCTAACTTGATGTATTGTCCTTGGTTTACTGATTTTTTCATGGTTTTTACTCAGTTTGTTCCATAACTTTTAACAAACATCAATGGAATTCAACAATTTTGGGTCAAGTTCTTTTTTCAAAACCTTGACCTGTAGTTTGATGAAGCGGGTATGCAGGTGGACAGATTGGCAGGTGGGGGTACCCTTTCATGATAACTTGAACAAATAGCCATGGATTTGTTCAATATTTGGTATGTGAGACTTTCTTAACAATGTCTTGAATGAGTTTGAAAACTGGCTTGGTTCAACCATTCTAAGCAGAGTTATGGCCCTTAATTTGTTAATTTTTGTCTTGTTTTCATCATTGGCACGGCAACTTGAACAAATATGAATGGATTTGGTCTGTATTTGGTATGTGAGAGTTTCTTATTGTCTTGCATTAGTTTGAAAACTGGTGCTGTTCGGTCATACAGGGATGTGACACTTAATTAGTTAATTTTTGCCTTAACTTGACAACTCTTTCTATCATCAGGTCGAATTCATGGTGGTTCCGCTTCTGAAACTCCTTTGATTCTGTTCGAGAATATTTTTCTTTTTTGATTGACTTGCCTAAACATGCAGACGAGTCGCTGTTGATAGTAGATTGGCAATATTTATCTCCGTAAGCAAGTACAGTATTTACAGTTTGAAGAGCTGTGAGATTTGATTTGAGATTCGATTCAATTTGATTCAGAGTTTTTTGCCTGATTTGATTTGGAATTTGATTCGACCCAAAATTTGCAATTCTCAGGACCTTACCTCTGGAGGTCGAACCCAATAGTCCATTGGATGAAACATTGCTCTTCTTATTTTCAGCTTGACTTGCCAAAGTCAAGATAAGCTATTGCTATCACGCGTGCGGATGTCTGTGAGTCTGTTCGCATTTTTTTTAACACAGGCTACACCCTGCAGTTCTTGTCTGATCATCACAAAATTTAAAGCGCAGGTTTGAGGTCATGTCTAGATGAGAACATTCTATTTTGGTCAGGTTTGGTCAATTGTGATGGCCAAAGGGGCACTTGACCTAGATTCCTTTTGCACAGTCTACAGGTTGCATTTATGAAGGGATTTCATTGTAAATTGATAGGATGACTTGGTATAATGTCTAGATGAGAACATTTTAGTTGTGATTAGTCAGCCGTGATTGCCATATGGGCAGGTGACCCAGATTTGTTTAGCACTCTCTACTTGTCGTATTTGTGAAGGGATTTCATTGTAACTTGGTAGGATAACTCGGTATGATATCTAGATGAGACTGTTGTATTTTGGTCAGGATCTGTCAACTGCGACCGCCAGGCGGGCACCGGACATAGATTCCTTTAGCAAAGTCTATGAGTCATATTTATGAAGAAATTTCATTGTAACTCAGTAGGATAACTTTTTTTTTTTTTTTTAAACAATATTTTTATTTCCATAAAGAAAAGAAACTTGGTTTGGCGAACAGGCATAGCCTATTTAAACGCCTCACCATACACATATATTAAGTCACATTGAAAAAGAACAGGTGCATGTGTGACAGAAAAGTAAATAAACAACATTCATAATAAATTTATATTGTTTCGAAATTCAAATCATCCGATGGTATTACCTTTTCACGATAATAGAGGTTAAGTTTCCAAAGGAAGCAGGCCTTACCTTTACCAAAAATAGCAAACTACAATTTCAACTTGGTCATATGTGGAATACGGACACGGGGATAGATGTTTGACATCGGAATTACGTATGGGTCATAACATTTAGTCATATCGGGCATTTTAATGTTGGTGTACCATACATATTCCAGAATGATCAAACAGGAGTATCTAGCGGGAAGAATTATAGCGGGAAGAATCGCCCGTTTACGTTGAACGTAAAACCTTGATAAGGCACCACCTCTACAAGTGACGTGCAATTTTCACGTTTCCTTTTCCGCAGGAAAAATACCAATAGCGACCCATTATGGTGTACCAAAGGTACCTCATGTAAAGTGTCGCGTTGTGAAGTGATTATGTACTGCTGGAAAGCATAAAACGTTTCTTCATTCTGCAAGTCAGAGGATAGGGGATCCCCGTATAGCAATGTGTTGATAGATACATCTGGACTCCCCAAGTTGTGAAAGAGCACACTCCTTTGTGGTGTATATAACGGACAGTCACAGACATAATGTATCGTACTTTCATACCCATAACCGCACTGGCAATGAGGGTTTTCTGAGATGAATCTGTCATATTTATGAGCATTTAAATCGCTACACCCTAATCGTAATTTTGCGTGAATAATTTGCCCTTCCCTGGTTCCAGCAAGATATGATTTTGGAACGACCAAATCTTCTTGTTTTAAAAACTTTTTGAACATTTGAACAGTCCCATATCCCCTTACTTCAGGATCAAGCTCGTTCCATAGTCTAATGGTGGCAGGTACGAAAGATTCAAACAGAGTATTGGTTCTGCAGAAGAAGTTATCAAGCTGTTCGTTGTTTCTGAGGGAATACGACGATCGTTCTGCAACTGTACGAGGAATCAATATGTTTAAATAACTCGGGGCAAGTCCATTTTTCATTTTGTAAAAAAGTGTAAGTTTATGTCGTCTACGACGATCTTTTAAAGAGATGAAACCAGTTTCACGATAAAGCAATTCGTGGCGGGTTCCACGAGGAGCACCACAGATCGTTCTAAGAGCATCTAGTTGCAGATTCTCGAGGTTATTAGTTTTTTCTAACGAACAGTTATCCCATATGACATCTGCATAATCAAAAAGGGGAAGGATGAAGTGTGTGTACAATGTTATCAATGATGACCGTGAGAATCTATACTTCAAGCTACGAAAACAATTGATCATCGGGCTGATCTTGTTAATAACTGATTTTATATGTAAATCCCATGTACCATTACTCTGGAATGTGATACCGAGATGTTTATGCTGCATAACCTCCTTAATTGGGTTATCAAGTAGATACAAGGTTGGTTTTGGATTAGGAACAGTCTTACGAGTGATGCTGAGAGCTACCGTTTTTTTCTGGACTAAAATTTACTTGCCATATTTTTGCCCAGTTACCAATCTTTATTAGATCATTATTCAGAACCTGTGACGCTAGAAAGGGGTCTTCTATAATCAAGGAAAGTGAAGTGTCATCTGCGTATAGTCGAATATTTGATTGGATGTTATTGACAATATCATTTATAAATATATTGAAGAGCAAAGGACCTAGGACTGATCCTTGTGGAACACCTGCAGGAACTTCTAATTTCTTTGATGTCCGTCCATTTATAACAACCGCCTGACTTCGCTCTCTGAGGTAGTCCTCAAACCATGCTAACAATTTTCCATTAATTCCTATAGCTCTCAATTTATATAGTAAGCCCGCATGCCATACTCTATCAAAAGCTTTACTGATATCACAGAAAACAAAACGTATTTCTTTATTCTGGTCAAGTGCTAATCTAATACTGTGATCTAGGTCGATTAACTGATATGTAGTACTGTCCCCTGGTACAAAACCTGACTGCAAGTCTGTCAATAATCGGTTTTCCGTAAGATATAAGAAAACATGGTTAAAAATGATTTTTTCAAAGACTTTACTAACATTACTTGTCAGGGAGACAGGGCGATAGTTTTCTTTATGATTGACAGAAGACTTTTTGTGGATAGGAATCACATTTGCATGCTTCCATATAGAAGGGAATTTTCCTTGGGATATAGATATATTAAAAATACGACAGAAAGGCACAGACAACTGCGAAGCAAATGTCTTCAGTATTCTATTATTAATTTTATCTGGTCCACTTGCCTTACTGACATCAAGTTTTGAAAAGAGAGATTCTACCTCTGTTAGGTTAATTTCGAGATCGTCTATTTTATTGTTATTAAACGGGATGTCGGGCAGGTCTTTATCGATGATGGTATTACTTTGACTTATAAAGTATGCATTTAAGGTATCGGCAATTTCATCCGGATTGCTTATTACGTTGTCCCTTTCTAGCATTGGCAGAAATATTTGGCTGTCACTGCATTGTTGATTTGTAAAGCTTTTGATTGTTTTCCACCAAAGTTTTGACGGGAGATCATTATTATTGATGGTGGAATCCAAATTAGTGTCGTATTCTTTTTTGGCCGCACGTACGCATGCTATGGTCTCATTACGTACTTGTCTAAAATGTCTCCAGTCATCGGGATTATTACCAATTTTAGCTTTTTTGTGGGCTTTATCTCTTACTTTCATTTGTCGACGGACAGCCGAGGTCATCCAAGGTTTGTCTTTTGGTCGAATGAGAACTATTTTATGTGGAATAAATTGTTGGGCAACATTAAGAACATGCGATGTGACGCTTTCAGCACTGCTATTTACATTTTCAACCATGAAATGTGAATCCCAATCAGTTTGTAGCAGTGCTGATCGCATCCCATCTATATCCATTCTATCATAGTTCCATATCTCTCTTTTGTAAGATTTGGTACAGTTCCAACATGTCTTCAAACTCACAGCTGTTGCGCAATGATCACTACAGAAAGGCGAGATAACATCACAGTTGGACACAAGTTCAGGACATGATATCAAGATCAAATCAATAAGACTGCTGTGTTGCTTCGTTATTCGAGTTGGCGATTTTACAATTTGGACAATGCTATGTGTATTTTCGATATATTTTATTTTGGGATGAACTATTAGAAAACAATTACTGTTAAAATCTCCTACAACTATACACTTCATATTCAGGTTACTCCTCGCTTGTCCTATTGAGTTATTAATTAGATCCCACTGTAAATTGTTGCTCGATGGGGGTCGATAGAAAACGCCTAACAAATATTTTTGGTTACAATTTCTTAAATTTAGCCAAATGGCCTCCACCCCAGGAACCATAAGATCATCACGATTTCTTATCAACCTACTCACAATTGTTTACTACAGGCTTGCACTACAGTGGAAGTCCCTAACTCGGATAAAATACTCTCTATTTTTGTCTTTCCCAAGCAAGTTGGGAAAGAAAAGTGGTGCAAAAGCACCAATAAAAATAAGCCGAAACTGGGTCGAGTGCAACCGGCGCAGACCCAGTACGGGACGCTCTCTCCCAAGTACAACTCCACGACTTCCGTTGCCAGTGCGCATATACCGTCTCTAAAGACTCATTCTTTTTAAAATCCGCTTCGTGTCGAGATGTTTTTGCACGCTTATCAGTGTTCCACCAGCTCGATGTTTGATGTTTCCTGATTCATTATACCACAGTGTATCCTTTGTATTCTCAGGAACAGTGTTTTATATTCTCTTTTTTCTGTTATATGTCCATAATGTATATTTATTTGCTCTCTCTCGGGTCGCGCGCGATTTTCGCGGGCCACGCGGTTCGGACTTAGATTTTCACAATTATTGTTCATGCTTTTTTTGCAAATTTTTCTAATTGTGTTAGAGTTAGGTGTCAGCGGGGTACCACTCCTACAGTGTTTCTTCTTTCTGTTGAGAGTAGTCTTCCTGTTGGGTGGTTCCCGGTCGACCGTCTGGGGTCTTTGTTTCTGTCACCTTTCTCTCTTTGGGGGTGTTCTGTTTTCTGATCTCACCTTCTCTGCTCCTCTCACCTCTTTCATGCCTAGGACAATTCCTTGTGGGCAGTGTCTGCTGCCTAAGCATGTGGACGATTTACATTCGTCGTGTTCCTCCTGTAATGGGTGTTCGGCCGAGCGGCCGTGTGGTGTCTGTGGAACATGGTCTTCCACCTTTTGGGCGTCAGTAAATCGTGTCGTTCGTTCTCGTGGCCGTGCCTCCCGCTCCCGCGGGAAAGGAGAACGTGGTCGTTCGGGGCCTCCCGAGCCGACTTTGTCTGGTGAGAGTTATTCCTCCTCCGTGGGGGATGTGCAGTCTTTTCCTGTGGTGGATACTGCGGGAGCCGTTGAGTGTTCTGGTGTAGAGATGCCTGGTTCCGGGACTACGGTCCCCCTCCAGTCGACATCTGAGGCTGTCACTAGGGTTGTGACTCCTCCTTCGGAGCCGAGCCGGTGTGCTCTCTCCACTATTTCACCAGCCTCAACGACTCTCGACGTATCTACTACTGCTGCTGGTCCGTCTGCTTCGTTGTCTGTTTCAGCCGGCCTCGGCTTTTCGCTGCAGGGGACTGCAGAACTGTCCGATACTGTAGACGTGGGATATCGGCCCCAGCCTTCCCTGACTTCAACTCGGCGAAGTCGGAAGGGGCTGCCGGCCGAGCCCATCGCTGTGGTCTCGTCGCCGTCGAGTACCACAGTTGTGTCTTTGGATTCGGATGTTCGTAGTGGAAACACTATGAACTCCGTGGCGTTTCCGTCCACTCACTCTGGTCACACGACCAGTTTTGGGGGACCAACGCCTTTTGTGCAGCCTGGACCTTCTGCCCCGCAGAGGTCCGCGGTGACTCTCATGAGTTCTCACAATATTGATCCTCGGGGTGCATCGTACCCCTATACACGTCTGCCTTCAGATGTTTCGGCTGCCGCCCGTCGTCCCGCGTCGGGTGTTTTGGAGGATCGTGACCCTTCGCTGGTTAAGAGGGTCAGAGGTGAAGCCACTTTGCCGGTTCGCTCCCCTGTCGAACCGGTCGGTACAGGCAGTGAGCTTAGGGAGGCCCTCTCCTTACTCACTCAGGTTCTCTCAAAGAGCCTTCCTGTTGCTTTCAGCGAGGCTATGGGTGGTTTCCAGGCGCCTCCTATGGCGCCGCCTCCCGGGATTGGAAACAGGCCGGTTTCCGATTCCTCTGGTGTCCCGACACCATGGGAGGCGTCGGCTGGTTTGCCCACGATGGGCTATGTGTCTTCCGACTCTGGGGAGGAGTCCGACATGCTTGAGGTCGAGGGCCAGCAGTCTTCGGACTTGGGGGCGGCTCTTGACTTTGTGTTTGGGTTTCTGCCTGAGCTCAAACCTGCTGACCAGCCAACAGTGTCAGCCTGGCCGCGATCATCGGTCGCGCGCCAATAGCCTATGGAGCAACCTGCTTCTGGGCGCCTTCGACCATGCATGTCGGTACAGGTGGTTGAGGCTTTTTCAGCATTGGATGCCAAGCTGAATTCCAAGGCTTTGAAGACTTCGTTCTTCACCAGGGTTGACACCTTTTTGCCTCCTGTGCGTTATCGTTCCTACGATTCCGCCAATCCGTCAGTCTGCCAGACTTTGACGGTTCTGGATCAGGACTCCACTTCCCTCGGGCTTTCCAAGCCCAAGTCTGCCGTCATTCCAATGACGACTCTGGAGTCCACGTTGGGCTTATCTAGAGAGATGCTTGGCATGCTTTCTCTCTCAGATCACGTCGTCACAGCTTTGGCTGCTTATCTGCCTCCAGATAAGTTTGACGAGGTACAGGCTCCTTTGCGTGTGCTGTCCAAGGCGCTTATGCACCTTACTCACACGCATGCCTGTAACACGGCCAATTTGGAATTAGTTCGAAGGGACGCTGTGCTGGACACAGGACGATCCCTTCCCGAGGAGCAGCGTGCTACTCTTCGATCTGCTTCTTTGGCAGGTCCGCAACTTTTCCATGGTTCCGTGTCGACGGTATGACGTCCTACGTCATTCCAAAGATCAGCTGCTGTTTCGTCAGCTTGATCAGCCTTCTCGGGGAGGCAAGGGCCGTTCCAAGCCTAACAAGTACCCTTCTGCTTCCTCTGTGAAGCAAAAGGCTGGTCCTTCTGCCGCCGCCTCTACTTCTTACTCACGGGGTAAAGGTAGGGGTCGGCAGAATCGAGGGAAGTCTCAGGATTCTTCATTTAGCAGAGGAGGTGGTTTCTCCTCTCGCGGGCCTCGTCGGGGCTCGAAATGAAGGTCCTCACCTCGACTCGTCCCAGGTTGGAGGAAGGATAGCAGAGTTCGCAGACCATTGGACCACCATCACATCCGATCCATGGGTGTTAGATGTTGTTCGGTCCGGGCTGCGCATATCCTTCCGACGGCACCCCACTCTGTCAAGGGTGCCTCTTCCAACCACAGTTCCTTCAGACGTTTTACATCGGGAACTTTTGTCCACGGAGATTGCCAATCTCCTGGCAAAGGGGGCGATCGAGGTCGTCAAGAACGTTCAGTCAGTGGGTTTCTATTCCCGCCTGTTCTTGGTGCCGAAGAAGGACGGCCGACTCCGACCGGTTATCGATCTGAGCATCCTGAACCAGTCTATCATTGCTCCCAAGTTCAGCATGGAGACTTTCAGGTCGGTCCGCCAATCAATTCACCAGGGAGATTTCGCAGCCAGCATCGACCTGCGAGACGCTTACTTCCACGTTCCGATGCATCGGGCGTCACGGAAGTATCTCAGGTTCGCTTTTCTGGGGCGAGTTTACCAGTTCAAGGCCATGCCTTTCGGCCTCAACCTGGTTCCTTGGGCGTTCACCAGACTGATGTCGCATGTGATAGCGTTCCATCGCACACAGTCCAGGGTGACTACTTCGGCATATCTGGACGATATCCTCCAGAGGCATTCCAATGCTGCCTTACTGGAATTGGATGTCGCCACTCTGTTGAGCTTGCTCACGTCGCTAGGATTCAGAGTCAACGAGGAGAAGTCGGACCTGGTCCCTTCTCAGTCGTTTTGTCATCTGGGGATGTCTTTCCAAACCAAATTCAATTTGGTGGCTGTTCCCCAGGCCAAGGCTGTGATTCTCTCAGCTTTTGCTCTGACTCTGTCCCAGTCCAGGTCCGCGACCTCTCGGAGTTTTCTCCGGCTGATCGGTCTCTGCGGTTCGGTGACGGATCTCATTCCTCTAGGTCGGCTGCGTGTCAGACCTCTCCAACACTTTCTTCTCAGTCGTTGGAGACCGAATGTAGATTCTCTGGATCAGGTGCTTCCGTTTCCGGACTCTCTGTATCCTCACCTTCTTCCCTGGACAGATGTTCAGTGAATTACGCAAGGTGTTCCGCTGGACTTACCCACGTCCGATCGCGTTCTGACGGCAGATGCCAGCGATCTCGGATGGGGTGCGACGTTGGATCCTCTCGGTCTTTCCCTACACGGGATGTGGGACCAGGATCAAGCAGCTCTACACATCAACCAGAAGGAGCTTCTTGCTCTTCTTCTGAGTTTCAGGCAGTGGATCCCTCACCTGTCGAATCGCCAGGTCCTTCTACTATCCGACAATTCGACAGTGGTTGCTTACATTCGGAACCAGGGCGGCACGCACTCGCTTCCGATGTACGAGTTAGCTCGGGATCTTTTACTGCTCGCTCAGGAGGTTCACGCCGGAGTGGTTGTTCGTCACATTCCCGGTCGTCTGAACGTCCTAGCCGACTCCCTGTCCCGACAGGGCAGGGTTATTTCCACCGAGTGGATGCTTCACAGGGCAGTGTTCCAGTCGCTTTGCGATCTCTGGGGACGTCCCCACATCGATCTCTTTGCGACTCGTTGGAACCATCAGGTGGACACTTTCGTGTCTCCGTGTCCAGATCCTCTGGCTTTTGCCGTGGACGCTCTGTCACTCGATTGGAACGGTCTAGTCGGCTACGCCTTCCCGCCGGTTCCGATTCTTCCTCAGGTTGTCGCCAAAATTCGAACCTGCAGTTGTCGAATCATTCTGATCGCTCCCCTGTCGCCTCAGCGGGTGTGGATCAATCAGCTCCGCTCGCTGATGGCGGTGGTTCCGGCACGTCTCCCGCTACGTCGCGACCTTCTTTGTCAAGGTCGCCCGAGGAGGTTTCACGTCGACCCGACTTCATTGTGCCTTCACGCATATCTTTTGTCAGGTCCTGTCTCCTCCGTAGAGGTTTTTCGAGACGAGCAGTGGAGTGCATTTCTTCTTCAAGGAGGCACTCCACTGGTTTAGCTTATGCAGCTAAATGGAAGGTCTTCTGTCGATGGTGTGCTGATCACTCTGTTGATTATGCCAATCCTTCGATTTCACAGATTGCGGAGTTTCTGGTCTATCTGTTTGATTCTCGGGGTCTCCAGCCTGTTACCATCAAGGGTTACAGGTCTATGCTTTCAGAGACTTTTTCTTATGTGTGGAAGCGTCGTATCGGCACTAATCCTTACCTCTCCAAGCTTGTTCGGCACTTTTCTTTGAAAAGGCCTCAGACTTTGCAGCTTACTCCACGATGGAATCTTTCGTGGGTGCTGCTTTGCTTGGGGGGGCGCCGTTCGAACCTTTATCCCAGGTGGATATGCAATTTCTCACATATAAGACGGCTTTTCTGATGGCCTTTGCTTCGGCCAGACGGGTTAGTGAGCTTCACGCCCTCTCGGTTGACCCGGCCTTTTTTAGGAGTTCTCCCAACAGTGTTACTTTTACCACTGATTGCTCCTTTTTGGCTAAGAATCAGTTACCAGATACTACTCCTCCTCCTATCTGTATCAGGGCTCTTCCCTCTGTTGAGGGTACTCGCCCTTTGCTCTGTCCGGTCCGTGCTATTCGCATTTATCTTGATCGGACACGCTTCATACGGAAGGGCAGAAAACGTTTTTTTCTGTCTCTCATTCCGGGTCGACAGAAGATCTCTCCTCAATCCATTTCTCGATGGATTTGTCTTGCTATTCGTACGGCTTATAGTCGTTTAGCAGCTGGCGATTGTATTACCAATCGTATTTCTGCCCACGAGGTGCGGGCACTGTCTACCTCTTGGGCTTATTCTAACTCCGTCAAGTTGTCGGATGTTATGCAGGCAGCCTACTGGAGAAATGCTTCTACTTTCTCCACCTTTTATTTTCGCCAGTTGCAGGAGCAGTCGGAGGACCTTTTTGCCCTGGGTCCTCTTTCTTCTGCTCAGGCTGTTGTCTTGTTTCAGCCTTGTGCTGTTACTGCCCTTTTTTCTGTCTGTGTGTCACACAGGCTCATATGTCTCTTTTCATTGTCCTTTACCAATGATTGCGACATTCTGGTTGATAAGCCTCGGGACCTCTTCCTTATGCTTCACGGTTCCAGTGCACTAGGGTTATGTGGGGGTTGGTTATGCGATTCCCTCCAGCCTTTTGTCTATTCAGCCTGTAGTAAACAATTGTGAGTAGGTTGATAAGAAATCTAAATTTTATAGTAAATTTCCTTTCTTATTATACCTACCACAATTGTTTACATGGAGGCCCTCCCGTCTTCTTTACGGGTAAAGAATCTTTCCTCCCCGCTGATCACATAACTCTAACGTTTACGGATTCAAAAAGAATGAGTCTTTAGAGACGGTATATGCACACTGGCAACGGAAGTCGTGGAGTTGTACTTGGGAGAGAGCGTCCCATACTGGGTCTGCGCCGGTTGCACTCGACCCAGTTTTGGCTTATTTTTATTGGTGCTTTTGCACCACTTTTCTTTCCCAACTTGCTTGGGAAAGACAAAAATAGAGAGTATTTTATCCGAGTTAGGGACTTCCACTGTAGTGCAAGCCTGTAGTAAACAATTGTGGTAGGTATAATAAGAAAGGAAATTTACTATAAAATTTAGATTTTTATAAATTAAGCCGCATTTAATATATACAACTATTCCCCCACCGTGACCATCTGGGCGGTCCTGTCGTATAGGTGGGAAATGAAAGCCGGGTATAGCAATTTTATTCATTGGAAAATCCGCCGAAAGAAATGTTTCCGTCAAAGCAATCACATCAAAGTGACCAAGCTCTGCATTTATTATGTCAATCTTGTGACGTAACCCTCTCACATTTAAGTGAACTATGGAAATTTTTCCGTTCCCGGATTACGTTCAATATCCCCACCCATGAGAAGTAAGTAGTAGATCATTAAGACAAAGCCTATATGACCAAAGGTACTTATCAATATTTGTTCCATAGAGTTTACTCCATAATCACATGACAGAGCGTTACCCCCACAGTACCGACCAATCCTCTCTCGGTATGTCTGGATGTCTATCGCCATTGCTATTGTAGGTCATACACAACAGCCAGAACTAGAGAGGAACGTCGGCCCTTGGTTCCTGAAATTCCACACATTTTCCCTCCTACAAAAAGTCTTGGCATTTGTAAAGGTCTGCTTCCCTCTGAAAAAACCTCTAAGAAATGTGCATTTAAAAGAGCATTAACAGAAACGTACAAATACATCTTGGTTAAGAATTAGGTTAATATTATAAAGTGGCGATGAGCTTCACTGTCAGTGCAAACGCTTACTTGTGTCTTTGGTATTATTTGTATAATAAATTTAGTAAATTGCTGTTTAAAATCAATTTCTACATTTGAGGCTTGAATGTACTTTTAAAATGCCCTTAAGAACCAACACTACAAATCCCAACAAAAACCCCGGGTCTGAAAACATTGTCATCATAATGTCAGAAATCTTGCCTCATTGCCACCAGATTGTCGCAGCAATCCGGCAACTATCTACCATTGTTGCCTAATTTTAGAGGACTTCCACCCCAGGCGTTGGTAACCAGGTCTCATTTTACCAGTAAAGCTAAACTTGTTTACCTCAGTAAACAAGCACTGCTTTACTTCACGGGGTTCCCGTGGTCACATGGCATTCCTCCGTGATGGAAAGAAGCAGAATATAAAAGGCAATTTTTTTGTGAGAGACGTTAACCTCACTTCTCATTAACCACTTAAACTTGTTTACCTCACTTCTCATTAACCACTTAAACTTGTTTACCTCAGTAAACAAGCACTGTTTTACTTCACGTGTTTATACCATTGTAGCCTAATTTTAGAGGCCTTCCACCCCAGGCTTTGGTACTTTTAGAGGCCTTCCACCCCAGGTGTTGGTAACCAGGTCTCATTTTATCAGTAACACTAAACTTGTTTACCCAGTAAACAAGCACTGCTTTACTTCTCGGGGTTTCCACGGTCACGAGGCATTCCTCCGTGACAAAAAGAAACAGAATGTAAAAGGCAATTTTTGTGAGAGTCGTTGACCTCAATTCTGATTAAACCACTTAAATTCAGTAAACAAGCACTGTTTTACTTGGTTACCTCATAGTCCAGGCACATTAGACATAAAAATGAGAAAGTAAGGAAAAAAATCGGAGAAAGCTGATTTTTTTATATGTTTCCGGGACACACATTGCGGATAAAGTGTGAAAAGTCCCCGCGAATCCGAGTTGAGCTTTTTTAGTTATAGCGTTTTTTTGATGAAAAAAAAAATTTAAAAAAAAATTCGACCCAGCTCCATATTTCTCATTCTTATTCGCCTTAGTAGTGTGAGAATCATAAATATCGTGCTGAATTATATTGAGAATACATATCCCCAACAGAAAATTCCAACTTTGTACCAATCCTCACACTCAATGGTGAAATATTCACGAAAATGTACAAAATCACGAAAAAAAATTTATTGTTTTCATACACACAACGGTACACAACGTCCATTAAATCAAATCTACGACTACTTTGGGAGTTAAATTATGTATCAAAAATTGCAGAAAAGCAGTGGCTTTATAATGATATATAACAATAGTCATTTATTCCATAATGAACTGGTGAAACGTGTGAAATATTAACCATACCCCCTAAACTCAAATTCAAACGGCATCGACTTTTCTCATTCAAATACCGTATTATAGCATCATTGTTTCAATTTCCATGTTCGATTAAATCACATAATGTGGTGTTCGCCTACACTCAAGATGCATTGGCATGTAATGTGTGCATGCCCTTGATGTGTACTCATAAACTTCCATATGATTATGTCATATTTAGGGGCAATTGGTTCGATCATGGCTGGTAGCGGCTTGGATGAACTTTGGGGGACTGTTTATGCTGGTGGGTCAATCCATCATTTGATCAGTGGTCATGCATATTCAAGAGCAGTTCGTGCCCATTTGCTAACACAAATTGCCATTACAAAACTTGTGGTTGAAGAAAGCCGAACACTAGATAACATAGACTGCACAGAAGTCAATGAAATATTCTGTGGACTTGCCAGAGGTGACTGTACAACAGCTGACGCTGTCAATCAAGAAAGTGTCAACCATCTACTGTCAGAATTACACAAACTGCTCCAGAATGCGTCCGTAGGACGCACAGGAAAGCTTTGGTACAATACTACGAGCAAATAGGTCTTCTCCAGTTGTTCTTGAGAGCAGAGCGCACAGGCGACTGGGAACTCCACACATATTGTGTTCGCAATATGATTCCAGTATTTCACGCAGGTGGTCATTTTGCATACGCAAAAAGTTCTCATCTCTATTTGCAGCAGATGAATGAGCTAACAGAAATAATGCAACAGGATGATTTGAAGTTGTTCACTGAGAAAGGTTACTTTACCATAAGGCGCTCAGATAAATTCTGGGACGGGATATATTCTGATCAGACCATAGAGCAGTGTTTAATGAGAATGTTCAAGCTCCCTGGTGGTCTCACACATGGCAGGGGAATAACCGATAGCACTGTTGCGAAATGGGTACATGGACTACCTCTTTGCCTTCCGATATGTAATGCTCTCGAAAATTTTGTTCATGTTCACACTGGTCATGGCGAACAACATCGGGATCTCCGTCAAAGTTCACAATTGACTGATGCCAATGATATCACCAAATTATTGAACTGGCTCAGAGTGCATTCCCCCTTTCAGAATAGAGATCCACTACAATTAGTCTCTATAGCGACCAGGCTTGTGGCCGACGATACTGTGAACTGTGACCAAGTTCGCAAAATTGGTGAATGTTGCGTATCGAATGTTGTAAGCAAAACGTTCAATAGCATCAAACTACGACGTGTTGACACTGAGAAGTCTTTCGCATCAATGGCAAATAGCATCAAAGTCCGTGGAAGTAAGGTAGTGATTGACCCCACAATTCTGTTCAACCGCATCACATGTGTTATTCAGTCACAAGCAGAGATGGAAGAGTATCTCAAATATGAACTCGCCCCGAAACCACCAGCATTGTTTGATTCTGCTGGAATGAGGAAGACACAGAAAAGCACGCTCGGAAAGATCCTCAAAACATACGGTTCCGAGCAAACTAAAATCCCAGAACATTCTCTGTTTGTTGTAGATGGTGGATTTTTATTGAGGGCAGCTGTATGGCCTAAACAGTCATCATATAAGGACATATGTACATCATATTCCAATTATCTAGTGAGACATTTTGGGGCGAACGTCGTGGTTGTTTTTGATGGTTATGCTTGTACGATGTCGACAAAGGGCATGGAACAAGCCCGTAGATCTAAAGACAGGTATTCCATTGATATCAATATCTCACCCGAGTTACCAGCCACCACACCCCAATTCGATTTCCTTGCAAATGCCAAGAACAAAACCCAACTGATCGATCTTCTAATGCAGGAGCTATCTGCTATCAATATTCAGTCCAAGCAGGCCGAGGCTGATGCTGATGTACTGATAGCCGAAACTGCACTTGACATCGCTCAAGATGACAACAATGTTGTCGTTGTGGGAACAGACACAGACTTGTTAATCATTCTTACCTCTCGAGTTCAACCGGGATGTAATATTCACATGATGTATTCCATTACCCCAAACTTACTAGTTTCAGTTAGTGAAATAGCAACCAAAATGGGTGACCATAGAAGCAACCTCCTTGTAGCACATTCTATAAGTGGTTGTGACACTACTTCTGCACTCTTTCGAGTTGGTAAGAAGAAAGTATTCAGTACAATTGTCTCCGATGTTACTAGCGACTCACAACAGTATGTCAACACAATTTTGGCGGATGACAGTACACCAAGTGCAGTAGCCGCTGCCGGGGAACAATTTCTCCTGATCTTATACGGGAGTAAAACTGTTTCCTCTCTCGACCAATATAGATATGTCACTTACAAGCGTTATGTAGCAAAATCAAAACTGAATAAACCCATCGACCTAGCCTCACTCCCACCAAGCAGCGATGCTGCACAACAACAGGTCTACAGATGTTATCGCCAGGTCCAACAATGGCTGGGCACTTCGCTTCCTCCGACGGATTGGGGGTGGTCGCTAGACAATGGACTTCTTGTACCGACTGCAGCCACAAAGCCATGTGCCCCCGATAACCTACTGAATCTGATCAGTTGTAGTTGCAAGAGTGCTTGTACAAAAAGGTGTGGGTGTAAGAAGGCAGGACTCTCTTGCTCAGGTTTGTGTAATTGCAGTTCGGATTCTTGTAACAACCACAGAAACACTGTCCTGTCGGAAATTTCTGAGTTCGATGAATAATATGTATATAGGTCATGTCATTTCTGTATATAGCGTTGATAATAGTCAATGTAACTTAATCCATGTTGATTGATTTGTACATTCTGTAAATATTATTTATTGATTTTTATACATTCTTTAAATATTATTTATTGATCTAATGCTGCCAGACACAGACGTGTCTGTTCGGTCCCAAGCCTGAAAATAGTTGAGTTCTCATGCTGACGAATTTTATGCCAAAAGGGGAACTCGGCCAGAAGCAGAGGGGGTCTTCCATAATGTCTATTTTGTAAGCAATCATAAAAGTCTTCAAATGGTGGTGGATTTTTATCGTCTGTCCAACTAACATCCCGTTCTGTACTACGACCCTTTGGGCAAATCCGTTAGGAAAATCATCATTTTTTGCGTAAATCTGATACTTTTTTGTGAATTTTCAATAATTTTTCACAGAAATTGTCACAGAATGTACATTTTCCTCTAGGTAAATGTATATTAGACATTATGTAGCTCGAAATACGCGTAAACAAAAAATACAGTTGGATCAATTCGAGGTTACAAAGTTCGTGCGATTTTTTTTAATTTTTTTCAAACGCGTTTTCAAAAAAAGGCTGTAGAAAAAAAAGCTCAACTGGGATTTTAGGGGACTTTTGTCTAATCATTCAGTGACATGTACTCGACGTTCCCTGAAAAAATCAGCTTTCTCCGATTTTTTTCCCTAGTGAAACCTAATGTTCTTGGGCTATCAGTAAACAAGCACAACGTGGTGTTTGATTTCATTGATAAAAACTTTGACCTAGAAATAATACATTCTTCTGCTTTCAGTCATCTCATTCTCACTTGGCGGCCAATCACGTTGCATAAATGTACTGAACTGTGACAATGCGTTTGCGACCAATGAAGTGGGTCAACATAATAATGGATAATAACAGCGGATTATCCGTGACTGCAAATTGTTTCACACACAGTTACCACTGATCGCAGTCTATCTCTCTGATCGTGGCAATCTGTATCAACTACAGTAGGCAAATTAGTACACTTACACATTTATCTAATTATTTATTTATGATGTCCCATACTTCTGCACACTGACTATCACAAATTTAAATTAGTTACATGTGAAAACTGGCTGTTCAATCATTTGGCCACTTAACTGGTCATTTGTCAATTTGATCTCAGTTCATCCATTGCATGAAAATGCATTTAATCCATTTGGCCACTTAACTGGTCATTTGTCAATTTGATCTCAGTTCAACCGACACATGAATTTGCATTCAATCCGTTATATCTTGTCCGGGTCCCTGTTATTTAATTACTACTAACAATTAAACAAATTGCCTGTGAAATCTGTCTTTTTAATCAACTGGCCACTTGGCGGCCACTCATTTGTCTATTTGGCCTCAGTTTATCCATTACATGAATATGCGTTTAATCCATCATATCTTGTCTGACTGAGCTCTATGAGCTCTTACAAGCAATATATACTAGAATAAATGCACAATTTGTATCCGGAAAACAGTCCAACAGTGTCTAACTCCCATTAGTCTATTTGGCCTCAGTTCATCCATTGCATGAAAATGCATTCAATCCATCATATTTACAAGCAATATATACTAGAATAAATGCACAATTTGTATCCGGAAAACAGTCCAACAGTGACTACCTCCCATTTGTCTATTTGGCTTCAGTTCATCCATTGCATGAAAATGCATTTAATCCATCATATCCTGTCTACCTGTGCCCCATGAACTCTTACAAGCATTACATACTAGAATAAATGCACAATTTGTATCCGGAAAACAGTCCAACAGTGAATGCATGAAAATGCATTTAATCCATCATATCTTGTCTGACTGAGCTCTATGAGCTCTTACAAGCAATATATACTAGAATAAATGCACAATTTGTATCCGAAAAACAGTCCAACAGTGACCAACTCCCATTTGTCTATTTGGCCTCAGTTCATAAGTTGCATGAAAATGCATTTAATCCATCATATCTTGTCTGACTGAGCTCTATGAGCTCTTACAAGCAATATTACCTAAAATTAATGCTCAATTTATATCGGGGAAACAGTCAAACAGTGACTACCTCCACATACCAAAATAAATGATCAGTTTGTATCCGGAAATCAATCCAAAAGTGACCAACTCCCTGTTATTTACTTACTCCTGTTAATTGTATAAATTGCCTGTGAAAACTGGCTTTTTAATCATCTTGCCACTCAGCCACACATTTGTCTATTTGGCATCTGTTCATGAACTTGCGCTTAATCCATCATATCTTGTCTGACTGTGCTCTATGAGCTCTTACAAGCAATATATACTAGAATAAACGCATAATTCGTATTCTGAAAACAGTCCAACAGTAACTAACTCCCTGTTATTTAATTACTCCTGTTTATTGAGTAAATTACATGTAAAATCTGACTTATCAATCATCTGGCCACTTGAATGACCATGTGTCAATTTTGGCCTCAGTTCATCCATTACATGAATTTGCATTTAATCCATTATATCTTGTCTGACTGAACTCTTTGAGCTCTTACAAGCAATATATACTAGTATAAATGCTCAATTTGTATCCAGAAAACAGTCCAACAGTGATTTTTCAATCATCTGGCCACTCTTTTCAACCATCTGAGCATTAGTCAATTTGGTATGAAATATATGTATGCATTTAATCCATCATATCTTGTCTGACTGAGCTCTATGAGCTCTTACAAGCAGTATACACTTCTAAATGCTCAGTTTGTAGCCAGAAACCAGTCCACCAGTGACTGACTCCCTGTTATTTAGTTATTCCCTTTAATTTAAATAAGTTACATGTGAAAACTGGCTGTTCAATCATTTGGCCACTTGAATGGTCATTTGTCAATTTGGCCTCAGTTCAACCATCACATAAATATGCATTCAATCCATTATATCTTGTCCAGGTCCCTGTTATTTTATTTACTACTAACAATTAAATAAATTGCCTGTGAAATCTGGCTTTTTAATCATCCGACACTGGCCTATTTGGCATCAGTTCATCCATTGCATGAAATATGCACCCAATCCACCATACATGTATCTGAGATCTAAACCTCAGACACACGTATAATGGATCAAATGCACATTCATGCTGAGCTCTATGAGCTCTTACAAGCATTATATTCTAGATTAAATCCTCAATTTGTATCAGGAAAACAATCAAACAGTGACTTACACTCATTTGTCTATTTGGCCTCAGTTCATCCATTGCATGAAAATGCATTTAATCCATTATATCTTGCCTGCCTGAGCTCTATGAACTCTTACAAGCAATATATACTTGAATAAATCTTCAATTTGTATCTGGAAAAAAAACAAAACAGTCAGACAGTGACTTACTCCCATTTGTCTATTTGGCCTCAGTTCATCCATTGCATGAATATGCATTTAATCCTTCATATCTTGTCTGACTGAGCTCTATGAGCTCTTACAAGCAACATATACTAGAATAAATCCTCAATTTGTATCAGAAAAACAGTCAGACAGTGACTTACTCCCACTTGTCTATTTGGCCTCAGTTCATCCATTGCATGAAAATGCATTTAATCCATTATATCTTGTCTGCCTGAGCTCTATGAGCTCTTACAAGCAATATAATCTAGATTAAATCCTCAATTTGTATCAGGAAAACAGTCAAACAGTGACTTACTCCCATTTATCTATTTGGCCTCAATTCATCCATTACATAAAAATGCATTTAATCCACTATATCTTGTCTGACTGAGCTCTATGAGCTCTTACAAGCAATATAATCTAGATTAAATCCTCAATTTGTATCGGGAAAACAGTCAAACAGTGACTTATTCCCATTTATCTATTTGGCCTCAATTCATCCATTACATAAAAATGCATTTAGTCCATTATATGATTATATCTTGTCTGACTGAGCTCTATGAGCTCTTACAAGCAATATATACTAGAATAAATCCTCAATTTGTATCAGGAAAAACAGTCAGACAGTGACTTTCTCCCATTTGTCTATTTGGCCTCAGTACATCCATTGCATGAAAATGCATTTAATCCATCATATCTTGTCTGACTGAGTTCTATGAGCTCTTACAAACAATATAAACTGACTGAGTTCTATGAGCTCTTACAAGCAATATAAACTAGAATAAATGCTCAATTTGTATCCGGAATAGGTCCGAAAACATTGTCATCATAATGTCAGAATTCTTGCCTCATTGCCACCAGATTGTCGAAGCAATCCATTATATCTTGTATGACTGAGTTCTATGAGCTCTCTTCTGGCTTTTCAATCATTTGGCCACTTGGATGAACATTAATTTTGTCTATTTGGCCTCAGTTCATCCATTAAATGAATATGCACTTAATACACTATATCTTATCTGTCTGGATATGCATTTAATCCATTTTTATCCTGTCTGACTGAGCTCTATGAGCTATTACAAACATATGCACTTAATCCATTACAATATACACTTAATACACTATATCTTATCTGTCTGGATATGCATTTAATCCATTTTTATCCTGTCTGACTGAGCTCTATGAGCTATTACAAACATATGCACTTAATCCATTACAATATGCACTTAATACACTATATCTTATCTGTCTGGATATGCATTTAATCCATTTTTATCCTGTCTGACTGAGCTCTATGAGCTATTACAAGCATTACCGGAGTGGGTGTAATGGCGGTCGACACGAAAATTTTGGCTCCAAGCACAAGTATCCGGAAAACAGTCCTACAGTGACTAACTCCCATTTGTCTATTTGGCCACAGTTCATCCATTGCATGAAAATGCATCTAATCCATCATATCTTGTCTGACTGAGCTCTATGAGCTCTTACAAGCAATATATACTAGAATAAATGCACAATTTGTATCCGGAAAACAGTCCAACAGTGACTAGCTCCCTTTTGCAAATTTGGCCTCAGTTCATTCATTGCATGAAAATGCATTTAATCCATCATATCTTGTCTGACTGAGCTCTAAGAGCTCTTACAAGCAATATATACTAGAATAAATGCACAATTTGTATCCGGAAAACAGTCCAACAGTGACTAACTCCCATTTGTCTATTTGGCCACAGTTCATCCATTGCATGAAAATGCATTTAATCCATCATATCTTGTCTGACTGAGCTCTATGAGCTCTTACAAGCACTATATACTAGAATAAATGCACAATTTGTATCCGGAAACAGTCCAACAGTAACTAACTCACCTGTTATTTAATTTCTCCTGTTTATTGAGTAAATTGCATGTAAAATCTAACTTATCAATCATCTGGCCACTAGAGTGAGCACTTGTCAATTTGGCATGCAATACATGTATGCATTTAATCCATTATATCGTGTCTGACTGAGCTCTATACGCTTTTACAAGCAATATATACCTTTAAATGCTCAGTTTGTAACTGGATAACTCCCTGTTATTTAGTTACTCCTTTTAATTTAAATAATTTGCTCATAAATCTGGCTGTTCAATCATTTGGCCACCTGAATGGTCATTTGTCCAATTAGCCTCAGTTCATCCATCACATAAATATGCATTCAGTCCATTATATCTTGTCCAGGTCCCTGTTATTTAATTACTACTAACAATTAAATAAATTGCCTGTGAAATCTGGCTTTTTAATCATCCGACCACTGGCCTATTTGGCCTCAGTTCATCCATTGCATGAATATGCATTTAATCCATTATATCTTGTCTGACTGAGCTCTATGAGCTCTTACAAGCAATATAATCTAGATTAAATCCTCAATTTGTATCAGGAAAACAGTCAAACAGTGACTTACTCCCATTTATCTATTTGGCCTCAATTCATCCATTACATAAAAATGCATTTAATCCACTATATCTTGTCTGACTGAGCTCTATGAGCTCTTACAAGCAATATAATCTAGATTAAATCCTCAATTTGTATCAGGAAAACAGTCAAACAGTGACTTATTCCCATTTATCTATTTGGCCTCAATTCATCCATTACATAAAAATGCATTTAGTCCATTATATGATTATATCTTGTCTGACTGAGCTCTATGAGCTCTTACAAGCAATATATACTAGAATAAATCCTCAATTTGTATCAGGAAAAACAGTCAGACAGTGACTTTCTCCCATTTGTCTATTTGGCCTCAGTACATCCATTGCATGAAAATGCATTTAATCCATTATATCTTGTCTGACTGAGTTCTATGAGCTCTTACAAACAATATAAACTGACTGAGTTCTATGAGCTCTTACAAGCAATATAAACTAGAATAAATGCTCAATTTGTATCCGGAATAGGTCCGAAAACATTGTCATCATAATGTCAGAATTCTTGCCTCATTGCCACCAGATTGTCGAAGCAATGCATTATATCTTGTATGACTGAGTTCTATGAGCTCTCTTCTGGCTTTTCAATCATTTGGCCACTTGGATGAACATTAATTTTGTCTATTTGGCCTCAGTTCATCCATTAAATGAATATGCACTTAATACACTATATCTTATCTGTCTGGATATGCATTTAATCCATTTTTATCCTGTCTGACTGAGCTCTATGAGCTATTACAAACATATGCACTTAATCCATTACAATATACACTTAATACACTATATCTTATCTGTCTGGATATGCATTTAATCCATTTTTATCCTGTCTGACTGAGCTCTATGAGCTATTACAAACATATGCACTTAATCCATTACAATATGCACTTAATACACTACATCTTATCTGTCTGGATATGCATTTAATCCATTTTTATCCTGTCTGACTGAGCTCTATGAGCTATTACAAGCATTACCGGAGTGGGTGTAATGGCGGTCGACACGAAAATTTTGGCTCCAAGCACAAGTATCCGGAAAACAGTCCTACAGTGACTAACTCCCATTTGTCTTTTTGGCCACAGTTCATCCATTGCATGAAAATGCATCTAATCCATCATATCTTGTCTGACTGAACTCTATGAGCTCTTACAAGCAATATATACTAGAATAAATGCACAATTTGTATCCGGAAAACAGTCCAACAGTGACTAGCTCCCTTTTGCCTATTTGGCCTCAGTTCATTCATTGCATGAAAATGCATTTAATCCATCATATCTTGTCTGACTGAGCTCTAAGAGCTCTTACAAGCAATATATACTAGAATAAATGCACAATTTGTATCCGGAAAACAGTCCAACAGTGACTAACTCCCATTTGTCTATTTGGCCACAGTTCATCCATTGCATGAAAATGCATTTAATCCATCATATCTTTCCCCGTGGGAACCCCGGGAAGTAAGCAGCACTTGTTTACTGTGGTAAACCAGTTCCGCTTTAATAGTAAAATAGGACCCAGTCACCAATGCTTGGGGTGAAAGTCCTCTAAAATGGGCAACATGTCGATCAACGATTGACTAAACTTGACTTCATCTCCATGTTGTGTCATGATTAGCCATGGTGCATAAATATGTGACGTTAACCACCACCAAACAAACAAACAAACCATCATATCTTGTCTGACTGAGCTCTATGAGCTCTTACAAGCACTATATACTAGAATAAATGCACAATTTATATCCGGAAACAGTCCAACAGTAACTAACTCACCTGTTATTTAATTTCTCCTGTTTATTGAGTAAATTGCATGTAAAATCTAACTTATCAATCATCTGGCCACCAGAGTGAGCACTTGTCAATTTGGCATGCAATACATGTATGCATTTAATCCATTATATCGTGTCTGACTGAGCTCTATACGCTTTTACAAGCAATATATACCTTTAAATGCTCAGTTTGTAACTGGATAACTCCCTGTTATTTAGTTACTCCTTTTAATTTAAATAATTTGCTCATAAATCTGGCTGTTCAATCATTTGGCCACCTGAATGGTCATTTGTCCAATTAGCCTCAGTTCATCCATCACATAAATATGCATTCAGTCCATTATATCTTGTCCAGGTCCCTGTTATTTAATTACTACTAACAATTAAATAAATTGCCTGTGAAATCTGGCTTTTTAATCATCCGACCACTGGCCTATTTGGCCTCAGTTCATCCATTGCATGAATATGCATTTAATCCATTATATCTTGTCTGACTGAGCTCTATGAGTTCTTACAAGCAATATACACTAGAATAAATACCCAATTTGTATCCGGAAAACAGTCCAACAGTGACTAACTCCCATTTGTCTATTTGGCCTCAGTTCATCCATTGCATGAAAATGCACTTAATCCATCATATCTTGTCTGACTGAGCTCTATGAGCTCTTACAAGCAATATATACTAGAATAAATGCTCAATTTGTATCCGGAAAACAGTCCAACAGTGACTAACTCCCTGTTATTGAATTATTCCTGTTTAATGAGTAAATTGCATATAAAATCTGACTTTTCAATCGTCTGGCCACTTAAATGAGCATTTGTCAATTTGGCATGAATACATGTAAGCATTTAATCCACCATATCTTGTCTGACTGAGCTCTATGAGCTCTTACAAGCAATATATACTTTTAACTGCTCAGTTTGTAACCGGAAACCAGTCCACCAGTAACTAACTCCCTGTTATTTAGTTACTCCTTTTAATTTAAATAAGTTACTTATGAAATCTGGCTCTTCAATCATTTGGCCGCTTGAGTGGTCATTTGTCAATTTGCCTTCAGTTCAACCTTCACATGAATATGCATTCAATCCTTTATATCTTGTCCGACTGAGCTCTATGAGTTCTTACAAACAAGATACACTTGAATGAGCATTTGTCTTTTGGTCTTGGTTCATCCATTAACCCTTTACCCATCGTAACGGCCAAAACCGGTCAGCGCTATTTTCAAAAATCGCCTATTAATTTTAATTATTTTTTCATTTTTTGTCTCAAAAACATAGGTTATGACTCCTCATTGGAACGAGCTCGTCGAGCTCGTTCCAATGAGGGGTCATAACCTATGTTTTTGAGACAAAAAATGAAAAAAAATAGTTATTCAAGAATTTTTTTTGCAAGTGTCGTCTGCTTTTCATGTTAGGTAAAGGGTTAAATGAGTATGCACTCAAGAGTCCTATGAGCTCTTACGAAACAAGATACACTTGAATGAGCAATTGTTTTTTGGTCTCAGTTCATCCATTAATTGAATATGCACTTAATCATAATATCTAACGAGAAATACGTTAAATGAGATATTTTACTGAGCGGTCAACTTTACCCCTAAATCAACAGGATTCATCTATGCAGCTCTAAATGGCCTAATTCATACTTAACTAAGGCCTCATCTGTCCAATTGTGTTGACATTTGTCAGTTTGGCCTCAATTCATCCATTATATGTATAAGCACTTAATCCATTATATCACATCTGCCGACCTCTATGAGCTCCTACAAAGAAGATATACTGGAACAAGTGCTCAGTTTGTAACCGGAAAACAGTCCACCAGTGACTAACTCCCTGTTATTTAGTTACTCCTTTTAATTAAAATAATTTAAATAATTTGCTTGTGAAATCTGGCTTTTCAATCATTTGGCTGCCTGAATGGTCATTTGTCAATTTGGCTTCAGTTCAACCATCACATGACTATGCATTCAATCCGTTATATCTTGTCCGACTGAGCTCTATGAGCTTTTACAAACAAGATACACTTGAATGAGCATTTGTCTTTTGGTCTCAGTTCATCCATTAAATGAATATGAACTTAAACATAATATCTGACGAGAAATACGTTAAATGTGATATTTTACTGATTTGTCAACTCTTCCCCTAAATAAACAGGATTCGTCTATGCAGCTATAAATAGCCTAATTCATACTTAATAAAGGCCTCATCTGTCCAATTGTGTTGACATTTGTCAGTTTGACCTCAATACATCCATTACATGTATAAGCATTTAATCCATTATATCACGTCTGCCGAGCTCTATGAGCTCAAACAAAGAATATATACTGGAACAAGTGCTCAGCTTATATCCGGAAAACAGTCCAAAAGTAGCAGTGACAGTGCAGCTTGTTTTAGTATACGGCGAAAGTACTGTGAATGCTATATTACTGACAACTTGAATTTACATTTGTCTATATTGGCCTCAGTTCTTCCATTACATGTACATGCATTTAATCCATCAAATCCTAACTGACAGAGCTCAAAGAGCTCTTACAAGCAGAATATACTGGAACAAAACATGTACATCGAATACTGTGAAAGATATAGTATACATGTATTACGGCGAAAGTACTGGGAATACTATATTTCTGGTAACTTGAATTTACATTTGTCTATATTAGCCTCAGTTCATCCATTACATGTATATGCATGTATATGCATTTAATCCATCAAATCCTGACTGACAGAGCTCAATGAGCTCTTACAAACAGGATATACTGGAACAAAACATGTACATCGAATACTGTGAAAAGATATATTACTGACTGGTCAGCTTGTCCCCTTAATGGATACTTTTATAGTACATGTAATGTTTATACACGAGATTATCTATTAGAATAGCCTAATTCTGCCTTAGTTAGGCCATCATCTATCGATTTGAATTTTTTGACTTAGTCATGTGCTACAATATTACATCGTATTACATCGCAGGCCTAGGAAAATGGGGCGCACCATAACAATCCACATACCAATCCACCCACCTCATATACAGCCACATTTGCAGCCACATTTGCAGTTATGGTCATTGTAGTTTGACGCATTTGGTATTATACATAAACTTTTTCTTGTTAAATTACTTCTTAAGTTACATGTAGGACTACATGTACATGTACATGTTTGTTGAGAAAGATTGACTGAGTGTCACTATCTCACTGGATAAGGTTCCACATTCATATATGTATACGCAGCAGTCGGTCAAGGGGGAGTCCCACATCCCAATTGCGATCATGTCAAAATCCTGTGAAAATTTTCCGTTCCATCTTTTTAAATCTTAGTAAATCTACTTGTAATCAGTTCAAAACAGCCATAGAAAAGCACCAAAAGTAAGTGTTGTAGAATAAACAATTCCAGGACAAAACTAAAATAAACTTTCAAAAACCCTTCTCTGAATGCAATTGGAATCGCCTACATTTTTGTTTTAGCCATTTTCCATTGTTAACTTGTCAACAGTTGTATTCAATACTGACTCAGTACTGACTTCCAAATTAGTAACATATACATTTAATACATTGGTGTATCCATTTTAACTTATGGGGACATTTAACTTTTCGAGATCTACTTTGGTTCTCATGAGATGTATAGATTCATCACTTAATTTCACAAACAGCTTTCCATCTGATGTCCATGTCTGGAGAAATTTACCATCCCTTCTCAGTTTCAAGGCTTCCAGGAAGAGTTGATGTATAGATTTGGTGAGATCCTCATTTATATACCGCTGATTACCACTAGATTTCAGCTCCCGTTTACACTTGTAAAACCTTCTTTGTGCTCCATAATTGGTGAATCTTACAATTATTTGCCTGTTTTTACCAGTTCTGAGGCCCCCAACTCTGTGTGACCTATTAATATCTGTAGGAGATAAATTTGCGCCTATCTTTTGAGATATGTCCAGGACAATATTATCTGTTACCTCTCCCTCTGACTCTTGTATACCACTTACACGAAGACTATACCTTCTTGTGTACTGTCCAAATCATCAATGCGCAACTCAAGATCCACAACTTTGCTGTTCAACTTGCAATTTTCCTCCTTCACAGACCTGAGTTCCTCAACAAGAACCTGATTAGCTTCCTGCACAGCTGACTTCACTGCTGAGTATATTAACGATTTCAGATCACCTAACATCATTGTCCTTAACTCTTTAGCTAACTGTGTCACCTCCGTGTTTGTAAGTTTAGCCATATTATCAGTTTCACTTTCGGAAACCCAATCAGAATCCTCAGAGTCTTCAGTAATTTTCAACAGCTTTGAAACGCGTGAAGAACCAGCTGTATGCTTATGAGGGCTTGTCAATTTACGCTTTGACCGTACTTTTGACATACCACATACCACAAGACACTTTAAACCCCAGTCGTATCTCTTAACAGTCTACCAAAATAATAAGCATAAGCATAATAAGCATAATCATATCACATCAGCCGATGGCTCGAAGTTAGGCAACAATAAAGTGTGTGATCGCTTTTCATGGAAATTGTCATCTATTTCTCGTTCTCACCATCCAAAGACACCTCCTAAACATCAGAGATCCAAAAACGTTCAGAACTGCATAATCAAAAACACTCTCATCGCCACAGTATAGCTCTGAAATGTCAGAAATTACATTGTTGTGCTTGGAGCCAAAATTTTCGCGACGACCGCCATGACACCCGCTCACCACCAGGATGACTTGTTTTGGAATGAATTTTATTCTAACTTGGCAACTTTGGTTGACATGCATTAACTGTGAGCATTGGCATGGCGGGGGTTCGAACCCATGCCGAGAGAGTTTCCTTCAGCACCAATCGCCTAGTGAAACTATACTGAACCACGCACACCACTCAGCCACCGACAGACCATGCCAGTGTAAACAAAACCAGTACCCTTTCTTAATTCTCTGGTATCTGGGAAATTTGAAAAAGACAAGTGTCTCTGATTTCTTCTGAGGTGCAGTTCGTAGAATTAAGTACTTAGATGCAGCTATCTTATGAATAATTAACTGTGTGGGCCACATCAACCCAGGCCTCATTTCTTTAACTACAATTTACACCTCAAATTATTCTTGTTGAAAACATTGCATGTAGGTTCACAACTTAACATTTTCTCAATTATCACAATTCTTTTCTTATTTCATAATCCTCTCAAAAACATTGAACATTATTCTTTTCATCAAACACTACACACAGTCAAGTTAAGCAGCAACATCATTGACACTTTCATTCATGTCTTCAGCTTGGTAACACATTAATTCAAACAAACATCAATGATTTCTAACAAGTTTAGGTGTGCTAGTTTGTTGCCATAATATCTTGATCAAGTTCGAATCCCCGCGGGAACCTCGGGAACCCCGGGAAGTGAAGAGGTGCCTGTTCACTGTGGTAAACAGGCTATATTTTACTGGTAAAATAGGACCCACTCACGAATGCTTGGGAGGTGCAGACTCTCTCTAAAATGGGCAACATGGCTTATTAATGCTCACCCCCTGGTCTTGAGTTGATACTCATGTTGTGGTCATGATTAGCATTATTTTTTCAGTTTTCTTGATTTTGAGCTTATTCGTGCAGTAAATTGGACAGATATCTCTGGATTTCACCAGAGTTTAGTATGTGAGTTTGCTGTTATGATATCTTAAACACTTACAAAAATCAGTTTTTTCAAAAATGGTTGTCCAGAGGTATGGTCCATAGTTTGTTGATTTATTGTGATTTTAGTCTGTTAATGTGGTACATGTAGTTTAAACAATGGCTAATGGAATTCAGTAATATTCAGTGTATGAAACTGCTGCTTTAATATCTTAAGTTTGAAAACCAGTTCCAGCCGAAATTTCTGACTTTATGTATATGATCTTGGGTTTTTAGTTTTAGCAAGTTTAAGACCAATGACTTGAGCAAACATCTATGGATGTGTGAGTTTGTTGGCATAAAATGTCTTGATTGGTTTCTAAAATGACTTTTGTCTGATTTTTCATTCAGTAATGGACCTCAGTTTCTTGATTTGTTGTAATTTTTAGATCATCAGCATGATTAGCTCAAACGAACATCATTTGTATCAATAGATTGCATCACTTAATTCTACATACTACAATTCACTTGAAATCGCTAGAAAGTCTCCTTTCCAAATTTCATGAGTGCCGTAGATTTAGTGTTCAGTCAATTACCAAAAATGGTCGCCGACCGATTACCAGTTATTTGAGCTCACAATCGGCCAATTCTGATGACGATTCCAATTGTAATACCATGCACTACGAGACAAGTCAAGGCTCGAAAAAAGTACATTAAACTGAACATTTTTCACAGTGTTAAACTTTGTTGACTGGGGTCACAGTAAAATTTCCAGTCGTGCACACTTGTGCTGTAAACATGGCTCTCAGAGCCATGTTTACCACACAAGAGCATGCAACTGGTAGTTTTACTGCGACCCGAGTCAATGGAGTGCAACCTTCACTTTTCCTGTATGAACTGGCAGTTGCTGCAAGTATGCTCAATTGTAAGCTTTACATGTCGTTTAACTTGTATATCTTGTAAAGGGGCATCTAGAAAGATTAAGAATACACATTATGGTTAATTCTTAACTTTATTGAATGGTATCATTGACATCATTTTACATTAACAATAGAACAATTGCAGAAGATAATAAAAAAGCAGTGTATAAATCATTACAAAATGCTTGGCAACAATCGGTTGAACCGATGTTCCAGGAGCCGTTACCATTGTCATCCGATTGCCCACAATCGGCCAATTGTGGTGGCCAGTTCCGATCATCTGTTGAACACTACACTCAACCACTGACAGATCTTTTGGTTATTCAAGAAAACTATACTAAACCAAGCATGCCACTCAACCACCAACAGAACTTTAGGGTTTGTCAATGGTTAAATGGTTCACATGGTTTAGTAGAGTTTCTCTAGGCAGTTGTTGCCAAAGCAAGCCTCGATATAAGCCACGAACGATCATTTAGGTTACACCGAGGTTACCACAATGGTGAAATCTGAGAATGAATTATAGGTTACCACAAAATAAATTAATATTATACAGCCAGAACTTTATTTACTGCATTAGCAAGTTTTCCCATCAAAGTTGACAATCTTTCTTGACATGATCAGCACAGTTTGTTTAATTGTTTTTTTCAGAACTTGCACAAATATAAATAGAAACAACTCACGCACGATCATGCATTAGCGAGATCGCACGTGAGTTGTTGCTATTTGCTTTCAAGATAAAGTTGCACCACATGATTCGCCTCTAAAAACTGAGAAGGCGACAGGTCAACAGAAAAGAATATTCTCACAAATGGTTATGCCATAACTTATAGGTTACGACCACATTATTTGACTGTAACCTGCTAACAGGTTATGATCTAGGGCCTTTATTTCGAGGCCTGCCAAAGGAAAGTCTCTCAGTATGGTTTAAGCCCTCTTTTCCATTTGAAACATCAATTGACTTCAAGAATTTGGGGTATGTGGATACTATTTTATAATATCTTGATCGGAATTTGAAAACCAGTGTCATTAAATTGTTACTTGAGTTGCAGATTTTAGTTAATTGATTTTTTAGGATTTTTTGGCTTGTTAGCATGATAACTGAAAAGAATGTCAATGAATTCCCCCAAAAACTTTTATGTGAGTTCATTGCTATAATTTCTTGATCATGTTCAAGAACCAATTTTATCTGATTTGTCTTCATCGAGTCATGGCCTTTTAGACTGAAAACCCCCCAAAAAACGTTTGGATCTCAGATACCACCGCATTGATATTTTTGTGTGCGTTGGTACATTTTATTGGCATATCCCCAAAATCACTGTTGATTGTGTCACAAAAATAAGAAACATAAATGTGTAAAGTCACAAATCCTGGAATCGATTTCAATGCAATCTCAAGCTAAGAAGTGCGAATCTGTGTATTGGGGAGTCAGTTTCAATAATGGTTTACCTTGTAAAATAACCATGAGCAAACAGCAGATATAGTGGAATTGACTTTTGTTGAAAAGCTTGAGTAAAAATTCCACAATTTCCGGAAATACCAAGTCATCAAATTGAACAAAACTAACATGTGCGTTTGTGTATGTAAGTGTCACTGTTTGGGATACATTTCTAACTATGAGTATACAGGCTTTGAATGACGTCCTCATTCTAGAGATTTTGCCAGTTAGTTCAACGTTTGTACAGTATTATACGTCTCCTGCTTTGCATTTTAATATCAAAAAACTTTAAAATGGGTACTAATGATCGAAGTCCCATAGGGCACAAGCTCAGCGAAATACATTTTTCAGAAAGAGAGCCTGGAGTTCAAATTTAAATTGTTTCATTAAAGACAAATATGGTCTCAGAGGAGGTGGTATCTTCTTCCCTGGCTCTTTTGGTTCTGCATTCCTGGTTGTCTGACATAATAACGGTGGATGTACTAGCACAGGAGCCCAGGCTAAGGTTGCTGATGGAGCTTTTGGCTGTGTTCATTGCCATAACTTAACAGGTCTAAGAGATGAAAGTGCAAAAACCAACTTAGATACGTTCAAGGGGACTTGCTGTGTGGTTATCCTGGATAGTCTGTGAGAGTTTAGCCTGACCGGTTTCGTTCTTTGGTGAACTCATCAGAGGCAAATAGTCTCACCCTTGGTGCTGTTTTCATATTTTTATTATCTCCTTGGCAGATTAAGGTTACATTTCTTATGTATATGTACTAAATTATGAAAACGTGTAAGTTTTATTGTATTATATTGAATGAAATGAAGTTGGCACTGAATTGGTTAATTGGTAATGAATTAGTTAATTGGTAATAGTGTTTCATGTTTGCGGGTGGTTTTCAACTTTGTTTTCAAGACAAACATTAGTACCTATAATAACTGATGCTAAAGTGAAAAATACACCAAGTAAGATGCTTCTCAAGAAGCGACAAATTAGTTTGTCAAGTTCAGCAACTTTTAATGATCCTTGAACATGGTTGGCATGTATTTGCATTGTGGGAGTTAAATCTGGGGCTTCCCCATTCATATCCAAATGGGCATTTGATGCATGTGAATGATATTATAAATTGTTCACACTTTACTCTTTGCACTTAAACTCATGACTGAACTCCCATTGGAACCCTGGAATGTCAAGGAGTGCAGTGGAGCCAACTTACATGAATATCTCTTTACTCCTAGCACTCTGGCAGGATTTCAAAATTTTCGTCATCAACCCCATTTTGCCCATGTTGCAAGAACAATTTAACAAATTATATCTTGTTTGACAGAGCTCATTGAGCTCTGTGAAACAAGATATAATTTATTAAATTCTCAGCTGCATTGTGGGAAAAATTTGCTGCCCAAAACTTTGGTATTTTGACATCAGAGTGCAGAGGGTTAATTGAATTCTGAGGTAGTGTATTGAAGTCTTGACCTCGCCTCTGGTTCATATCTCTATGCGTCATAACGGATTTGTCAGTATATGCCCTGACACAAGTTATGGACTTCTTGGAAACCCACATGGTTGTAATAACCTATATGACTGGAAAAAATAAATTGGGTAGGTTTGAAAAGGGTTAAATACCTCAATTTCCCCAAGAGTTACAGAGTGACATCAGTCAGATTCAGAATCATTGCAGAAAGTTACCCTAGAAAGGCCATTAAAATGCTTTACAAACCTTTTTTGCAGGGTACCTCCCAAAACAGGCTTTGAATATTATATATATATTTATACATGTATATTTTTGGTCAGGCTCAATATATGAACATAGAAATATAGCATTTCTGGAGAGGAGTACCATTATTGTACTATAAGGAGTGCATTTGGTAAGGGTCAAGTATAACACGACACAGGTTGTTCACCATCCATCTCACCTCTCCAATATTCACAAATGTCCTTGTCTGTATCAACACATTCTTTGTGTTCCTCCACTTAAGATATCTAATTCGTATTTATATTATATTTATATATCCTTCATGAATGTCAAGGGAAATTATTATATGGACAACTCCTTTGATACACTGTACTCCATAGTACACGAGTAGTCAGTCTACTATCGTTCAACATTGTACTCGATCAGAATGAATATGTCTTACCTCTAAACAGCCACAGCCCTTTATCACCACTGATGTATTTTCATTTAACTCTTAACCCACTGAGTATTTTCAAAATATCTTTTAGCATATCTTGCCATGGCTGCTGTGTAACTCATATACTTTGTCTCAAAAATCCCAAATTGCTGTCGGTTGGCAAAATACCAGGAAATTAGGGCAGATTCAATGCAAACAGCCCAAGTTAGTTGATTCTTGAACCCCTACTGAAATGAGTAAAGAAAGCTTCTGATTAATGTTTCTAAGTGAACTTTTTTCACTGATTCTGTATTCAGATGATGCATCACTGTCAACGTCAACCTTGGTATTGTCTGGATATCTAACCCTTTCCAGACAATATTGCCCAGTGTATTGCATCAGAAATACTTTAGTCTCAGATATAATTATGGGCGATGTTCCTTTTGATGAGATTGGAAGTAGTGGAAGGAATGGAAGGACACATATGCATGTGTGCCAGAGCCATTGCTCTGGTAATTAGTTGCTATGCCTACTGATCAGCTGATATGCCCAATGCCAGATTCAATCAAAGACTCGTCAAACAAAAAGACCAGGGACACAAAAGCCCCAAAATTAAAAAACCTCCACATTGTTTACAACACTGGCAAAATAGCACATTTCCAAATAATACTCTGATGTGCAACACCAATCAGTGACCTACCACAGGCCGTCCCAACATTGTTTGGATGTAGTGCCTAAACCAAGTGATTCCTGGAATAAAATGTGGTTGTGACTGGCACAGTGCTGTACCTCTAGAATTTGTAGCAGTGTGCTTGCAAAGCCAGCATGTACATACTGCAAATGATATCATTTATTTGCAATCAAGTTATGTTGGCACAATGTGGTTGTTGTGTAACTGAAGGGTTAGTATTCAACACACATCTACCAATCTGATAGCTGCTTTTGAATGTGGGAAAGTTTTTTCATCTTCGATGTCCGGTGATCATTGAAATAAATATCTTCAAAGGATGCATGGGGTAAATGTAATTTTTAAAAAGAATATTATAGCCAGACAAAGTAGATTTTCTATTTCTCAGGCCATTATTTGTAAAATTGCATGTGGCTGAGCAGTTTTTTATTATATTTTCTTTCTGTGATTATTTCTTTGCCATCAAAAGTTCATGTTCTTGGTTATGTTTTAGGCCTCATAATCTATGGAATAGCATGGGTGGTGGTGTATTCCGTCCCTTGAGAGCAAGAAGGCTTTGCAGTGCTAAAACATTGCAAAGCCTTCTTGCACTCAGGGGTCAAATTTATAAAAAAAATTTAACTTGGGTAAAATATCAGACATAAACCATTCAATTTTTATTTTTAGTCGAGTTGTGACGAAGTCAAACTCGACTTATAGTTTGGTGAATGGCGGGCGGGCGGGCGGGCGGGCGGGCGGGCGGGAGGGCGGGCGGGCGGGCGGGAGGGCGGGCGGGCGGGCGGGCGGGCGGGCGGGCGGGCGGGCGGGCGTAAACAATTGGTTTCCGGATGATAACTTGATAGTGGTTCAACTCACATTCATTAAACTTCATACATAGGTTGGTCTTGGTGGGAGGAAGAACCCTATTGATTTTGGACATGCTACATCGAAGGTCAAGGTCACAGTGACCTTGAACATAGTAAATCTTAAACAATTGGTTTCCGGATGATAACTTGATAGTGGTTCAACTCACATTCATGAAACTTCATAGGTAGATTGGCCTTGGTGAGGGGAAGAACCCTATTGATTTTGGACTCGCTACGTCAAAGGTCAAGGTCACAGTGACCTTTAGCATAGTATATCGCAACAATTGGTTTCCGGATGATAACTTGATAGTGGTTCAACCTAGAGTCATGAAACTTCATAGGTGTGTTGGCCTTGGTGCGAGGAAGAACCCTATTGATCTTGGACTCACCAGGTCAAAGGTCAAGGTCACAGTGACCTTGAACATAGTATATCGCAACAATTGGTTTCCGGATGATAACTTGATAGTGGTTCAACCTAGAGTCATGAAACTTTATAGGTGTGTTGGCCTTGGTGCGAGGAAGAACCCTATTGATCTTGGACTCACCAGGTCAAAGGTCAAGGTCACAGTGACCTTGAACATAGTATATCGCAACAATTGGTTTCCGGATGATAACTTGATAGTGGTTCAACCTAGAGTCATGAAACTTTATAGGTGTGTTGGCCTTGGTGCGAGGAAGAACCCTATTGATCTTGGACACACCAGGTCAAAGGTCAAGGGCACAGTGACCTTGAACATAGTATATCGCAACAATTGGTTTCCGGATGATAACTTGATAGTGGTTCAACTCACATTCATTAAACTTCATACATAGGTTGGTCTTGGTGGGAGGAAGAACCCTATTGATTTTGGACATGCTATGTCAAAGGTCAAGGTCACAGTGACCTTGAACATAGTATATCACAACAATTGGTTTCCGGATGATAACTTGATAGTGGTTCAACCTAGAGTCATGAAACTTTACAGACGTGTTGGCCTTGGTGCGAGGAAGAACCCTATTGATGTTGGACTCACCTGGTCAAAGGTCAAGGTCACAGTGACCTTGAACATAGTATATCGCAACAATTGGTTTCCGGATGATAACTTGATAGTGGTTCAACCTAGAGTCATGAAACTTCATAGGTGTGTTGGCCTTGGTGCGAGGAAGAACCCTATTGACCTTGGACTCGCCAGGTCAAAGGCCAAGGTCACAACTCGACATTGGATCGGTGATCCTGAGCGGCATTTTTTTTAAGTTTATATTGGTTATAAGAAGAGAGCATGCATCAGCCAAAAGGACCATGTGGGAGGGCCTGAGAAACAGATTTTTAATTTTGTTTAGGCATATTTGAGTGAATTTTGCTATTTTCCCACATCTTTCTGTCCAAAAATCATTTATCACTGGATAACCTATTTTCTTGCTCTCAAGTTGACGTGAACTAGTGTCAATAGAAAGTGTATATTGTTTTTAACAGAGCACAAGTGGGAAACCTCAGAATAAATTGAGTACAGTACAATCCTTGTATTTTCTTTAGGTAGGTATGAAAGGGGTCAAATATGACCCTAACAACACCAAGGTTGACAGTGCTTCATCAGCCAAATATGGAATCTGTGAAATGTTAATCAGAAGCTTTTTTTCTCCATTTTGTAGGGAACCAAGAATCAACTAACTTGGGCTGTTTATGTTGAATCTTCCTTAATTATATGGTATTTTCCCAACTAAAATATTATCCATGTTGGGGAGCGCGGTGGCTCAGTGGTAGACTGTTGGACTTCTATGCTAGAGGTCCCGAGTTCGATCCTACCATCCAGGACGACCCGCATTGTGTCCTTAGACAAGGCTTGCCTACGTGGGGGCACGATGACGCTGTGTACTAAGGCGTACTGCACATTGATGGTGCGCATGTCTTCAACTGCTGTAACCCTGCTTGAGTGGAGCTTGAACAGAGTTAGAGTGCTGAGGAGCTGACAGTTGCTCGTCGTTGCTCGGTGCTTCTCTCCGGGTACTCCAGCTTCCTCCACCCATAAAACTGTCACGGTCATGATTAGCCTTAAACCTTAAACCCCAATAAATAAATAAATAAATAAATATCCATGTTGAATTTTTGAGACGAAAGCATTTGGGACATACATCGAGGTGTCCTGTATTTAGAAATTTGTACAAGTTCAGTTAAAAATTATGGTCTCTAATAATATCAATGTGACAGGAAAAATAACATTTTGGTCTCCATCTTAAATATCTGAAAATGTCCTAGGTTTACAGAGTTGCTTCAATGGCAACTCACCCATAGAGAGAGTGTGGAGTAAACCTAGAGGGTCCCAGGTCCATTGCCCCCCCCCCCCTTCCCCTCCGAATGCATGAAGAAAGCACCCCCACCCCAGTTTGTGGCTAAGAGCTTATGTTTAGCCTCGATGCTCAACGTCTCGGTTGAACATAAACTCTGAGCCTCAAACCATGTTACAGTCAGTTCATCACAATAATGTATGCACATTTTTCTCTTATTTCCAGGTCAGCTGAGCACCAGTATATTTTACATGGTATATAAAATAAAAATTATTTTTTTAGTCAGTAAGTCAGAACCAAGGTTTTTGCACACTGCACATTCATGGGGATTATGTTTGGTGGTTTGACTCCTTGCAACCACTTTTTGAATAGCAGTTTCAAATGCCAGATCAGTGGGAAAGCCAAAAACCAAACAAATCACAGAGATCTAACCCACTACCAGCAGGGAAACAACACATTTTGTATTTTATTCATGTGCCACCCATCTACATATTGTTACTTGCTGCAACCATCTTCTCTGCAAATGGTATTTCACCCCAAGAGCTCACCAAGCCCAATGACAAGGAAGGACGGAGACTACAACTTCTGAGGATATCCAGAAAAGAATGCCTCCCTTCACTTCTCAGACCCTCTTTGATGTCTCAATTGGTTTGGGCCAGAACTTTTTTTTTCTCTTTTTTTTTTTTTTTGGGGGGGGGGGGGGGGGGGGGGGGAATTGGGGTTGATATGTTTCAAACTCACAACAATGATTATGATCAAGGTTCACCCTTTACCTTATATAAGTTAAAGACAACACCAGTAATGCATTTTCTTAAATATTTACAAAATTTCATAATTTTTTCCTAAAATGTACCTTGCAAGTTATGATCCATCATTGGAAACAAAAAAAAAAGTAATGAAATTTAAATGACTCTTTCTGTGTCCAGCAAAATGTAAATTATCAGGTTGGGCATTAACTGGTTGAGTGCTAGAAGCCACTATGATGGCTCTACTGAAAGGTGCTTAAAGCCACTTTACACTGTATGAGTTACCTTGTTTTGTGCGCAGTAGCAGAAATAAAAATGTTCATATAAAATTGTTTTGTTTCAATTTATTGGAGAGTGCCAAAGGCACTCAACAATAAATAGTAACAAAACGGTTATTTATGACTAAAATCTTGCTAAACTGAGGCTCCCCTAACTGGTAGCATCATATCTTTGAAAAAATACTCATGTAAAATAATTTAACACTCTACCAGTTAACAATAAATGAGGTGATTAAGTGTCTGATACATACTGAAATTCTGGAGGTATTGATGGGGGAGAATTATCCATTTATTGTCACCATTTGATGTTAAAATTGGACCCTTCTCTCATCAAGACAGATCAACAATGGGTTACAGTATCATTCGTATTGGCTTTGACTGTAGGCACCTTTCATAAGTATTCTTCAAAATAACCCTTGGTTTGTAAATTAACTGAGTGTTTATTTAGTTATCATCTTCATGTGTAGTGATTTGCTCTCTTTCTAGTGTGCAAGAGTGCTCTTACAGAATGGTTGCAGTATAGATATCGAGGACAACAGTGGTCTGAAAGCAGCTGAGTTAGCAGAACTCTGTGAGCATAAAGCAGTCGTAGAATTTTTACACAATTCAAAATTAGAGGTTTGTACTTTTTCATGTAACTAATAGTTTAACCCTTTATCTAACATGAAAAGCAGGTGACACTTGCAAACAAAATTCTTGAAAAACTAATTTTTTTCATTTTTTGCTGCAAAAACAAAGGTTATGACCCTTCTTTGGAATGAGCTCGTTCCAAAGAGGGGTCATAAGCTATGTTTTTGAGACAAAAAATGAAAAAATAATGAAAATTAAATGATGATTTTTGTGAATAGAGCTTACCGGTTTTGTCCCTTATGTTGGGTAAAGGGCTAAATAAATCACTTTTTGAATATGAAATATCAATTGAATTCAATATTAACTCTTTACCTGACACCACTAAAAGATGACTATTCTAAAAATAAATTCAATTTTTATCTTCAAACCATAGCTTATGACTCCTCATTCTGATGAGTGAGATATGCTCATTTCATTAAGAGGCCATAAGCTATGTTGTTTTTGTTTTTTAGCTCACCAACTTTAGTTGTGTGAGCTTATGGCATGGCTCCATTGATCGGTCGGTGTCGGCATCGTCATCAGCGTACATGTCCAATAATGTTAAAGCTTCTGTTTAGGTCACTTATTCGCCCTATTTCCATATCATGGCCTTTATAATGCTGCTATATGATGATTATTATCATTCTACTATGATTTAACCCCCTCATACTCTGCATTTTAAACATTTTTGTTGACAGTTTTAAGTGCGTTTAGTTTTCTGTTTAGCTCAGAATTTCATGTTTAACTAAGTGTTTAGGTCAGCTGCTGTGCTCCTTCTCTTCCCATGGCACTTATATTCATCATGCGTGTTCCTCAGTAACATTGTTCCATGATTAACCCCTGAATCCTGCATTTTAAACATTTTTCTTGACATTTTTAGTTGCGTTTAGTGTTCTGTTTAGCTCGGAATTTCATGTTTAACTTAGTGTTTAGGTCAGCTGCTGTGCTCCTTCTCTTCCCATGGCACTTATATTCATCATACATGTTCCTCAGTATCATTATTCCATGATTAATCCCACATGCTCTGCCTTTTAAACATTTTTCTTGACATTTTTAATTGTTTAGTTTTCTGTTTAGCTCGGAATTTCATGTTTAACTTAGTGTTTAGGTCAGCTGCTGTGTTCCTTCTCTTCCCATGGCACTTATATTCATCATACATGTTTCTCAGTATCATTGTTCCATGATTAAACCCTCATACTCTGCATTTTAAACATTTTTCTTGACATTTTTAGTTGCATTTAGTTTTCTGTTTAGCTCAGAATTTCATGTTTCACTAAGTGTTTAGGTCAGCTGCTGTGCTCCTTCTCTTCCCATGGCACTTATATTCATCATATGTGTTTCTCAGTATCATTGTTCCATGATTAACCCCTCATTTTTCTTAACTTTTTTAATAGCGTTTAGTTTTCTGTTTAGCTCGGAATTTCATTTTTAACTAAGTGTTTAGGTCAGCTGCTGTGCGCCTTCTCTTCCCATGGCACATATATTCATCATATGTGTTCCTCAGTATCATTGTTCCATGATTAACCCCTCATACCCTGCATTTTAAACATTTTTCTGGACATTTTTAGTTGCGTTTAGTTTTCTGTTTAGGTCGGAATTTCATATTTAACTAAGAGTTTATGTCAGTTTCTGTGTTTTACTGTTGAGAGGTTGTGTTTAAGTCAGCTTTGTCGCATGTTATGAGCCTGTTTGATACAGTTCTTGTGTTTGCCAAAGTTACTATCAAAGAGGAATGTTGGTGAGCTATAGGGTGTTGGCATCCTTCTTGTTTTAAGTTTGTGTGGTTTTGTCTTGTTACAGTTTATGGGAATAGGCACTTTCCCTTAAATTGTAACAGGGAAAAGTCCTGTAAACAAATATTGATGACAAAAAATAATTTAGTTCTCCCAGTTCAGGGTTGAATCACTCATAGAATTGCACAATAAGCATTAATCAAAAAGGCCAAACTATCTGTTGTGTCTCCTAATTTGCGACATGGTTACTGTTATTTGTTTGGTAGAATTTAACCCTTTACCAAAAACACAGGATATCAATATTTATTATTATATTCCTCCACAACAAGTTAAGGAGAGGGTGTACTGGAACCATCTTGTCCATCCATCTGTCCGTCCATCTATCCATAGACATAATTTTGTACAGAGATTTTCTCAGACGTTTATGGTATGAATGTTCACCACCATGAGAACCTGTGCACCTGTGATTATAGTTCCAGTTAGATTCGTTTTGCCAGAAATATGCCCCTTTTTGATTGGAAATAACAGCCACATTGGCCTGAATTTTGTCCGGAGATTTTATCAGATGTTTCTTGGTCAATTCCTTTGAAACTTGGTATGGATGTTCACTATCATGGGAACCTGTGCTTCTGCGATTATAGTTTCGAGTGGACTTTCTTTTGCCAGAGTTATGCTCCTTTTCGTCTTGGATGCGGGGGTATGGACAGGCCCATTTGGGACAGTCACACCTCTAGTTTTAACTGGTTGAGTGCTAGAAGCCACTATCAGGGCTTTCAAAATATGAGGCTACCAGAGCAAAAGCCAACATTTTCCTTGCTCAAGCTTCATATTCAGTCAAACACAAATATTTTGTTCAAATAAATTTGTTTTATTACAAATTATTGGAGAGTGCCAAAGGGCACTCTCCAATAATTTGTAATAAAACAAATTTTGAATAACCAATTCAGACCACCTAAAGTAATCTAGCCCTTAACCAGTTAATAATTCTTTTTTAAACTTTTTCAAAATATTTCAACAAAACCATATTATGTGACCCCCTTCATTGAAACGAGCCATACAAGCTCATTCCAATGAGGGGTCATATGATATGGTGTAGTTGAAATTTTTTGAAAAATATTGTTTTTTCAACTGCTCATTTGTAAATTACATGGGCAGATGCGGCCGATTTGTTTTTGTAAAGGCCTGATATTTTTATAATTGGTCATAGTTTATAATTTTCAAAATTAAATTTGATATGCTACTTTCTGGTGTAGTTGCCATAATGCTGTGCATCGTGTCTCAATGTGGGAGTGCGCTGGTTCAGTACTTATGGCATAGGACACAAATCAGAAGGTCCATGGATCGATCCCCACCAGGGGTACTGCATTGTGTCTTTGGGCAAGGCACTTAATCTTGATTATCCACGTTGGGGGTGCCACTGTGTACTAAGGCATACTGCACATCAGTTGTGCACTTGTCTTCAGCCAGTGCCTGTGCAGAGTTAGTATGTTGGGGGTCTGACAGTTGCTTGCCATCACTCAGTGATTCTCTCCAGGTTCTCTCTGGCTTCCTCCATGCATACCACTGTCTGACATGAAGTGACTCTGCTGTTAGACGTGTCATTAAACCTTAATAAATAAGTAAATGTGTTTTTGTATATGTAATTTATGAATGAATGTATCATCCAGGGACCAGCCGCGAGGGCAACTAGGGCGATTATGTCGCCCTTCTAAGCCCAAGCCCAAAGTCACCTAGAAAAATAGTCGGGGCGATTACAAGTCGCCCTCTAAAAATTGGCCAAAATTAGGAAAGGCTGAAATGAGTGCTCCAAGGTTTACATAAAAATGATTATTAGTCGAGTTGTGATGAAGTCAAACTCGACTTATAGTTTTGTGAATGGTGTGTGGGTGGGTGGGTGGTTGGCCAGGCGGGTGGGTGGGCGGACTCCGGTGCTCATCTGGGCGTAAACAATTGGTTTTTGGATGGTAACTTGATAATGGTTTGACCCAATTTCATGAAACTTCATAGGTAGGTTGGCATCGATGGGAGGAAGAACCTTATTTATTTTGGACTTGCTCGGTCAAAGGTCAAGGTCATAGTGACCTTGAACATAGTAAATTGTAAACAATTGGTTTCTGGATGATAACTTGACTATGGTTCAACCCACATTCATGAAACTTCATATGTAGGTTGGCCTTCGTGAGAGGAAGAACACTATTTATTTTGACTCATTAGGTCAAAGGTCAAGGTCACAGTGACCCCGAACAAAGTAAATCAAAACAATTGGTTTCCGAATGATAACTTGATAATGGTTCGATCCACGTTCATGAAACTTCATAGGTAGGTTGACATCAGTGAGAGGAAGAACCCTATATATTTTGGACTCACTAGGTTAAAGGTTAAGGTCACAGTGACCTTCACCATAGTAAATCATAAACAATTGGTTTCCGGGTGATAACTTGATAATGGTTTGACCCACATTCATGAAACTTTATAGGTAGGTTGGCCTAGGTGAATGGGAGACCCTTTTTTATTTTGGACTCGCTAGGTCAGAGGTCAAGGTCACAGTGACCTTGAACATAATAAATCGTAAACAATTGGTTTCCAGATGATAATTTGACAATGGTTCCACCCAAGTTCATGAAACTTCATAGGTAGGTTGGCATTGGTGCAAGAAAGAGCCCTATTTATTTTGGAATCACTAGGTCAAAGGACAAGGTCACAGTAACCCTTCACATACTAAATTGTAAACAATTGGTTTCCGGACGATAAGTTGATAATGATTAAATCCACTTTTGTGATGTCACAACTCGACATTGAATCTGTGATCCTATCGGCATTTTTTTCAAGAATCGAATGTGCTTGATTGTGATAAATGAGCTTTTTCATTCGTCAAATAAGCGACCATTTATTTGAAATCACAGGAGAATCAATTGTCGCTTTTTGCGGATTTTTTATTTCTATTTTGTTCCATTTCAGTCGGAGCTACAAGTGTCAAAACGAAAATAGGGGACTTATGCGATTCAACAAAATAACCCAGTTTGAACGTAGGTTACTTCGCTTAAGATGCCGAAAATTATACACAACGGACATATTTTCTAACACTGTATTTTTATTTTATTTTGCTGAGGACTGTTAATGTTGGGCCATTTATTCCGAGAAAAACACGAATGGAATTGAAACACGTGAAAAAAAAGCGTTAGTGATGACAAGAAAAGCTTTGTACAGGGCACAAGTGTACATATGAAGGATCTTGAAAAAAGTACCTTCCAAGCAATCTTCTTACATCTGGTCCTGTTCACACTTTCAGTTTCAACTTTCAGACTTAGGAAATTATTAGCTTAGTAGGCTTTGGTGAAAGGCAACCACAGGATGGTGCTAGGGGGATTGGCATGAAGAAGAGGGGAGGGGTCATGAAGGAGAGGGTTGCAGTGGGTGATTTTCAATCAATAATTACTTTGTGATTTTTTAACCTGTCATAAATGCATCATAGACAACTGGACCTGGATTAATCGGGCGTTAATGGAGGACCACAAGCTGAAAATATGAAGGGGCGGAAGGGGGTTGTACATAAATATTCTTAATTTTTCCCATTGGCCTATGAAGTCTCCCTACTTGACTCTGCAGTCTCCCTACTTTTTCTGGAGGGAGACATGAAGTTTACCTAAAATTCCCCCCCTAGGCTGGTCCCTGATATCATCTCATAATACAGCATCTGTGTTGTTTCTTTCATTTATTGGAACCATTGTGTAGATTTAAAGCACCTGGAAAGTGTTGTTTTAACTACCACTTACAAGGTTGACTTGAAATTAGAAAACAACAGGTGCTGGCAAACTGAGAATCTCTGCTTGGAATGTTCATGTTTAGCTTAACTTGACAAAGTCAAGACAAGCTATTCCCATCACGCGTGCGGAAGTCTTTGAGTCTGTTCACATTTTTTTGGCACAGGCTACACCCCGTAGTTCGTGTCCAATCATCATGAAATTTCATATGCAGGTTCGAGGTCATGTCTAGATGAGAATGTCCCCTTTTGGTCGCAATTGGTCAACCGTACTGGCAGCGAGAAACTAAAAACCTTTAGCAGTCTACATGTCGTATTTATGAAGGGATTTCATTGTAACATGGTAGGATGACTCCCTATAATGTCTAGATAAGAACGTACTCTTTTGGTCATGATGGGTCAACCATGGTGGCTGCGAGAAACCGAAAACCTTTAGCAGTCTACAGGTGGTATTTGTGAAGGGATTTCATTGTAACGTTGTAGGATGACTCCATATAATGTCTAGATAAGAACGTACCCTTTTGGTCATGATCGGTCAACCATGATGGCTGTGAGAGACCGAAAACCTTTAACAGTCTACAGGTCGTATTTATGAAGTGATTTCATTGTAACGTGGTAGGATGACTCCACATAATGTCTAGATAAGAACGTCCCCTTTTGGTCGCAATTGGTCAACTGTGATGGCTGCAAGAGCCCAAAATCTGAAAACCATTAACACAGTCTACATGTCGTATTTATGAAGGGCTTTTATAGTAACTTTGTAGGATTACTCTGTATAATGTCTACATGAGAACATCCTTTTTTGGTCAAGTTTAGTCAGCTGTGACGGCCACAGATTACCTTGGATACATGTCATTTTATATCTAAAGGCATGTGTGGGCATGGTGGTGCTGTGTACTGATGCGTACTGCACGTCGATGGTGTACCTGTTTTCAATCAGTGCTAACCCTGATTCTTTGGAGTTAGTATGTTGGGGAGTCGGACAGTTGCTCATCATTGCTTGGTGGTTCTCTCCGGGTACTCTGGCTTCTTCCACCCGAAAACTCTCCATCACGAGGTGAGCTTCACTGTTGAAAGTGTCATCAAACTCCAATAAATAAATTATATCTAAAGACCAAGATTCACAGATATGCTGTCTCAATTTCAGAATAGGTTTCCCATCTAGATAGTTTAACTCTTAACCCATTACCCAACGTTACAGCTGAAACCAGCCAGCACTATTCAGAAAAGTCGGCAATTGATTTTCATTATTTTTTTATTTTTTGTCTCAAAAACATAGGTTATGACCCCTCTTTGGAACGAGCTCATCAAGCTTGTTCCAATGAGGGGTCATAACTTATATTTTTGAGACAAAAAAAAAATGAAAAAAATTATTTGTTCAAGAATTTGTTTGAAAGTTTTTTTCATGTTAGGTAAGGGGTTAACCCACTAAGTATTTTCAAAATATTTCTTATCAAATCTAGTCATGGCTGCTGGGCAGCCATGACTAGATTTGCTGAAAAGTTTATCCATATTCAATTCCAGAAATCATTGATAAAAACGTCCATTCAATTTAAAATGGGGAAATTTGATTATCGTGCCCTGCGGTAACCGGTTCTCGTCAGATCACCAAAGTTAAGCAACGTCGAGCCCGGTTAGTCCATCTGAGTGATCGATTCGGATTCCCACATTGTGTCCTTGGGCAAGGCAATTAACTCAGATTATCCACATGGGGGCACGATGATGCAATGTTCTGTAGCGTACTGCACGTCAATGGTGCACATGTCTTCAACCAGTCTAGTCCTGCCTGTGCTGCAATGCAGAGTTATGATTATTGCACCCAGTTTATACTTATTTCAGAGGCAAGAGAAATCCTGTCTGTGCAGGAATATCCACCAGCAGCACGTAAGGAGTTAAAAAAGAAGCCAAAGATACATCAGGAAGTTGAAATTTGTTCATTTCAACCCTTTACTTATTTACCCCTTTACATGATGTCCAAAATCAGCCAGTTCTATTCCAGGCATTTAGATCATCTCCAGTTTCACACTGTTTACAGGTGTGCCCAAATTAGAAAAGGAGTGAAGACATCAAGAAAAATATATAAATTCTCTCTGCCTCTTCTATATTTGAGAATAATTTCCATCATAATATGGCCATAGAAACACAAAGAAAGGCATGGCAATAAAATATAACATGATAAGGCTGTTATTTCTGGTTTTAATGTGCCCAAATAGGGTGTGCCCAAAATAAATAAATTTAAAGGCCTGACTATTCACAAAAAAATCTCTATTAAGATTTTATTAGTTTTTAGCTCAACTTTGACGAAGTCAAATTTGAGCTATTGTCATGGCCCGTCGTCCGTCTGTCCGTACGTCAACAATTGGCTATGGCTCGGGCTAGAGGTTGTATTTATGAACCGATCTTTACAAAACTTCTTGTGTACCTTTGTTATGACCCTGGGACGGGAACGAGTGTTTTTAGGTGTGGTCCGAAATTCAAGATGGCTGCCAGCGGCCATTTTGTACCGATGATGCAAAAAATCAGTTTTTTTGTACAGAACTTCTGTATGAAAGTTCTGATTTGAATAAAGTTTTGTATAAATGTTTAGTACCATGGGATACATCACATATAATACGGGTTTTTTTCTTGTGCGTAAATTATGCAAATTAGACTGACTTTGATTTATTTAGTGTTACTTTCAGAGCTGTAAGTGCCAAGCTGCTATGGCTCGGGCTAGAGGCCGTATTTATGAACCAATCTTTACGAAACTTCTTGGGAACCTTTGTTATGACCGTGGGATGAGAACGAGTGTTTTGGGGTGCAGTCCGAAATTCAAGATGGCTGCCAGCAGCCATTTTGTACCGACGATGCAGAAATTTTTTTTTTGTACAGAACTTCCATATGAAAGCTCTGATTTGAATAATTTTTCGTATGAATGTTTAGTACCATGGGATACATTACATATCATATGGGTTTTTTTCTCGTGCTTATATTATGCAAATTAGACTAACTTTGATTTATTTAGTGTTACTTTCAGCACTGTAAGTGCAAATCCCTATACGGCTCGGGCTAGAGGCCGTATTTATGAACCGATCTTTACGAAACATCATGGGTACCTTTGTTATCACTGTGAGACGAGAACGATTGTTTTGGGTCCCCGTGGGAACCCCGGGAAGTAAGCAGCACTTGTTTACTGTGGTCAACCAGTTCCGCTTTACTAGTAAAATAGGACCCAGTCACCAATGCTTGGGGTGAAAGTCCTCTAAAATGGGCAACATGCTGATCAACGATTGACTAAACTTGACTTCATCTCCGTGTTGTGTCACGATTAGCCATGGTGCATAAATATGTGACGTTAACCACCAACAAACAAACAAACAATTGTTTTGGGGTCTGGTCGAAAATTCAAGATGGCCGCTGGCAGCCATTTTGTACAAAATTAGGGGCAATCAGATTTTTGCACAGAACTTCCAAATGAAAGATCTGATTTGAATAAATTTTTGTATGAATGTTTAGTACCATGGGATACATTACATATAATACTGAGTTTTTCTCGTGAATAAATTATGCAAATTAGGGGTCCGGGTGGGACTTAGAAAATTTTGGACCAAAATCCGGAAATTAGTTTTTTGTGTTTTGATGCATTTTGGTCAATTTTAAGAAGAAGAAGAAAAAATTTTAGTCTGAAAATATTTTGTTTGGGACTGAAAATTTCCACACAAAAATAATAATCTACAATGATTGGTCTCAATCTGTAGTCCATTACAGTCACCTTGTAATTCTTTTATTTTTGTTGTCTGGGCCAAAACAAATACTAATTCCTGTCATATTCATTATTCAGTTGTCTTGGTCACAGCAAGTACTAATTCCTGTCATATCCAAGTTGAGCTACAGAGTCATTGACTCTTTCATTAAATTTTTGCCTCAAACGCACAGCTTGTGACCCCTCATTTGAATGCACTTGTGAAACTCATTCCACTACTGTGCCAAAAGCTGTTTTTGAGGCACAAAATGAAATTTTTTAGTTATTCAAGAATTATTTGCAAGTATCATCTCTTATTCATGTTAATGATTACAGAAGTGTAATATTTAATGGAAAGATAAGGCTATTAAAAGGGAGCGCAGCCGCTCGGTTGTTACAGAATTGGACCTCTAACTGAAAGGTCTACAGTTTGATCCCTGCCAGGGGTAACTGTGTTGTGTCCTTGGGCAAGGGGCACTTGAGCCTGATTGCCCACTTGAGGACATGGTGGTACTGTGTATTAAGGTGTACTACACGTCAATGGAGCACTTGTCTTTGACCAATGATAACTGCTTGTGTGAAGTTCATATGATGAGGCATCTGACAGTTGCTCGTCATGGCTTTGTGGTTCTCTCCAGGTACTATGGCTTCCTCCACCCATAAAACTGTCCATCATAAAGTGATCCTGGCTGTTGAAAGTGTCATTAAAACCCAATAAAATAAATAAATAAATAAGGCTGTTAAAAATAAATTCTTGTTTCTAAGGTGCCTCCATTATAATTAAAATTTGGCCCCAAAAACCCTCGTCATTAAAATTCTTCCAAAAAATCAATTGTTTCCACTTTTATTTTTAACCATTCAAAATCTATACTCACTGAAGCCAATTCATGTCAAACTTTTATGTGTAGTATGCCTACATTGGCAGGCAAGACTTACTTTGAAACAACTGCAAAGCCACAGGATGTTGATTGTCAAAGTGTTGTGAAAATAAAAATGTTTAAAAATCTCCAGGTCTTCAAGTGTTAAAAAAACTAAGAAATACTCCTCCCTCCTTCGTCAATTAATTACAGTTAAAACTAGAAGCCATGTCATGAAATGTGCACAAATAGCGCGTCGATCTGCGCATTAAACTGTGCATTATAACCATAGTAAGGCTATCAAATTCTGTACATATGGCCTGTGCACAAGCAATGTTTCAGCCAATGGGTAACCTGGAGGTCCATTGGTAGAAACATTGCCTGTGTTTGCTATGAGTAACCAGGAGAACCTGCTGTGCTTTGGATGCCATTCGATATGGCAATTGCGTGCAATTCCTACGTGCAATTAAGCCTAGATAAGCACACAGATTATGACTGGACTTCTAGTTTTAACTGTTAGGGGAAATTTCTTGAGATACAAGAATTTTCTTTATTTAATTACCAAAAGGTAATATTTGTCATTTTTATTTTACAGGAACTCTTAAAACCAATTGACAGTATTGAAGACATTTCAGACTCTGCACCATTCACACCTACACTATTTTCTGAACCCAGTATCAAATCTAAACAGATCATAGTTCCTGAACTTAAGGATAACACAGACCATCAACAGCTGATTACTCGATCTTACTCTCACTCATCTCACAATGGACATTCTCAAATCACCATCTCCGCGACAGGAGCAGGTAAGTTAACCTTAGCACTCTGGTAGTGCAACAGAATGTTGTCCAATCACTCTGTTTTTCTCTTGTTTGCCTATGAAGTTAACCAATATATCTTGTTTGACAGAGTTTACTCAGCTCTGTCAAATAACGTATATTTGGTTAAATATCAAACTGCACTATAGGAAATATTTGCTGCTGAATACTTAGCCATTTTGAAATCAGAGTGAAGAGGTTAAAATTCTCCAGACAACAGTTGTCAACGACTCATGTACTCTGCAAAGATTTTGAGCCATTTTCACACATGAACTTAAAAGTGGAATTTCCAGGGAGCATGATGGATCATTGGTCAGTAGTAGTAATAGTAGTAGTATTTCTTTATTAACGTGACATGTGCATCCATTATAAGTGTATGCATTCATATTTTCAATACAAATAGCACCCAGCCAGCCTGGTCTATATTTATTATTAATGGTGTTTTTAAGGTCACATACTTATTATACACAATGGCTAATCGTGACCGGGACAGTTTTATGGGTGGAGGAAGCCTGAGTACCTGTAGAGAACCACCAAACATCGACAAGCAACTGTCAGCTCCTCAACATTCTAACTCTGTTCAAGCTCTGCCCAAGCAAGGTTACAGCAGATGAAGACGTGCACCATTGACATGCAGTATGCCTTAGTACATGGCATCATCGTGCCCCCATGTAGGCAACCTGGATAAAGTGCCTTGCCCAAGAACACAACGCGCGTCATCCAGGACAGGGATCGAACTCGGGACAGCTTGGTCTATAAGTCACAAATACTTCTGAACAAACATTTATTGAAGTCGCATGCTCTCTGTCAAATCACTCATCATCACAATGAAAAAAAGCCCTGATGGGCAGCTGTGACTTCTAACCATATGTCGTCTACCTAAACAGACAGGCGACCCATGTTCGTAATTCACAGCTAACAGAGCCATATCCAGGATGTTTTTGGTACAAGTATATTGGTTTGGGTGCCCAAACTCATTGTATTCGTGTATAATCTCCATCCCATAATCTGCTGAAATGGTCAAAATTCAGCAAAAATTATACATGACTGAAACCAACACGAAGCTAATCCCTTGAATTCAGAACTAGGATACTTTTGCTGATAAATAATATGCACTCTGATAATAGAAAATTTCAACTTTTGTGTCTTTTAAAAACATTGCATTCAGTACGGTAATCCTACTTTCAGTTTCCATCTCTTCTGCCTACTGGCTTCAGCTACACCCGTGGCATATATGAACAGGTGTCCCAAAATGATCCCTGGATATGGCCCTGGCTAAGCTCATCTGGCTTCCTGATTTTGCTGTTACCTGTTCACTACCGGAAGCAGTGCTTTGGTCTTCATTTTGAAATCTGTAGACTTGATCCTGTGTCATCTGCGTTGTGTCTTGGGCAAGACAATTAACCCTAACTGGCCAAGTAGGAGCACAATGGCACTGTGTACTATGGGTATACTGTCTGTCAATGGCATGCATGCCTTCAACTGATACTAACTCTGCTACTGCTTGGTTAGAGCCCAACAGTCACATACCACTGCTCAGTGGTTCAGGGGTTTTCTCCTTGATACTTTGGCCTCCTCCACTCATGAAACTCTTAAATGTGTTGTTGAACTCCAGTAATTTAATCAAGAGAGTTACTGAATACAATGGAGCTCACTTAATATTTAACCCTTTACCTACCGAATCAGCCAGATTTCCCACGTAATTTTACAAATTAAACAGTTGAAAAAAAAAATTTTTTCCAAAACTTTCAACAAAACCATATCATGTAACTCAATGGAACAAGCTTGTTAGGCTTGTTCCAATGAGGGGTCACATGATATGGTTTGAGCTCGTTCCAATGAGGTTTCACATGATATGGTTTTGTTGAAATGTTTTGAAAAAGTTTCAAATACAATAATTAAAATAATAAATGTTGATAACCTGTGGGTTGAATAAAGGATCATCCGTGATGGCTGCCCAAGCCTGAAACCCCAAAACTTTTAGCACAGTCTGCAGGTCATATTTAATATGGAGGGATTTCATTGTAACTTGGTAGGATGACTCCGTATGATGTCTAGATGAGAACTTCCCCATTTGGTCACGATCTGTCAACCATGACGACTGCCCGAGCCCAAAACCCGAAAACCTCTAGCACAGTCTACAGGTCATATTTATGGAGGGATTTCATTGTAACTTGGTAGGTTGACTTCATATGTCTAGATGTGAATGTCCCCTTTTGGACGCGATTGGGCAACTGTGATGGCTACAGGGGCCCGAAGCCTGAAAACCTTTAGCACAATCTACAGGTCATATTTATGAAGGGATTTCATAGTAACTTGGTAGGATGACTCCAAATAATGTCTAGATGAGAACATCCCCTTTTCGTCACGATCATTCAACCTTGATGGCAAACCTTTAGCATAGTCTATAGGTCATATTTATAGAAGGATTTTATTAGTCCCCCATGGTTTTACCGTTTTGGGGAACTATTGGATTGCACTCCGTCTGTCCGTCTGTCCATCTGTCTGTCTGTCCTCATTTATGTTACCACCTGTATTTCATATATGCTTTGATGCTGTACTTTCATTTTTATACCATTGATGACACATAATAGGAGGATGATGCACATCAAAAATTTTTTAACAAAAATTCAAGATGGCAGTTTGTCATAATTTTTTGCTTCATTTGATGTTACCACCTGTATCTTAGACATGTTTTGATATATTTGCTTCAGGTTTCTAACATTGTTCATAGATGCTATGAGGATGATGCACGTCAAAATTGTTTGAAAAAAAAATTCAAGATGGCCGAATGATGTCCATTTTTCATTTTTTGCATTCTCAAGTTACGTTATCACTCGTACCTTAGAGATGTTTTGAGATATTAGTTTTAAATTATCAACATTTGTCAGACTTCATAGGAGGATGATGCATGCCAAAATCTTTTGAAAAAAAAATTCAAGATAGCTGAATGGCAGCCATTTTTTTGCTATATTTGACGTTACCACCTGTATCTTAGTTTATGTTACCACCTGTATCTCATAGATGCTTCGACGCTGTACTTTCATTTTTATGCCATTGGTGACACATAATAGGTGGGCAATGCACGTCAAAACTTTTTGAAAAAAAATTCTAGATGGCCGACCGGCAGCCATTTTTGTTATCATTTTTTGATTCATTTGATGTTACCACCTGTATCTTAGACATATTTTAATATATTTGTTTCAGGTTTCTAACATTGTCCATGGATGCGATGAGGATGATGCATGTCAAAATTTTTTGAAAAAAAAAAAATTCAAGATGGCTGGGCCATGTTCATTTTTTGCATTCTCAAGTTACTTTATCACCCATATCTTGGAGATGTTTTGAGATATTAGTTTTAAATTTTCAAAATTTGTCAGACTCCATAGTAGAATGAGGCATGCCAAAATCTTTTGAAAAAAAAATTCAAGATGGCCGAATGGCAGCCATTTTTGTTGTTATTTTTTTGACATAGTAGACATTACCACCTGTATCTTAGACATATTTTGAGCTATTACTTTCAGATTTCTAACATTGGTCAGAGATGCTAGGAGGGTGATGGACATCAAAACATTTTGAAAAAAATTCAAGATGGCCGAAATCTTGAAAAAAAAATCAAGATGGCTGAATGACAGACTTTTTTATTGTCATTTTTTTTGCCATATTTGGTGTTATCACCTGTATCTTAGACATGTTTCAAGCTATTACTTTCAGATTTCTAACGTTGGTCAGAGATGCTAGGAGGATTTCTAAAATTGGTCAGAGATGCTAGGAGGATGATGCACGTCACTAGGAGGATTTCTAACATTGGTCAGAGATGCTAGTAGGAGGATGCAGGTCAAAATTTTTTGGAAAAAAAATTTAGAATGGCCGAAGGACGACCATTTTCATTGATTTTTTTGTGTTCCTATTTTACGGTTACCACCTGTATCCAATAGATAGATGCTTCGAGGCTGTACTTTCATATTTATACCATTGGTGACACATAATAGGAGGATGCACATGAATAATTTTTGAATAAAAATGCAATATGGAATGATTACATTGTTGTTCCTGTTGTTAAATGGTAGGTGCCTGAGAACAGATACATGATGGGAGAGAGAGGAAGGACTTCAATTCCCACTTGCTGTTGAAATCTTTTATCCATTTCATAACGTGCAACTTATTTTTAGTTTAACTTGTCAAAGTCAAGATAAGCTATTGCCATCACGCATGCGGAAGTCTGTGAGTCTGTTAGTCTGTGAGTCTGTTAGTCTGTGAGTCTGTTCACATTTTCCTTTAGCACAGGCTACACCCTGCAGTTCATGTCTGATCGTCACAAAATTTCATATGCAGGTTTGGGGTCATGTCTAGATGAGAACGTCCCCTTTTGGTCGCGATCGGTCAACCGGTATGGCTGCCCAATCGCAAAACCCGAAAACCATTAGCACAGTCTACAGGTCATATTTATGAAGGGATTTCATTGTAACTTGGTAAGACGCCTCTGTATAATGCCTAGATGAGAACGTCCCCTTTTGGGCATGATCTGTCAAACATAATGGCTGCCCAAACCCGAAACCCAAAAACTTTTAGCACAGTCTGCAGGTCATGTTTAATATGGAGGGATTTCATCATAACTTGGTAGGATGACTCCTTATGATGTCTAGATGAAAATTTCCCCATTTGGGCGTGATCTGCCAACCGTGATGACTGCCCGAGCCCAAATCCCGAAAACCTTTAGCACAGTCTACAGGTCATATTTATTGAGGAATTTCATTATAACTTGGTGGGTTGACTTCATATAATGTCTAGATGAGAAAGTCCCCTTTGGATGTGATTGGGCAGCTGTGACGGCTACAGGGGCCCGAAGCCCGAAAACCTTTAGCACAGTCTACAGGTCATATTTATGAAGGGATTTCATTGTAACTTGGTAGGATGACTCCAAATAATGTTTAGATGAGAACGTCCCATTTTGATTGTAACCATTCAGCCTGGATGGGTGCCCAAGCCCAAAAACCTTTAGCATAGGCAAAAGGTCATATTTATGAAAGGATTTCATTATAACCTGTTAGGTTGACTCCATATAATGCCTAGATGATGACATCCCCTTTTGGTCGTGATTGGTCAACTGTGATGGCTACAGGTGCCTGAAACCCGAAAACCTTGATCACAGTCTACGGGTCATATTTATGAAGGGATTTCATTGTAACTTTGTAGGATCACTCCAAATGATGCCCATATTGTCCCCTTTGGTTGCTATCATTCAACCATGATGGCTGCCCAAGCCTGAAGCCCGAAAACCTTTAGCACAGCCTACAGGTCATATTTATGAAGGGATTTTATTGTAACTTGGTAGGTTGACTTCATATAATGTCTAGATGAGAACGTCCCCTTTTGGACACGATTGGGCAACTGTGACGGCTACAGGGGCCCAAAGCCCGAAAACCTTTAGCACAGTCTACAGGTCATAATTATGAAGGGATTTCATTGTAGCTTCGTAGGATGACTCCAAATAATGTCTAGATGAGAACATTCCGTTTTGGTCGCGATCATTCAGCCTTTATGGCTGCCCAAGCCCAAAGACCTTTAGCATAGTCTATAGGTCGTATTTATGGAAGGATTTCAGTGTAACTTGTTAGGTTGACTCCATATAATGCCTAGATGATGACATTCCCTTTTGGTCGTGATTGGTCAACTTTGATGGGTACAGGTGCCCAAAGCCCGAAATTCTTGAACACAGTCTACAGGTCATATTTATGAAGGGATTTCATTGTAACTTCGTAGGATCACTTCAGATGATGCCCAGATGAGAATGTCCCTTTTTGGTTACGATCATTCAACCATAATGGCTGCCTGAGCCCAAAAACCTTTAGCACATTCTTCAGGTCATATTTATGAAGGGATTTCATTGTAACTTTGTAGGTTGACTTCATATAATGTCTAGATGAGAACAGCCCCTTTTGGACACCATTAGGCAACTATGACGGCTACAGGGGGCTGAAGCCCGAAAACCTTTAGCACAGTCTACAGGTGGTATTTATGAAGGGATTTCATTGTAGCTTGGTAGGATGACTCCAAATAATGTCTAGATGAGAACGTCCCCTTTTGGTCGCGATCATTCAGCCTTGATGGCTTCCCGAGCCCAAAACCCCAAAACCTTTAGCATAGTCTATAGGTCATATTTATGGAGGATTTCATAAGTTTGACTCCATATAATCCTTAGATGATGACATCCTCTTTTGGTCGTGATTGGTCAACTGTGACGGCTTCAGGGGCCCGAAGCCCGAAAACCTTGAGCATAGTCTACAGGTCATATTTATGAAGGGATTTCATTGTAACTTCGTAGGATCACTCCAGATGATGCACAGATGAGAATGTCCCCTTTTGGTTATGATCATTCAGCCATGATGGCTGCCCGAGCCCATGGCCCAAAAACCTTTAGCACAGTCTACAGGTCATATTTGTGAAGGGATTTCATTGTAACTTGGTAGGTTGACTTCATATAATGTCTAGATGAGAACGCCCCCTTTGGACACAATTGGGAAACTGATGGCTACAGGGGCCCGAAGCCCGAAAACCTTTAGCACAGTCTACAGACCATATTTATGAAGGGATTTCAATGTAACTTGATAGGATGACTCCTTTTGGAATAATTTCACTGTAACTTGGTAACTTTTGTTGATATATGTTAACTGTGAGGGCCCACCCCTCAGCTCTTTAGTACAGTGTACACCTCATATTATTTTTATCAAAAACATAGCACACAGGGAACAGAAATGAACATATTCCCAATTATCACAATTCTTGTCTTATTTCATAATCCTTCCATAAACATTGAACATTATCCTTTTCATCAAACACAACACACAAGTTAAGCTACATTGTCATTGACGCTTTCATTTAAATGCCCAACAGGCCTAAAAAATATTTTGTATGTTTTATAGAACAGACTATCCACCGTGGGGGACTAGAGTCAGATCGCCTGCGATCGGCGTTGCACTTGTTGTAACTTGTTAGGTTCACTCCTTATAATGCCTAGATGATGACATCCCCTTTTGGTCGTGATTGGTCACCTGTGACGGCTACAGGGGCCAAAACCCGAAAACTTTGAGCACAGTCTACAGGTCATATTTATGAAGGGATTTCATTGTAACTTCGTAGGATCACTCCAGATAATGCCCAGATTAGCACGTCCCCTTTTGGTTGCAATCATTCAACCATGATGGCTGCCCGAGCCCAAAACCCGAGAAACTTTAGTACAGTCTACAGGTCATATTTGTGAAGGGATTTAATTGTAACTTTTAGAATGACTCAGTATAATGTCGAGATGAGGACGTCCCCTTTTAGTTGCACTCGGTCAACCATGAAAGCCCAAAAACCTTTAGCACAGTCTACAGGCCATATTTATGAAGGAATTTCACTGTAACTTGATAGGATAACTTGTTTTGGAATAATTTCACTGTAACTTGGTAACTTTCATTGACATACGTTAACTGTGAGGGCCACATACATTAACTGTGAGGTCCACATTAACCCACCCCTCAGTTCTTTAGTACAGTCTACACCTCATATTATTTTTATTAAAAACATAGCATACAGGGAACAGAAAATAACATATTCCCAATTATCTTGTCTTATTTCATAATCCTTTCATAAACTTTGAACATTATCCTTTTCATCAAACACAACACACCGACAAGTTAAGCTACAGTGTCATTGACACTTTCATTTATTCCTAGCGGAAACCCTGCATACCATACAGTCTTTGTGTTAACCTACAAGCTACATTCTAAGCAACTTGACAGTTGTTTTGAGGGAAGTCTGAGTTGCCAATATAGGCAGAAAAGAGATGTTTACAAACAACTGTAAGACCACATGATGTAGACTCTTTAACCCTTTACCAAAAGAATCAGCTGCATCTGCCCATGTAATTATTTTCCAGCAGCCTAGAAGTCAATAACTGGTAGAGTGCTAAATTGTTTGAAGTCAGCAAAATTGCTTCATATGTCTTTGCCTTGTTATAATTTATGGGAGCGTGCTAAATGGCACGCTCCCATAAATTGCAACAAGGCAAACCATTACAGTCTAAATAATTTCACTTCAAAGATAATATGAAGCACATCCACAGAATATGAAGTCTTGAACATACTGAACCCACACTTCAGAGTAGAGCCCAAATTTGGACTTCCAGCACTCAGCCAGTTAACACCTTTTCAGCATGTATGCTCTGGTGACTTGTACCATATTACCGTACGGAAATAAGCCCATGAATGAAAATAAGCCCACCTACTAGCTTTTCAGATTTTAGTTTCAGAGTTCCATCCTTGGAAATAAGCCCATTTCTCGACTTTGGAAGTGAAGCAGTGCTTGTTTACTGTTGTAAACAAGCTCTGTTTCACTGGTAAAACAATCTAGTCGCTAATGCTTGGGGTGCGAGGACTCTAAAACAGGGAATATGGAGTATAAACGATTGGCTGACCTTGACTTTATCTTCATGTTGTGGTCATGATCAGCCATTGTGCAGAAGTATCTGATCTCAAACACCAATAAATAAATAATAAATATTCCCTGACTTTGTAATGACAACATCAATGACAGCCATGCTGGTACATGTAAGTTTTTACAATGAAAAAAAAACCCTTACCTGATGCACATGATACAGTGGAGCCCACTTAATTGGATATCTCTTAATTGTATATCCCTGTTAATTGAATATAATTTTCAAACACAAACCATTTACCATACCTTCAGTACAAATTTGATCTGTTAATTGCATATGGGTTTTAGAGCAAACCCCTGTTAATTGTATATAAATTTTTATAATATGTCGAAAAGATTACTGTGACACACACCAAATTTCCCTTATTTATCAACCTTTTTGGCCTCACGACATCCAATACAGGCATTTCTTCTATTATATGTTGTCTGAGAGAGCTCTATGAGCTCTGTCAAACAAGATACAATAGAATAAATGCTCAGTTTACCTCCAGAACACAAGAAACTAACCAAATCCCTGTTAATTGTATATTCCTGTTAATTGAATAATTTTCACTGGCAAAATGGATATTCAATTAAGAGGACTCTACTGTATTAAAATTTGCTATTTTAATTATTTTTTCAAATGTTTCAAAAAGTTTAAATAAAACCATATCATGTGACCCTTCATTCAGACGAGCTCATCAAGCTTAAACCTTCAAAAAAAAAACAAAACAATAATTAAAATAATAAATTTTGATATCCTGTGCATTGGTCAAAGGGTTAAAGTGAAGCAAAAATGTATAAATATCTCCATGCTTTCAATTGAATATTTCTTAATTGAATAACTTTGTAATTGGATAAAACTTCAAAAACAAAAACATTTACTCAAGTTTCAGGGCAAATTTAACCCATTAATTGCATATGGGTTGTAGAGAAAATTCCTGTTAAATTAAATAAAACTATTCATCACAGAATTATTGCCATAACTACTGAACTCACCATGTCTAATGACTTCTTTGTCCTCATTTCATTAATTTGTGCATTTAAACTATTTACCGAAAGATTCTGTCTTCTGATTGGTTAGAATGCCAAGGACATATAGCAATGGCAAAGGGTGCACCCAACATCCAAGGTATATGAGAGCATGCAACATTCAGGGTATAAGGGCATGCGAAACATCGGGAGTATATGGCTCAAATGAAAACTTTTTGCTTTCTCTCACCACGATATAAAAATAAGTCAACAAAATTACAGGACTGATCTGTTCACTCGTTTGTGATAATGACCCAAGGGATGTAACTCTATCTATTGTCTTCTGCATTTGTAAAAAGAAAATAATTATTTACGAGTTTGGTCCAACTGATTGCAGAGTGTGAGAAACATGTCCACAAATTTTTTCCACTGTGTTTCTATTGTATTTCAAACGGGACAAAAACGTTGTCTCCGCCAACATGTATGATATGTGGAGATTTAATACCTGGATGTCTCATTTAAACACCTCACCTGCAGCTCGTTGTTTAAAAACCGACATCCAGGTATTAAATCTCCATATACCATACATGTTGGAAAAGATAACTTATTTGGCAGAGATAACTTATGATATCTTGTTTGACAGAGCTCCAAACAAGATATAATGGAATAAATAATGCATAATTTATCGCTAGAATACAGAAACATGACCAAATTTCTGTTGCTGTTAGGTTCCTAACAAAGTTACAAGCTAGGATTCCATTATTAACACTATTTCTTGAACTACTTATTAAACTCATGAAGTTTTCTCCCCAGTTTCATGAGGAAGACATTATCACACACTCTTTACAGAAAAAAAGTAACCTTTTTGACAAGACTTTTTATACTCTTTGGTATGATCAGGCATTACTTGTAGTCATTTTTAATCGAGTTGTGACGAAGTCAAACTCGACTTATAGTTTGATGAATGGTGGGTGGGCGGGCCGGTAGGCAGGCATAAACAATTGGTTTCCAGAAGATAACTTGATAATGGTTCGACCCACATTCATGAAACTTCATAGGTAGGTTGGCCTCAGTGAGAGAAAGAACCCTATTTATTTTGGACTCACTAGGTCAGTGGTGAAGGTCACAGTGACCTTGAACATACGAAATCATAAACAATTGGTTTCTTATCAATCTAAATTGCAATTCGTGATTGGTCAGCTGTGATGGCTAGTAGTGCCCGAAGCCCAAAAACCTTGAGCACAGTCTACAGGTCATATTTATGAAGGGATTTCATTGTAACTTCATTGGATCACTCCAGATGATGCCCAGATGAGATTGTCCCCTTTAGGTGCGATCATTCAACCATGATGGCTGCCCAAGCCTGAAGCCCGAAAACCTTAAGCACAGTCTACAGGTCATATTTATGAAGGGATTTCATTGTAACTTGGTAGGTTGACTCCAAATAATGTCTAGATGAGAACGTCCCATTTTGGCCGTGATCATTCAGCCTTGATGGGTGCCCAAGCCCAAAAACCTTTAGCATAGGCAAAAGGTTATATTTATAGAAGGATTCCATTGTAACATTGTTAGGTTGACTCCATATAATGCCAAGATGGTGACATCCCATTTTGGTCGTGATCGGTCAACTGTGATGGCTACAGGTGCCCGAAAACCTTGAGCACAGTCTACAGGTCATATTTATGAAGGGATTTCATTGTAACTTCACAGGATCACTCCAGATGAGATTGTCCCCTTTGGTTGCGATCATTCAACCATGATGGCTGCCCGAGCCCGAAGCCCGAAAACCTTTAGCACAGTCTACAGGTCATATTTATGAAGGGATTTCATTGTAACTTGGTAGGTTGACTTCATATAATGTCTAGATGAGAACATCCCCTTTTGGTCACGATCATTCAGCCTTGATGGCTGCCCGAGCCCAAAAACCTTTAGCATGTCTGTAGGTTGTATTTATGGAAGGATTTCATTGTAACTTGTTAGGTTGACTCCATATAATGCCTAGATGATGACATCCCCTTTTGGTTGTGGTTGGTCAACTGTGATGGCTCCAGGTGCCTGAAGCCCGAAAATCTTGAGCACAGTCTACAGGTCATATTTAAGAAGGGATTTCATTGTAACTTCATAGGATCACTCCAGATGATGTCCAGTTGAGAATGTTCCCTTTTGGTTGCGATCATTCAACTATGATGGCTGCCCAAGCCTAAAGCCTGAAAAACTTTAGCACAGTCTTCAGATCATATTTATGAAGGGATTTCATTGTAACTTGGCAGGTTGACTTCATATAATGTCTAGACGAGAACAGCCCCTTTTGGACACCATTAGGCAACTGTGTTGGCTACAGGGGCCTAAAGCCCGAAAATCTTTAGCACAGTCTACAGGTGACATTTATGAGGGGATTTCATTGTACCTTGGTAGGATGACTCTAAATAATGTCTAGATGAGAACGTCCCCTTTTGGTCGCGATCATTCAGCCTTGATGGCTGCCTGAACCCAAAACCCCAAAACCTTTAGCATAGTCTATTGGTCATATTTATGGAAGGATTTCATTGTAACCCGTAAGTTTGACTCCATATAATGCCTAGATGATGACATCCCCTTTTGGTTCTGATTGGTCAACTGTGACGGCTTCAGGGGCCCGAAGCCCAAAAACCTTGAGCACAGTCTACAGGTTATATTTATGAAGGGATTTCATTGTAACTTTGGAGGATCACTCCAGATGATGCCCAGATGAGAATGTCCCCTTTTGGTTGCGATCATTCAACCATGATGGCTGCCAGAGCCCAAAGCCCAAAAACCTTTAGCACAGTCTACAGGTCATATTTATTAAGGGATTTCATTGTAACTTGGTAGGTTGACTTCATATAATGTCTAGATGAGAACGTCCCCTTTGGATGCAATTGGGAAACTGACGGCTACAGGGGTCCGAAGCCCGAAAACCTTTAGCATAGTCTACATGCAGGCCATATTTATGAAGGGATTTCATTGTAACTTGATAGGATGACTCATTTTGGAATAATTTCACTGTAACTTGGTAACTTTTGTTGATATACGTTACCTGTGAGGGCCACATATATTAACTGTGAGGTCATATTAACCCACCCCTCAGATCTTTAGTACAGTGTACACCTCATATTATTTTTATCATAAACATAGCATACAGGGAACAGAAATGAACTTATTCCCAATTATCACAGTTCTTGTCTTATTTCATAATCCTTTCATAAACATTGAACATTATCCTTTTCATCAAATACAACACACAAGTTAAGCTACAGTGTCATTGACACTTTCATTTGGGTCCCTGTCGGCTGTCTGGGTTCAGTTGGGTTCCCACCGGTCCTTTTTCTGCCACCTTTCTCTTGTAGTTGGGGGTGTTCTTCTACTTTGTACATCTGTTGAGTTCACCTTTTTCTTCCACTGCTCTCACCTCTGTTATGTCCAGTACTGTTCCTTTAGGGCAATGCCTTTTGCCCAAGCTTGTGGTGCGTTCTCGTGGCCGTTCCTCCTGCACCTGTGTGGGGGGGAACGATGTCGTTCGGGGTTTTGAACCGTGGTGGATACTGCGGGAGCTGTTGAGTTGTCTGGTGAAGAGATGCCTGGTTCCGGGACTATGGTCCCTCTCCAGTCAACATCTGAGGCTGTCACTAGGGTTGTGACTCCTCCTTTGGAGGCCGAACTCGGTTGCTCTCTCCCCTTTTCCACTAGTTTCAACAGCTTCCGTCGTATCTGCTGCTACTGCTGTTCCGTCTGCAACGTCATCGGTCACAATTTCAGCCGGCCTCGGCTTATCCCTGCAGGGGTCTGCAGAGATGTCTGGTAGTGTGGACGTGGGATATCGGCCTCAGCCTTCCCTGACTTCAACTCAGCGAAGTTGGAAGGGGCTGCTGGCCGAACCCTCTATTGTGGTCTCTCTGCCCTCGAGCACTGCTGTTTTCTCATTGGATTCGGATGTTCATGGTGGGGCCACTATGACCTCTGTGGTGTTTCCGTCCACGCACTCTGGTCACATGGCCAGTTTTGTGGGACCAACGCCTTTTGTGCAGCCTGGATCTTCTGTCCCTCAGAGGTCTGCGGCGACTCTCCTGAGTTCCCGCTCTGTCGATCCTCGGGGTATGTCATACCATAATATACACATCTGCCTTCAGATATTTCGGCTGCAGCCCGTCGCCCCACGTCGGGTGTATTTGAGGATCGCAACCCTTCGCTGGTTAAAAGGGTCCGGAGTGAAGCCTCTTTGCCGGTTCGTTCCCACATCAAACCGTCCGACAAAGGCAGTGAGCTCAGGGGTGCCCTCTCCTTGCTCACTCAGGTTCTGTCCAAGAGCCTTCCCGTTGCTTCCAGCGAGGCTACTAGTGGTTTCCAGGCGCTGCCTCCCGGGATTGCAAGCAGGCCGCTTTCTGATCCCTCAGGTGTGCCTACACCATGGGACGCGTCAGCTGGTTTGCCCATGATGGGCTATGTGTCTTCCAACTCAGAGGATGAGTCCAACATACCTGACGTCGAGAGCCAACAGTCTTCTGACTTGGGGGCAGCTCTTGACTTTGTGTTTGGGTTCCTTCCAGATCTCAAACCGTCAAACCAGCCGACAGTGTCAGCCCGGCCGCGATCATCGGTCGCGTGCCTACAGCCTGTGGAGCAACCTGCTTCTGGGCGCCTTCGACCATGCATGTCGGTACAGGTGGGTGAAGCATTTACAGCTTTGGACTCCAAGCTGAGTTCCAAGGCTATGAAGACTTCGTTCTTCATCAAGGTTGACACTTTTTTGCCTCCAGTGCGTTACCGTTCCTACGATTCCGCCAATCCGTCAGTCTGCTAGACTTTGACGGTCTTGGATCAGGACTCCAACTCCCTCGGGCTTCCCAAGCCCAAGTCAGCCATTATCCCTATGGCGACTCTGGAGTCGATGTTGGGCTTATCAAGAGAGATGCTGGGCATGCTTTCTCTCTCAGATCACGTCGTCTCTGCTTTAGGTGCTTATCTGCCTCCAGATAAGTTTGACGACATACAGGCTCCTTTGCATGTGCTATCCAAGGCGCTCATGCATCTTACTCACACGCATACCTGTAACATGGCTAACTTGGAATTAGTTCGCAGGGACGCTGTGCTGGACACAAGCCATTCCCTTCCTGAGGGGCAGTGTGCTGCTCATCGATCTGCTTCTTTGGCGGGTCCGCAACTGTTCCATGGTTCTGTGGCGACGGTCCGAGATGACGTCCTTTGTCATTCCAAGATCAGCTGCTGCTTCGTCAGCTTGATCAGCCTTCTGTTGGAGGCAGGGGCTGCCCAAAGCCTAACAAGCTCCCTTCTGCTTCCGCTGCGAAGCAAAGGGCTGATCCTCCTGCCGCCGCTTCTACTTCTTACTCACACGGCAGGCTAGAGAGAAGACTCAGTATTCTTCATTAATAGAGGAGGTGGTTTCTCCTCTAGCGGGCGTTGCTAGGGCTCGAAATGAAGGTCCTCACCTCGATTCGTCCCAGGCTGGAGGAAGGATATCAGAATTCGCAGACCATTGGGCCACCATCACATCTGATCCTTGTGTGTTAGATGTCACCCCACTCTGTCGAGAGTGCCTCTTCCTACTCCAGTTCCTTCAGACGTTCCACGTCGGGAGCTTTTACCACTGAGATAGACAATCTCCTGGCAAAGGGGGCGATCGAGGTCGTCAAGAACATTCAGTCTGTGGGATTTTATTCCCGCCTGTTCTTGGTGCCGAAGAAGGACGGCCGACTCCGACTGGTTATCGATTTGAGTATCCTGAACCAGTCTATCATTGCTCCCAAGTTCAGCATGGAGACTTTCAGGTCGGTTCGCCTTTCCATTCACCAAGATTTCACTTCCAGCATTGACCTGCGAGATGGTTACTTTCTCGTTCCGATTCATCGGACATCGTGAAAGTATCTCAGATTCGCTTTTCTGGGGCGAGTTTACCAGTTCAGGGCCATGCCTTTTGGCCTCAACCTGGCTCCTTGGGCCTTCACCCGACTGATGTCGCATGTGATAGCCTTCCATCGCACTCAGTCCAGGGTGACTACTTCGGCATATCTAGACGATATCCTCCAGAGGCATTCCAGTTCTGCCTTTTTTGAGTCAGCTCTCAACACACTGTTGGCCTGCTCAATTCGCTAGAGGGTTCAGAGCCAACTAGGAGAAGTCGGACCAGGTCCCTTCTCAGTCGTTTTGTCATCTGGGGATGGACTTCCGTACTCAGTTCAATACGGTGGTGGTTTTCCTGGCAAGTGCTGTGATTCTCTCAGCTTTTGCCCTGACTTTTGCCATGTCCGTGACAGCTCAGAGTATTCTCCGACTGCTCGGTCTCTGCGGTTCGGTGACGGATCTCATTCCTCTAGGTTGGCTGTATGTCAGACCTCTCCAACACTTCCTGCTCAGTCGTTGGAGGCCGAATGTTGATCCTCTGGACCTGGTGCTTCAGTTACCAGAGTCTCTTTATCATCACCTTCTCCACTGGATGTATGTTCAGTGGATTACGCAGGGGGTTCCATTGGACTTTCCCACATCCAATCGTGTTCTGACAGCAGACGCCAGCGATCTTGGATGGGTGCGACGTTGGGTCCTCTAGGTCTTTCCCTTCACGGGGCATGGGACCAGGATCAAGCATCTCTTCACATCAACCAGAAGGAGCTTCTTGCTCTTCTTCTGAGTTTCCGGCAGTGGATCCCCCACCTTTCGAATCGCCAGGTCCTTCTGTTGTCCGACAATTCGACAGTGGTTGCTTACATTTGGAACCAGGGCGGCACGCACTCAGTTCCCATGTATGAATTGGCTTGGGATCTTCCACTGCTCGCTCAGGATGTCAACTCCGGGTTGGTGGTTCGTCACATTCCCGGTTGTCTGAACGTCCTAGCTGACTCCCTGTCCCGACAGGGCAGGGTCATTTCCACCGAGTGGATGGTCCACAGGGTGGTGTTCCAGTCACTTTGCGATCTCTGGGGTCGTGCCCACATCGATCTCTTTCGTGGTCCTGTGTCCAGATCCTCTGGCTTTCGCCCTGGATGCTCTGTCACTCGATTGGAACGGTCTTGTCGGCAATGCCTTCCCACCGGTTCTGATTCTGCCTCAGGTTCTAGCTAAATTACGAATCATTCTGATCACTCCCCTGTCGCCTCAGCGGGTGTGGATCAATCAGTTCCGCTCTAGGTTGGCGGCGGTTCTGGCACGTCTCCCTCTACATCGCTACCTTCTTTGCCAAGGTCACTCGAGGAGGTTTCATGTCAACCCGACTTCATGTGCCTTCACACATTTCTTTTGTCAGGTCCTGTCTCCATAGTAGAGGTTTTTCGAGATGAGTAGTGGAGTGCATTTATTCTTCCAGGAGGCACTCCACGGGTTTAGCCTATGCGGCAAAGTGGAAGGTCTTCTGTCGATGATGTGCTGATCACTCTGTTGATTATGCCAATCCTTCGATTTCACAGATTGTGGAGTTTCTGGTATATCTGTTTGATTCTCGGGGGTCTCCAGACTGTTACCATCAAAGGGTACAGGTCCATGCTTTCGGAGACCTTTTTGTATGTGGGAAAGCGTCTTATCGGCACTAATCCTTACCTCTCCAAGGTTGTTCGGCACTTTCCCGTGAAAAGGCCTAGGACTTTGCAGCTTACCCTAAGATGGAATCTTTCTTGGATGCTGCTTTACTGGGGGGGGGGGGGGGGAACCTTTATCCCAGATGGATATGTGTTTTCTCACATAAAAGATGGCTTTTCTGATGGCTTTTGCCTCAGCCAGACGGGTTAGTGAGCTTCACACCCTCGCGGTTGACCCCCGCCCTTTTCAGGAGCTCTCCCAACAGTGTTACATTTACCACTGATGGCTCCTTTCTGGCCAAGAATCAGATACCAGAAACAACTCCACCTCCTATCTGTATCAGGGCTCTTCCTTCTGTTGAGGGTAACTGCCCTTTGCTCTGTCCGGTTCGTGCAATTCGCATTTATCTCAATCGGACGCAGTTCATTAGGAAAGGTAGGAAACGATTTTTTCTGTCTGTTATTCCTGGTCGACAGAAGATGTTTCCTCAATCCATTTCTTGATGGATTTGTCTAGCGACTGGCGATTGTATTACCAATCGTATTTCTGCCCACGCGGTGCATGCATTGTCTACCTCTTGGGCTTATACTAATTCTGTCATGTTTTCAGATGTTATGCAGGCAGCCTACTGGAGAAATTCTACTTTCTCCACCTATCTGCGTCAGCTTGCAGGAGCAGTCAGAGGACCTTTGTACTATGGGCCCTCTTTCTTCTGCTCAGGCTGTTGTCTACCCTAGCCATTCAGCTTCTTATAAGGTCAGTTCCAGCTCTGTGCTGTTACTGCCCTTTCTGTGCATCGCACAGAACCATACGCCTCATCTCTCATTGTCTTTTACTAATGTTTGTGATGTTATGGTTTGATAGGCCTAGGGACCTCTTCCTCTGTCCACGGTCCCAGTGCAATTGGGTTATGTGGGGGTTGGTTATGTGATTCCCTCCATCCTATTGTATATTCAGCCTGTAGTAAACAATTGTAAGATAGGTTGATTAGATATTTAAATTTTATAGTAAATTTCCTTTCTTAGTATGCCTACCACAATTGTTTACATGGAGGCCCTTCCGTCTTCTTATCCAGGTAAGAATCCTTCCTCCCCGCTGATCACATAACTCCAATGTTGGCGGACTCAGAAGAATGATTCATTAGTGACTGCCTGCAGACTGGTTCTGGAAGTCGTGGATTTGAACTAAGAGAAGAGCATCCCCTACTGGTGTGTGCCAATGGCGCCCGTCCCAGTTTTGGCTTATTTTTTCTTGTTGCTTTTGCACCACTTTTCTTTCCCAAATCACTTGTGAAAGATCAAAATAGAGAGTATATAGTACTGTAGTGCAAGCCTGTACTAAACAATTGTGGTAGGTATAATAAGAAAGGAAATTTACTATAAAATTTAAATTTCCGGATGATAACTTGACTATGGTTGAATCCACATTCATGAAACTTCATATGTAGGTTGGCCTTCGTGAGAGGAAGAACCCTATTTATTTTGGACTAGCTAGATCAAAGGTCAAGGTCACAGTGACCCTGAATATAGTAAATCAAAACAATTGGTTTCCGGATGATAACTTGATAATGGTTTGACCCACATTCATGAAACTTCATAGGTAAATTTGCATTGGTGAGAGGAAGAATCCTATTTATTTTGGACTTGCTAGGTCAAAGGTCAAGGTCACATTGACCTTGAACATAGTAAATAGTAAACAATTGTTTCCGGATGGTAACTTGACTGTGGTTCAACCCAAATTCATGAAACTTCATAAGAAAGTTGGCCTTCATTAGAGGTAGAACCCTATTTATTTTGGACTCGCTAGATCAAAGGTCAAGGTCACAGTGACCCTGAACATAGTAAATCAAAATAATTGGTTTCCGGATGATAACTTGATAATGGTTCTACCCACGTTCGTGAAACTTCATAGATAGGTTGGCATCAGAGAATGAAGCCTATGTATTTTGGACTCGCTAGGTGAAAGGTCAAGGTTACAGTGACCTTCAACATAGTAAATCTATAAACAGTTGGTTTCCAGATGATAACTTGATAATGGTTTGACACACATCCATGAAACTTTATAGGTAGGTTGGCATCGGTGAGTGGAAGAACTCTATTCATTTTGGACTCGCTAGGTCAAAGGTCAAGATTGCATTGACCTTGAACATAGTATATAGTAAACAATTGTTTCTGGATGGTAACTTGACTGTGGTTCAACCCAAATTCATGAAACTTCATAAGAAGGTTGGCTTTCTTGAGAGGAAGAACCTATTTATTTTGGATTCACTAGGCCACAGGTCAAGGTCACAGTGACCCTGAATATAGTAAATCCTAACAATTGGTTTCCAGATGATAACTTGATAATGGTTTGACCCACATGAACCTTCATAGGTAGGTTGGCATCAGTGAGAGGAAGAACCCTATTTATTTTGGACTCGCTAGGTGAAAGGTCAAGGTCACAGTGACCTTCAACATAGTAACTTGTAAACAATTGGTTTCCGGATGGTAACTTGATAATGGTTTGACCTACATTCATGAAACTTCATAGGTAGGTTGACCTAGGTGAGTGGAAGACCCTTGTTTATATTGGGCTCGCTAGGTCAAAGGTCAAGGTCACAGTGACCTTGAACACAATAAATCATAAACAATTGGTTTCCAGATGATAGTTTGACAATGGGTCCACCCACATTCATGACACTTGGCATTGGTGCAAGAAAGAGCCCTATTTATTTTGGAATCTCTAGGTCAAAGGTCAAGGTCACAGTGACCCATCATATAGTAAATTGTAAACAATTGGTGTCCGGATGATAAGTTGATAATGTTTAAACCCACTTTTGTGCTGTCACAACTCGACTTTGGATCGGCTATCCTATCGGCATTTTTTTTAGCTCAGCTTGACGTCAATTATGAGTTATTGGGATGGGTTGCAATCCATCGTCCGTACGTCCATATGTCCATCTGTTTGTTCATCCGGACATTTGTTTATCCATCCATCTATCTGGACATTCCTCTGTCTGTCCACAAATCCTTAGGCACACCCTACAGACCACAGCTCTCATCCGTTCAGTTCCAAATTTCATACATGGCTTTAGGGCAATGTCTAGATGGGAGCTATCAAATTTTTCTGAATTTTGATGACATGGCCACCAGCAGCCATCTTGGATTTGGCACATAAATTGTCAACAATCCCATTGGCACACCCTACAGGTCGCATCTCTCACCCAATCAGTTCAATGGCTTTGTGGAAATGTCTAGATGGGAACTATTGAATTTTGTTTAAAAACATGGCCATCAGCAACCATCTTAGATTTGGCATATTAATTGTTAACAATTCCATTGGTACACCCTTCAGGCCACATCTCTCACCCGATCTTTTTCAAATTTCATATGCAACATTGGTGTGATGACTGGATGGGAATAATCAAATTTTTATGAATTTCATTGAAAAATATGGCCACCAGCAGCCATTTTGAATTGGCACATAAATTGTCAACAATTTCATTGGCACACCCTACAGGCTGCATCTCTCACCTGATTTTTTTTTAAATTTCATGTGTAGCTTTGGTATAATGTCTAGGTGGGAGCTATCATTGCAAAACATGGCTGCTAGCATCCATCTTGGTTTTGGCACATAAATTGTCAACAATTTCATTAGTACACCCTACAGGCCTCATTTCTCACCCAACCTTTTTCAGTTTTCATATGTAGCTTTGGTGTCATATCCAGATGGGCACTCTCAAACTTGTCTGAATTTCTTTGAAAAGCATGGCCACCAGCAGCATCTATGACTTGGCATTTAAATTGTCAACAATTCCATTAGCACACCCTAGAGGCCACATCTGTTACCCTTTTTTTTCAAATGTCTCATGTAGCTTTGGTGTGATGTCAACTTGGGAGCTATCAATTTTTCTTAATTTTGTTGAAAAACCATGGCCACCAGCAGCCATATTGGATTTGGCATATAAATTGTGAAGAATTTCATTAGTACACCCTATAGGTCACATCCCTCACCCGATCTTTTTTCGGCTTTCATATGTAGCCTTAGTGTGATGACTTTTCTGTAGAAACTTGATGGAATGTCATGGCATTATTGGAGCTTTCTGTTAAGTTCAGTCCCTTCTTGGACAAGTTCAGCTACAGTGACATTGACATTCATTTTCAATTTCCATGAGTTTTATAGTATCCAAATCCAGATTAACTGGTTGAGTGCTAGAAGCCACTATCATGGCTTTTAAAAAAAATGAGAGTACCAGAGCAAAAGCCAACATTTTCCTTGCTAATGTTTCATATTCAGTCAAAGGTAAATAAAATTTTGTTTATGCAAATCTGTTTTGTAATAAAACAAATTTTGTTGAACAAATTCAGACCACAAAAAATAATGTAGCCCTCAACCAGTTAACAGAGTAAACACTAACAGTTTTCATATTCAGCTGTCAGTAAGGCACTTTGAAGGATATTCATCAAAATTGTCCTTCATTCTTCACTCAGAATAAGCTCGGGGCAGTGCATTGAAAATGTGTGACCTTGATCTCGAACTAAAAACAACATACAACAGCAAAACACTTGTCCACAACACCATCAGCTGATTATCTCAGGCATCGCTGTAGATGTTGAAAATGATGGCCTTAAACACCAGTAAATAAATAAATAATAAATAAATAAATCCAATTTTCAGTGAGTGTTTGGTAAATGAAATAGTGCAGTCAAAAATATTGACAAATTCTCAACCCAAATAGACAACACTATATTTTAGTTTTGTTTTACTTATATTTTCAGTGACAGTGTTCAACAATCAAGAGAGAAATTCTTGTATTAAGTCACAGGAGACCGGCGAGTGTGAAGTTTATAAGGGATCAGCAGACACCTACATTCCCCCTGCTCCTCCTCTTAATAGTATTATCCCTCCTGCACCTCCTCTGCCCAGTAGTAATATTCCTCCTGCTCGTCCTCTTCCCAGTAGTTTTATCCCTCCTGCACCTCCTCTGCCCAATAGTAATATTCCCCCTGCACCTCCTCTGCCAAGTAGTCATATCCCTTTAGCACTTCCTTTGTCTAACAGTTATATCCCTCCTGCACCACCATTACCACGCGCACATCAGTCCAGTTTATCTGCATCACCATCAGTGCCACCTCCACCTCCAGCCCCTCCTCTTCCACCATCACTTGTGCCCAACTCATATCGTAGACCCTCTCACATAGACAGTGATTTATATTCAGAGACTATTCATACTTCCAACAGTGAGATTTCTTCAACTACTTCAGATTTAAGCTCAAGGTCACCTTCACCACCATTCCGTCGAGAACTTAAGAATCCTAAACCATTCACTAATCAAAAACTCAATCAGAATCTCATAAGTGAGTTACAAGAAAGATACAACATCTCCAGAAGGATAAACACACTCGAAACAAAGAGAGAAAGTGAATTATCTCAGCCAACTAGAGTAAATACATCCACACAACCATCCAACTTCATCCACTCATCAGATACTGCTGCACTTCACAATCACACTGTTGATAATACAGTGAAGAAACATTATTCCTCTTCAATTCTTCCAGCTACAAATTTAATTCCATTTTCATCAGATACTGATAAATCTCATTTAACTCCCCCACCAGTCTCTTCTGCCCTTTCCCCTCCTCCTCCTCCAGTACCTTCAGCAGTACCACCAACAGCTCCTCCTTTACCAACAGGAAGTTCTCAAAATCCAACACGAAGACAACCACCAAAACCACACAAAAGGTTGGTAGTTAGACTTAACCATGAACAAATACATTTTGGTTCAATTGAAAAAAAACCTATAGTTTGGTGAATTTGGAGCATGGGTGGGTGGGCTAGTGGATGGGTTGTGGGTGGGCAGATGGGTTGGTAGGCAGGTGGATGGGTGGGCGGGCATATGGTTGGGTGAGGAGGCTGGAGTTTCCTTTCTTGTTAGCATGATAATTTGAACAAATATGAATGGATTTGGTCAACATTGGGTATGTGAGACTTTCTTAACAATGTCTTGAACAAGTTTGAAAACTGGTGTGGTTTAGTCATAATGAGTGCAGTTATGGCCCGTTATTAGTTAAGTTTTTCCTGTTTTTATCTCGTTAACACAATCACTTGAACAAATATCAATGGATTCAGTTAATATTTGGTTTTTGAGACTTTCTTAATGTCTTGAAGGAGTCATAAAACTGGTATGTTCGCCATCCTGAGCAGAGTTATGGCCCTTAATTGGTTAATTTTTGCCTGTTTTCAGCTCGTTAGTATGATAATTTGAACAAATATCAGTGGATTTGATTTCTTAAAATGACAAACCTTAAAGTTGCAACCACAAACAAGTAGGATTCTTAACGTGCACATTATGCAGCAAAACCTTCAAGAGAAGGGAATACTTTACAAAACACATCAAGCGCAAATATCAAAGTAGCTACAAAAACAAAGCACAGAACCGTAACGCAATAGAAAATACCAGTGAGAACGCAGCCACCAGCCATGAGCATACTGCAACACTAATCTCACTAAACAGAGAGCCAGCCAATTCATCACCACACAGAACACAACAAAATATGCCAGATCCTGACATTCTATCACTGGCAATCAGAAAGACAATACCAGACCTGTCAACAGCACAACTAACCTACATAAACAGCAGTGAACCAGAACCAATGTCATCAAACAACAGGAACCAGAACCAACCTCCAACAGCCAGAACAGAATTTTCATTAATGAGGATATTAGCTCTCCATACCCCAAGATACATAGTGAACGAGGAAATACACCTCCGAATAGTGACATAACTTCCCTTTACAATACAGGGAAAGTACTTAGATATGCGGCCAGAATTCTTGAACATTCACAGTATTAGAAATGCCAAACTTTTACCTCATTTCGTAAAAATGACATTATGCTGTTTTCTGCATCAAAAAACTTGAACACTCCAACAATACATTTTTCATGGTTTCTCTCCATCCTCAATCATTCCAAACAAATTCAGATAACCATTCCATGATCATTGTTAACCCACTAATTACCATACAGGAGCCTTTCTTGTGTCTTGATAGATTTTCAGACTATTGCCTTGAGAGGCTATATATATTTCAATTCCACGCAATATATGAATACTTGTTAATGATAAAAAAGCAGTTTCCCAAGCATTTTACACAGCGGAGAGTTCGGTTAGCCATCTCCAAAACACGTGAACGGTCAGTTGGTTAGAGTCATTTTTGAAATTTTGCACACTGATGATGTGTAATCCTTGTTTATTCCTTTAACCCTGTATTCCTGAATGCGATCATCAAGCGCAATACAGGAAGTAGCCATGGGGTGAATCAGTTTTGTGTTTGAGCAAAGGACTATAG